>CM056049.1:459054766-459435076 GCA_029574335.1 Rana kukunoris
TAATCAGGAGTCAAGTCCTGGGGAAAAAACTGTGGGAACTCCCGCCCCCAAGATCCACTCCCCCACCAAAAAAAAAATGATACGTTCATATGCATAATTACTGAACCACATGTTTCTTTTTTTTCGATCCACTGTACCTTAGTAATGCTTTATGTTACTGGCCGCTTTCTGTATATGGATTTATCGGGTATTGTGCAGGTATTCTGTCACTTCCTCGATGCCGCTTTAAGCAAGTTCTTTCTAAATCCTGTGATAACTAGCAGCGGAGATCCGCAATAACTCCTGGGAACAATGACAAAGGCTCCAAGGAGACATTGCGGCATTGAGGAAGTGACAGAATACCCGCACACTACCTGATGAATCCATATACAGGAAGTGGCCAGTAACATAAAGGATTACTAAGGTTCGCCTGCTCCTGACAGTGACTCGAGCTGGGCATCGCCACTTAGTAAAGGATTGGCTCGGGCGGCTCGGCTGCTCTAGTCCTGCAAAGGGAACTGAGTTCCTGCTGTGAAAAAAGTGCAGGAACTCCGTTCCCACGCGTTCCCGCAGGACTTGAGCCCTGCCTTTAATGTACCTACTACTTGCTAAACAGCAAAAGCCAGCCATAGACGGTTTGAATCTCGGCTGGTTCAGGAGGGAACAGTCAAGATTCGAACCAAGTATGGGCAGGCTGATTGTACCCAAGTTGATCGATTGATCAACGTAGGTACAACCAGCCTGATGGGTTTCACATGTGATTATTGCTAGTGGCTATTATAGTCGCTGCCAGGAGAACACAATGGCTCTGCGGGAGGGATTTCTCCCATCAACACTGACCCATGGTTGCAGGAAAGAAAATTCCTTTGTTAATGCCCATGTTTAGTAATTTAACCAGGGTTAAAGCTGTACAAAGGCAACCACCTGTCATGGAGGCTTTTTTTATCTACATCCGGCGATCTGCTAGATTACACAAACTCTCGCCGTACTTCCGGTCTGCCCGTGGCTGTGTGTTTTGCAGATGGCCCAGAGGAGAGGAAGGTGGAAAGACCAGCATGCTGATGGGGTTTATGAGACCTGCAGCACCTATATCCATGTGGTCTGGAAGTACGGCAGCTGCTGTACTAATCCCAGCACCAAAAAGAGTAGATTTGCCAGATGAAGAAGAAAGCCTGCATGATGGGTGGTTGCTTTTGAAGCAACGGAATGTATACTGGCTTTAACCTTGGTAAGACTGTTGTGCCCACAGCTAGGCTTTAATAACTAAATTCCTTAACAAACATAACCTAACACAGCAAATTTTGGCAAAGCATTACCAGCAGAATAATGGCATTAATTTAATCCAAGCGTTAGTCATGCACTTCAGTCTGAAGTACTTTATCGTAACTAATCTCTACAATCAATACAGGCTAAACTGGTTTGGTGTGTATGTCAAAAGTGCAGAGGTTATCTGTTTGAGGTTAATATGTGAACCTTTTACTTCTTCAATGTAGTCACCTATGAGGTACTGCTCCACGTTATATGCCGTATATAGAATATCAGAAAATTAAATACAAAGCTACATTACACTTTTACAATGACTGCCATTTTTTTCTTCTAGCTGAAAAGAGAAAATTCATTTCTGTATTTATGCGAAACATACCACTAGCGGCCCGCTCATTAGGGGCTCCGACCCTCTAATCTATGCTGCCCTAATCTCCAGGCATGGTGTCGGACACATGGATTTCAATTTTTTTTGTAAGCACCTGATTAGAGCCTGAGGCTCTAATTGGTTTTAAAAAGGACAGGTTCGGGGCACAGAGCCCACCCACTTGTGTGATGTTTGCTACAGAGGTTGGAGCGAATAAGGTGGAGTAGAGGAGCTGGCAGCAGCCAAAAAGCATGCATTCTCTGGCGATGACATATGCAGTGCAGAGGCAGAGTTGCCGTGTAGCCTTAGCTGGGAGAAGAAAAATGACAATGTCTGTCATTGGAGCATGCCACAGCCTGGCTCTGTCTACCTGGCTGCTCTCCTACTGCTTCGTCCATCATGGGATAAGTGGGTGGGGTAACGAGAGAGAGAGAGAGAGTGAGAGAGAGAGCAAGAGAAAAAGAGCTGGCCCACCAGTTGTTCAGTAAATACAGTTCCCATCATGCTTAGTCATATCTGTGAATGTTTTACAATGCCTCATTGGACACGTAGTTCTGCAACAGTTGAAGAACCATGGTTTGGAGATCCCTAATCCATACCATTTCATTGTAGCTCTGGCTGTATGTTTAGGGTTGTTGTCCTGCTGGAAGGTGAACCTCCTCCCCAGTCTCAAGTCTTTTGCAAACTTACAGGTTTTCTTCAAAGATTGCCCTGTATTTGGCTCCATCCATCTTCCCATCAACTCTGTCCAGCTTCCCTGTCTCTGCTGAAGAAAAGCATCCCCACAACATGATTCTGCCACCGCCATGTTTCACAGTGGGAATAGAGTGTTCATGGTAACGGGCAGTGGTTTTTTTTCCACCACACATGGCGTTTTGCTTTTAGCCCAAAAAGTTCAATTTTGGTCTTATCTGCAACTTCTTTCATATGTTTTCCCTCGTCCCCCACATGGCTTCTCGCAAACTGCAAATGGGACCACTTATAGCTTTTATTCAACAATGGCTTTCTTTTTGTCACTCTTCCATTAAGGCTAGATTTGTGAAGTGCACGACTAATAGTTGTCCTGTGGAATTATTCTCCCACCTGAGCTGCGGATCTCTGCAGCTCCTCCAGAGTTACCATGGAACTCTTGGCTGCTCCTCTAAATTAATGCTCTCCTTGCCTGGCCTGCCAGTTTAGGTGGACGTCCATGTCTTGGTAGGTGTGCAGTTGTGCCATACTTTCCATTTTCGGATTGTGGATTGCCCAAAGGCGATTTAGTTTGCATGTGCTGTGCTATATAAGTTTCTCACTCACTCACTCAACAGAGCTCTGTGAGATGTTCAAAGCTTGGGATATTTTTTTGTAACCTAACCCTGCTTTAAACGTCTCCACAACTTTATCCCTGACCTGTCTGGTATGTTCCTTGGCCTTCATGATGCTGTTTGTTCACCAAGGTTCTCTAACAAACCTCTGAGTGCTTCACAGAACAGTTGTACAGGCATACCCCGCTTTACGGACACTCACTTTACGTACACTCGCGAGTACGGACATACCCGCGAGTGTATGTAAAGTGTCTCACAAGTACAAATTCCCACGCCGTGCACTCGCATTAGAGGGAACTGAAGTTCTGAGCACTTAGCCTGCCCAGTTCCAGCCTGTCAGCCACAGAATGCCATCCAGCCTCTCCACAGCACTGTCCTTTGTGTGCAGCGCGATATCCGGGGGATGGATTGGAGCCGCCCCCCCTTGCATCAGATGAGCTTATTTACATGTGAGTGTTCCCCAACGCCCCCACTACAGCCCCTGATACCCCCACTAAAGCCTCTGGCACCCCCACTACAGCCTAGAAGTGAAAAAAGGTATTGCTTCACTTTAAGTACATTTTCGTTTTACATACATGCTCCGGTCCCGTTGTGTACTTAAAACTGGGGTATGCCTGTATTTATACTTGGATTAAATCACACATAAGTGGACTCTATTTACTAATCAGGTGACTTCTGAAGGCAATTGGTTCCACTAGATTTTAGTAAGGGGTATCGGAGTAAAGGGGTCTGGATACAAATGCACGCCACACTTTTCAGATATTTGTAAAAAAAAATCGCTAAAGCCAATTATCATTTTCCTCCCAATTCACAATTATGTGCCACTTTGTGTTGGTTCATCAAATAAACTCCCAATTAAATACATTTACATTTTTGGTTGTAACATGACAAAATGTGGAAAATTTCAAGGGGTATGAATACTTTGTCAATGCACTGTACAATACACTTCAATACAGGAGGAATCAGAGGGCCCTGTTCTCTAGGAGATGGGTGTTTCCTTCCAACTTCTAACCACTGATTTCTCAAACAAATATAAAGTTCAAAGATGGATTAGCAAACCAGACTCCACCTACAATTAAAATATCTTGTCTGGGTGAATTGTTCCCTATGCCACTTTATTGGATTCAAATGTTTTGGTCATGTGTGCAGGTTTATGGTAAACTGGTATGTTTGTTCCTTTAGATCACAGGTGTCAAACACAAGGCCAGGGGGCCGAATCCGGCCCTCCAGACTATTTCATGTGGCCCTCGCACCTCTACTGCAGCTGCAGGAGAGCTTCAGCCATCTTCTGGTCCTCCTCCAGACCCTTACTTTCTGCTTTCAAGCAATGCATCCAGCTTCTGCCCAGCAGCAGCATAAGGAAAGGGGGGTACACTGTGATGTAAGGGAGAGTGGGGGACTAAACTTCTGATGGTGGGGTGGCTTATGACATCTAATGTAAGGGGAGGGGATGCGCTGGACATCTAATCTTACAGATACAACCGGCCCTTTTGAGGGCAATAAATGCTGAAACGGCTTACAATGAAATTGAGTTTGACACCCCTGCTTTAGATGTTTTTTTTTTTAAGCCCTTGCCAATGCCTCCTCCTGGTGATCCTTTGAGGGGAAATGCCTCCTGGTGGTCTTTTGAGGGAAAATGATGGCAGAAGATGGATTTTATGATCATGTGACCACTGAGGTAACTGTCACAGTAGTACACGATCCTACCCCATCCCACCAGCTCTGTAACAGTGACCACACAATTTTTGCATAGCACTACAAGCCACCATCCGACTGGAGTCGGACCACTTGGCCTTCAGGAGAATGATTACAACTCATCTCTTCTGAGGCAAAGCGTCTCCTTATCGATGGAATGGAAAAAGCGCCCAGAGGCGATTCAGTTCGCAAGTGTTGCGCTTTATACGTTTTTCACTCACTCACTCACAAGCAGAATAATGGTAACGAATGATGCCAACCTTCATTCATTGGGAACTAATCAGGGCCACAAGAGATTTTCTATTCACGTGTTATACTCATGCAATGTTCAGTGCAGGGCAACTGGAGCTACCAGAGACTATGCACAGTAGCTTTGTATTGGCACGTATCATAGAAAACTTTGAGTTCTCGATATGTTTTTAATTTAGGGCTTGTTTGCACTTGGTGTGGTGTAGTGACTGCGTCTGATGGTGGCACACAGAAAACAGCTGTGCCTTGTTCACAATGCAACAAAGCCCATGGGTGCCAAGTAGCATACTGTATACATTTTTTCACAACAAATTGCAGCTCACAAGAAGGCTCCGTAGCTTAACAAAGGTGCATAGAACTGAAAAAAATAAATATATTAACATATTAACCGCATGCCAACCAGCCGCCGCAGTAATACGGCGGCAGGTCGGCACTGCTGCGCGAGAGCCCGCAGCTCTACGTCGCTACTTTCGACGGCCACTAGGGGGCGCGTGCGCGCCGCCGGCGGCCTGCGCGCGCGCCTCCCGCTCGCCCCCGAGTCCCGTGCGTGTGCCCGGCGGGCACGATTGCCGCCGGGCACACGAGATCGCTCGTTACAGAGCGGGGAACGGGAGCTGTGTGTATAAACACACAGCGCTCGTTCCTGTCAGCGGGGGAAACGCTGATTTTCTGTTCATACAATGTATGAACGGAAGATCAGTGATTCCCCCTAGTAAGTCCACCCCCCCATACAGTTAGAACACAAATAGGAACACACTTAACCCCTTCCCCGCCCCCTAGTGTTAACCCCTTCACTGCCAATGGCATTTTTATAGTAATACAATGCATTTTTATAGCATTGATCGCTAAAAAAATGCCAATGGTCCCAAAAATGTGTCAAAAGTGTCCGAAGTGTCCGCCATAAGGTCGCAGTACTGAAAAAAAACGTTGATCGCCGCCATTACTAGTAAAGAAAAAAATAATAATAAAAATGCCATAAAACTACACCCTATTTTGTAAACGCTATAACTTTTGCGCAAACCAATCAATAAACGCTAATTGCGATTTTTTTTTACGAAAAATATGTAGAAGAATACGTATCGGCCTAAACTGAGGAAAATTTTTTTTTTTTATATATTTTTGGGTGATATTTATTACAGAAAAAAGTAAAAAAATATTGCATTTTTTTCAAAATAGTTGCTCTGTTTTTGTTTATAGCGCAAAAAATAAAAACTGCAGAGATGATCAAATACCACCAAAAGAAAGCTCTATTTGTGGGAAAAAAAGGACGCCAATTTTGTTTGGGAGCCACGTCGCACGACCGCGCAATTGTCAGTTAAAGCGACGCAGTGCCGAATCGCAAAAAGTGCTCTGGTCTTTGGACAGCAATATGGTCCGGGGCTAAAGTGGTTAATAAAGTTTAAAAAAAAAAAAGTACACAATGTAATGTGCCTAAATATACATCATAGCAACCCTTTACTGGACTTAACACCAACAACTGCTTGCGCAGTAAGACCCTGCTTTTTTTCCCTCAGGCCAGTGTGAACGAACTCTCAGCGCTAACCCTCACAACAATTCCTAAATCCATCCAGCCGCAGAAATTATGAGAGATTTTTATAATTGGTGAAATGGGCCTAGTCCCCACTGTCGTGTATTGTGTCAGGATTCTACTGTAATCAACCAAACAGCATAAAAGCACAAACTGTGCCTGACAGAAATTTACAGTGATTACATAATTCTGTGTCGAAAATAAAGAGCTTATGTTGTAAAAATAGACAATACATAAATCCGAGAGAAAAAAAAACACTAGCGTCAGGAGAAAAGTTACAATTCACGGTTTAGTTTAGGCTACATTACACGACTTACCCACTCATACAGAACAGGGTTACTTTATCTGTCCTTCAGGCTGGGTTTACACTATCTTCGCATGGGGCTCACAGCAGGGGTCTGGTCAGGGGAAGATCCAGAGTCTAGTCTTGGGAGTGGCACTGGCAGAAAATTGTGCGGGCAATGGCTGGTGTTGGCGCTTCAATCATCACAGAGCCATGGTTTTTATGGTGTCAGGATGATTGAAGCGCATTATTTGTATTATTACATTGTAATATAAAATGTAATAGTTCAACTCACCATAATGCAGAATCACTTCACCTAAAAAGTTCAGCTTTTCCTCATACACCCCCCCTCCCCACAACTTTTGGAAACTTGTGTAGACAGATACCTGCTCCCACTTCTGCTTGGATCACCAAGGCAATCAGAGTGAAAGTTTGCCCCGTCCCTAGCTGCCCGCAACCTCCTGAGGCACATCACAGGTCCCAAGAAGCTGAGGATCCATTCACAAAGCACAGCGAAACTCGCACATCTGCATTTCAGGCCATCTGTGAAGTCACAAGAAGTCTCGGCCGGCTTCCCACAAGCATGAAGGCGGTGCTGGAAAACTGAAGGCCATTGAAGAACAGTTTTGGGTGAAGACAGCACTGGACCCCTTGACAGGTTAGTGTGTTTTTACAGTCTACAGTATTTGTAGCTGCTAGCCTAATTTTTTTAGAAACGACTGTAGCTCCTCTAACTATTTCGCTGCCAGGTCCATACATCATACATGTAAATATGACAAGCAAACTCTTGCCTATCAGATGGAAGCATTCTGATTGCTTCCACACACCCTCCAGTAAAGGCGCCCTCCAATGTGCGCCCCTGCAATGTATCCTGGGCTCTGTTTGCCCATCTGCAGGCCTGGGAACGACATAGCTGGTGTCACTAGGTAGAGGGGAGGGAGCAGAGCAGGCTCACGCCCACTCTCCTTGTTGCTGACCCAGAAAACAACATGTTTGATGTCACTTCTGGGTCCGCCTCTCAGCGTCCCCGTCTAGCATACCTGAGAAAAAATTGGGATATTTATTATAGCAAAAAGGAAAAGATATTGGGCCAGATTCCCATACAATGCCCGCCGGCGTAGCGTAAGCCATTTACACTACGCCGCCGCAATTTAACAGAGCAAGTGCCATATTCCCAAAGCACTTGCTCCGTAAGTTGTGGCTGCGTAGTGTAAATGGCCCGGCGTAAGGCCGCGTAATTCAAAAGGGGCGGCTTGTATTTAAAATTGTAATTTAAAGCGCGCCCCCGCGTCGATCGAACTGCGCATGCGCCGGCCGCAAAAATAGCCCAGTGCGCATGCTCCAGGTCACGTCGGAAAACATGAATGAAACCGACGTGAGCGTCGTTTACGGAAATCCCAATTCGCAAACGACTTAGTAAAACGACACCATACTTAACATGGCATTCGACGGAACTTCGTAAGGTTACCCCTCATATAGCAGGGGTAACCTTACGCTTACAGAAACGACGTAATTGACGATGGGGCGGCGTAAAAACATTTGGGAATCGGCGTATTAGGCTCATTTGCATAGGCAAATGAGAAATCAACGTACAGGCCACCTAGCGGCCAGGAAAGTAATTACATCTACGATCCGACAGTGTAATTGTTTTACACCTGTCGGATCTTCACTGTATCTATGCGTAAATGATTCTATGAATCACACGCATAGATACCTAGTAAAAAAAAAGAGAGAGACGACGGTGTTTCCTGCGATACACCGTCGTATCTCTTTTGAGAATCTGGCCCATTGTGTTTTTTTTCAAACTTGTCACTTTTCTTTTGTTTATAGCACAAAAAATAGAAACCACAGATGTGATCAAATACCACCAAAAGAAAGCTCTATTTGTGGGGTAAAAAAATCTAAAAATTTAATTTGGATACAGTATCGCACAAGCACGCAATTGTCATTCAAAATGCGACAGCGCTGAAAGATGAAAAATGTCTTGGGCAGGAAGGGGGTTTAAGTGCCCTGTATTGAGGTGGTTAAAGACAGATCTTCTACCTTTGGATAGTAAAACATTTTTTTTCTGACAGTAAATACCTTATACAGCCCACTTCCTGTTTCTTTTCTGGAAAAAAGCCTAGGCTTATGACATCATTCACAGCTCTCTCTCTCTCTCTCTCTCACTCATTTGAGAGTTTGCCAGGAAAGGAAGGGGGGGTGAGTCATATGAGGGCCAATGAGAGCTGCAGAGCTGGAGGTGTGCTTCTCTGTGTCTGTATAAATCCAGGAAGTGAACAGGCAGCAGCTTCAGCAGCCCACAGTTAAAATGGCTGCAGCCAGACTTAGTGGAGGTAGATTTCTGCAGCATATTTGGCAAGTACAGAATCACAGTGTATACATAAAATAATATGCAAAGTGGTTGGAGGGAAGCTTCAGAATGGCAAAGATGTTTTTATTACAAATTGTATAAGATGACTGCAGTTGCTTTTTAAGCTTTCTTTTTCATTACATTTTTTGGGGATTTCTATTTTTCACTATTAGTATTTTTAATACTAGTATTATGTGTATGGGATTGTTTATTCAGCACTAGGGGTGCAACGGATCATAAAAATCATGGGTCGGATCGATCCTCGGATCAGGAGTCACGGATCGGATCATATTCGGATCAGCAAAAAAAAATAAAAAATCTTGTTACACCAACCTAATCACTATCCACCCCCCTCCACCCTGGTGTACAGACATGCTCCCCAGGTGTTGGTGTAGCTCCTACCTGCAGGTGCAGAGCTCACCGATGCTGTCTCCACATGTCTGCAGGCAGTTCAGGGTCTGTAGTGAGCGTGCTGAGGCGGGGAGGCGTGTCACAAGCACACGGGGTGGAGCAAGATGGCCGCCGCTCCAGAGCTAGGCCTAAGCCGGGGACTTTCCTATGGCCGAGGCTCCAGAGCACTCCGTGGATCGCATGGTGTGCCGATCCGAACAGGGTGACCCGTTCAGATCACGGATCGGTGACGATCCGTTGCACCCCTTTTTAGCACACTCTGCAATGCCTAAATTATTACATTTAGCTTAAACGGTACTGTACCTTATTAGAGCTGCAGCTGGTCACATATTGATCTCACATTGGTAGAGGTACTTTACTGGTTTTCCACTTATCTGATCCTAAGCTGGAGTGTTCAAAAAAATCAATACAGGATAGGACTTAGTCTCTCGATTCAAACATTTCTGTGAATGTATGCCTTGGCTGCACAGGTACAGTCCAATCAAATTTAAAAGGGAAATAAAATACAGCAGGGAGAAGAACCCCATGTTTTAGGCAAGTTGGGGTGCAAGGTTTAGTTTGAAGGTAGGGGTGTTACTAGACAGATTTTGTTACAGAAAACCAGGAATAAAAGGGAACTGGGCTTCACATGCCCACACATGATGGATACGGCCACAACATGAGCTGGAGGATATAAGGCAAGTGTTTACAATGATTTCTGGAATGATTGGGGAGCTATTGTTTTAGGGACTATTTAATGTGATTAATTTTAGCTTGCAAAAAAATAAAAAATTATGCCCGGAACCCCGCTTTAACAGACCACAACGAGAACATAAAAATGTCATAATAAATAAATGCATGTAACATACCTACAGACTTCTGCAGTTATTCACCCAGGAGCTTGCATTTACAAATCTAAACAGAACAACGCTGCTCCTTGTCATAATAGCAGAACCATAATAAAAAGATTAAAAGGAAATAAGAAAAAATAAAAGGGAAGATGTTCCTCAAAGAAACCATCAGAATGAATCTTTCATTTTTTAATCTGCGCTGGATAAATTGTCATTGGCTGTAACAAGCAACAATTCCATTTCCCACTACTTTTAGGTACTTATCCAACCATTTCATTGAGTGAAGAGTTCCAATAATGGAGGAAAATGTAGTGTTGATGCTAGAAGTGAGCAGAGGAAAACTCACTGCCCGGTTCCCTACTGCGCATGCACGAGTTACGCTGCGTCGTTCCCACTGGTCCACGCTGTGTTCTGGGAGCCAAGTGTTTCCCAGAACACAACGGGGGGTGACGTGGAGGGGCCGGACGTGGAACTGGCCAAGAAGTGGTGCAAATACCTGTTTTATACACATATCTGCACCCCCTCCCCCCTAATAGGTGTCAAATATGACACCGGAGTGGCAGAGGGTTCCCGAAAAGCAGAGGTTCACTTTTGGGTGAAACTCCGCTTTAAGGTTTGACCTCATATTATATGGTTTTGGTAAATCTGAAGACAAAAATCATTTTTTTCCATTATTGTTCTAATAAAGATGATGATTTTATTTCTTGTGAAAAGAAAAGATGGTTTCACGATGTTCATGAATAGATAATCTGATCTGGGAATATGTAATTATTCAATTTAGAAAGACAAGTTCTCCTAATGCACAAAAGTTACAAACTTCAAAATATAGATTGGAAGAACTCCACCACAAGAACAAGGCACATTTGATACAATGTAGTCCCCTGTGAAAGTCTGTGGTGTCCCAGGACATGAGGTAACAGTGTATCTTTGTGAAGTGGTGAATCTGTGTGTGTGTATTACTGAAGTGCTTGACCTCGTGGGGGTTCCAAAGAGTTAATTGATTGACTTTGATGGTCACAGATATTGGAGCCCTGATATAACGGTAGCTCTCGGCATGTGATCTTCACCCTATTAGTTAGCTCTGGTTTGAGTGAAACGCTTTGGATTTCCGGTGAACAGATGGAACTGTCTGTATTTTGAAAAGCTTAAAGCGGAGTTCCACCCAAAAATGGAACTTCCGCTTATCCCACTCCTCACCCCCTTACGTGCCACATTTGGCATGTCATTTTTTTGGGGGGGGAGTGGGGGCTTCAGGAGGAGTGGGACTTCCTGTCCCACTTCCTCCTTCTGCCGAGGGGCTGGTTAGGCGATTAAGCTTAATCGCCTACAGCAGCCCCTCTCTGTAGGCTATCGCCTAGGACACATGACAGGTCCTAGGCGATAGCCTGTCCAACCGAATAGCGCAACGCCGAGCCGTGCCACGCGTGCATGCGCAGTGCCGCTCGCACATGCGCAGTGGGTTCCCGGCCGTGAAGCCGAAAGCTGTCACGGCCTGGTGCCCACAGTTAGAATGAAGAAGCCGGCCGGGGAGTGGGGGAGAGGAGCGGAGCCCCGGCCGGCGCGTCGCTGGAATGCTGGAGCAGGTAAGTGTATGTTTATTAAAAGCCAGCAGCTACCCTTTTTTTAGCTGCTGACTTTTAATAAACATAAATTTTGGCTGGAACACCCCTTTAACAAACCTGAACAAGGCAGTGAGGACCATTCCATTTCTCTCTGAGAGGTTTGTTGTATTACATAGTTTAACTAAATTTAAAGTCTAATTCCAAGTTTTAGTGCACTAAAGTTTTCCCCTGCAGTAGGGCCATAGGCGTGCGCACAGGGTGTGACGGGTGTGCCTGGGCACACCCTAATCACCTAGTGTGTATTAACACTATTGCTCTGTGTAGCAGCGGGGAGATGGGAAAGATCTCCCTCTTACCTCTTCTGCCATAAGAGAAGTGCTTAAGCACTCCTCTTTCACTGTACTGGGCAGGGAAATCAATGTGCCGGGGCCATATATATAGACACATACAAACACGCATGTGTGTTTGAGCTTTGGCGTGCCCACCCTAATGCTAAAGGCTGCGCACACCTATGAGTAGGGCTCTACAGGCACTGCTTGGGTTAACGATTTGTTTCTGTCTAGGCCGGGATTGGAAAAAGCTTATACTCTCCCGATCCTCTGCTCCCCCACGATCCAATGGTAGACTGTTTCTGACGTCCTCAAATCTAGAGCAGGTCTATGAGTGTGAGGATGTCAGAAATAGTCCATTGCACAAGAAATCTAGACCAAATGGGGGGGGGGGGGGGCAGGAGCCACAGGGACCGCTCTTGTGCAGAAAGGATCAGAGGATTAGGTAAGTATATCTCCATTCTCCAATCCCCTAGACAAAAATGAGCAGTTGACATGTGCAGTGCAGGCATAGCCCTACTGCTTAGGAAAACTTTTTTTTTTGTCTGGAATTCGACTTATTTTTTCATCTGGGTTAGCGGTTATAACCCCTGTCAGTTTTTTTTTTGGCCATCTTTGTCCCATGGGGGGATTTCCATTCGATTCTTGTCCCACTGCCAAAACAGGAAGTGAGAGAAAATCCCTCTAAGGTTGGGGAATTACTAATTGTCACCAGAACTAGTGTTCACTTTGGAAGACTTCCCCTTTATTCCCATTATGCTGACAAATTTCCAAATTTCTTTCACTTTCGGTGTCACTAATAATGGTCAATAAGACAAATAAAGAGGGTGAACCTACCCAACGGGGGAACAGACAGCAAAAAAAAACCTCACAGGTTTTCCATTTTCTCTCACTCATATGAATGAATGAATGAATGGAAACTTATATAGCGCGGACACATGCAAACTTAATCGCCTCAGAACAAAACAAAAATCTGTCAAAGCTGATGGCCAATTATAGGTGGTGGAGGCATTCTCCGCCTTGCAACGGCGTGTATATATGCAGCTGCGAGGTTGGCAATGCCTCCGCCACCTATGGTTGACTGCAGGTTTTGACAGCTTCCTAGCGGGATAGCTCAAGCAGGTTCAGACTTCTGTCCGAACACACATAAGCAATCCTACTAGGAAGCTGTCAAAGCTGATGGCCAATCATAGGTGGTGGAGGCATTCTCCACCTTGCAGGGGCGTGTATATATGCAGCTGCGAGGCTGGGAATGCCTCTGCCACCTATGGTTGACTGTAGGTTTTGACAGCTTCCTAGCGGGATAGCTCAAGCAAGTTCAGACTTGTGTCGAAATCTACCTGATCTATCCCACCAGAAAGCAGTTAAAGCTTACAGCCAATCATAGGTGGTAGAGGCTTTCCTCACCTTGCAGCTGCAAATTTACACGCCCCTGCATAGCAGAGAATGCCTCCGCCAATCTATGATTGGCAGTCAGCTTTGACTACTTCCTAGGGTAATAGCTCAGGTGGATTTTGGACACGAGTCGGAACCTGCTTGAGCTATCCCCCTAGGAAGCTGTCAAAACCTACATGTAATCATAGGTGGTGGAACCATTCCTCACCTTTCAGCTGCAAACATACATGTCCCTGTAGGGCAAAGAAAGCCTCCACCACCTATGATTGGCCCGTCAGTTTTGACAGCTTCCTGGCAGGATAGCTCAGCTAAGTTTGGACATGAGTCTGAACCTGCTTGAGCTATCCCTCCAGGAAGCTGTCAAAGCCTACAGCCAATCATAGGTTAGCGGAGGAATTAACCAACTGACAGCTGCAATTGTACACTTTGGGGGTTCATTTACTAAAACTGGAGAGAGAAAAAATGTAGTGCAGCTCTGCATAAAAACCAATCAGCCTTTAGGTTATATTGTCAAAGCTTATTTATACCGGCTGATTGGCTACCATACAGATCTGCACCACTTTTTGAACTCTCTGGTTTTAGTAAATCAAGCCCTCTAACAGGACGTCAGGTCACGACAGCAACAAAAAAAAAAAGAAGAAGGAATTGGGCTAAGAGCATTGAAATACATACATGAGTGGAATTGTTTTTGTTTGTTTGTTTTTACAGAGTTTAGTGTCACTTTAAGAAAATGACACAAATGCTCTTGGTTACAATGGTCAAATATTATTTTTTTATTTCCAGCTTAATTATTATTATTTTTTATGTTATAATAATAGTAGAGATCTAAAACTAAATAAACCTAAGGGCATGTGATAAGACAACAACATCCATTAG
Organism: Rana kukunoris; assembly: GCA_029574335.1. Lineage (NCBI taxonomy): Eukaryota > Metazoa > Chordata > Amphibia > Anura > Ranidae > Rana > Rana kukunoris. Next base: position 459,069,191 of record CM056049.1, read on the forward strand.
ACAGAAGTTAGCAGCAAGGAGTAAACAGTAAGTGGGATAAGACAGCAGATCAGATGACAATGACTTCCCCATAACAAGTCAGGACACCCAGGAAGGGACATATGGGGGAAGGGGTCTCCAATACAACTGTCACTGGGAGATAAAGGAGGAGAGGCAGCCAAGCTGATGAAAGTAAAGTCAGGTCATGGTGATCCTATTATACTGATCACTCCAGGAGGAGGAGGAGGAGGTGTCCAGCTCCAATATATATCTCCTACATGGCTCACACTCATACAGAAGACTGCAACTTTTCCTGCTGATCACCCCATATGAATGAATGGGCTAGTACAGGAGAAGCATGGATCACAGAGCTGATCGGAGCACAATACAAACTTATACACAGTGACAGCACAGAGATCTATGGGGGTGATCGGGGGACACACACACTTACCCCACCATCTCCTTCTTCCATTTTCCATGTCTGAGATGTCGCCTGCACAAATAAGTCCTCTGCTCTCCTTTGTGTTTTCCTTTCGCTTGCTCTCACTCCTCCCCTTGTCTCCTGTGCCGCCGTCTATACACAGGCAGGTCTGCTGCTCCCCCTCTCTCTCCCTATCCGAGTCCCTCCTGTGACCAGTCTTTGTTGTCAGTGTTGGGGCTCTCCTCCTACTCCCCCTACAAGAGATCCTTCTTCCTGAGAGCAGAGCCCGTGTGTACTGTGACTGAGCACAGCATGGCCTGGACACAGCACCTCCTCCTCTACTCCCTGTCTATCTACTCTCTCCAATCACTGGCCTGGCTGCCTACAGCCTACTACACACACCATCATGTCTGCTTCCTACTACACTACACTCTATCGTCTCTGCTTCCTATATACCAGGTACAGGGTCTCTTCTGTATGATCATCTCTGCTTCTATATACCAGGTACAGGATCTCCCCTGTGTCATCATCTCTGCTTCCTATATACCGGGTACAGGATCTCCCCTGTGTCATCATCTCTGCTTCCTATATATCAGGTACAGGATCTCCCCTGTGTCATCATCTCTGCTTCCTATATACCAGGTACAGGATCTCCCCTGTGTCATCATCTCTGCTTCCTATATACCAGGTACAAGATCTCTTCTGTGTCATCATCTCTGCTTCCTATATACCAGGTACAAGATCTATTCTGTGTCATCATCTCTGCTTCCTATATACCAGGTACAAGATCTCTTCTGTATGATCATCTCTGCTTCCTATATACCAGGTACAGGATCTCCCCTGTGTCATCATCTCTGCTTCCTATATACCAGGTACAGGATCTCCCCTGTGTCATCATCTCTGCTTCCTATATACCAGGTACAAGATCTCTTCTGTATGATCATCTCTGCTTCCTATATACCAGGTACAGGATCTATTCTGTGTCATCATCTCTGCTTCCTATATACCAGGTACAGGGTCTCCTCTGTGTCATCATCTCTGCTTCCTATATACCAGGTACAGGATCTCCCCTGTGTCATCATCTCTGCTTCCTATATACCAGGTACAGGATCTCCCCTGTGTCATCATCTCTGCTTCCTATATACCAGGTACAGGATCTCCCCTGTGTCATCATCTCTGCTTCCTATATACCAGGTACAAGATCTCTTCTGTGTCATCATCTCTGCTTCCTATATACCAGGTACAGGATCTCCCCTGTGTCATCATCTCTGCTTCCTATATACCAGGTACAAGATCTCTTCTGTGTCATCATCTCTGCTTCCTATATACCAGGTACAAGATCTATTCTGTGTCATCATCTCTGCTTCCTATATACCAGGTACAAGATCTCTTCTGTATGATCATCTCTGCTTCCTATATACCAGGTACAGGATCTCCCCTGTGTCATCATCTCTGCTTCCTATATACCAGGTACAGGATCTCCCCTGTGTCATCATCTCTGCTTCCTATATACCAGGTACAAGATCTCTTCTGTATGATCATCTCTGCTTCCTATATACCAGGTACAGGATCTATTCTGTGTCATCATCTCTGCTTCCTATATACCAGGTACAGGGTCTCCTCTGTGTCATTGTCTCTGCTTCCTATATACCAGGTACAGGATCTCCTCTGTGTCATCATCTCTGCTTCCTATATACCAAGTACATAATCTCCCCTGTGTCATCATCTCTGCTTTCCATATACCAGGTACAGGATCTCCCCTGTGTCATCATCCCTGCTTCCTATATACCAGGTACAAGATCTCTTCTGTATGATCATCTCTGCTTCCTATATACCAGGTACAGGATCTCCCCTGTGTCATCATCTATGCTTCCTATATACCAGGTACAAGATCTCTTCTGTGTCATCATCTCTGCTTCCTATATACCAGGTACAAGATCTCTTCTGTATGATTATCTCTGTCGATACAGGTACATCCTCTGTGTCACCATCTCTGCTTCCTATATACCAGGTACAGGATCTCCCCTGTGTCATCATCTCTGCTTCCTATATACCAGGTACAGGATCTCCCCTGTGTCATCATCTCTGCTTCCTATATACCAGGTACAAGATCTCTTCTGTGTCATCATCTCTGCTTCCTATATACCAGGTACAGGATCTCCCCTGTGTCATCATCTCTGCTTCCTATATACAGGTACAAGATCTCTTCTGTGTCATCATCTCTGCTTCCTATATACCAGGTACAAGATCTATTCTGTGTCATCATCTCTGCTTCCTATATACCAGGTACAAGATCTCTTCTGTATGATCATCTCTGCTTCCTATATACCAGGTACAAGGATCTCCCCTGTGTCATATCTCTGCTTCCTATATACCAGGTACAGGATCTCCCCTGTGTCATATCATCTCTGCTTCCTATATACCAGGTACAATAATGTATGATCATCTCTGCATATACCAGGTACAGGTATTCTAGTCATCATCTCTGCTTCTATATAGGTACAGGGTCTCATCAGGTCATCTTCTCTATATACCAGGTTCAGGATCTCACCTGTGTGTGTCATCTCTGCTTCCTATATACCAGGTACAGGATCTCCCCTGTGTCATCATCTCTGCTTCCTATATACCAGGTACAGGATCTCCCTGTGTCATCATCTCTGCTTCCTATATACCAGGTACAAGATCTCTTCTCATCTCTCTATATAACAGGTACAGGATCTCCCTGTGTCATCATCTCTGCTTCCTATATACCAGGTACAAGATCTCTTCTGTGTCATCTGCTCCTATATACAGGTCAAGATCTATTCTGTGTCATCATCTCTGCTTCCTATATACCAGGTACAAGATCTTCTGTATGATCATCTCTGCTTCCTATATACCAGGTACAGGATCTCCCCTGTGTGTCATCATCTCTGCTTCCTATATACCAGGTACAGGATCTCCCCTGTGTCATCATCTCTGCTTCCTATATACCAGGTACAAGATCTCTTCTGTATGATTCTCTCTTTCTTAAGGATCAATCTTTCTGTGTCATCATCTCTGCTTCCTATATACCAGGTACATGGGTCTCCTATTGTCTCTGCTTCCTATATACCAGGTACAGGATCTCTCTGTGTCATTCATCTCTGCTTCCTATATACAAGTACATAATCTCCCCTGTCATCATCTCTGCTTTCCATATACCAGGTACAGGATCTACCCTGTGTCATCATCCTGCTTCCTATATACCGGTAAGATCTCTTCTGTATGATCTCTCTGCTTCCTATATACCAGGTACAGGATCTCCCCTGTGTCATCATCTATGCTTCCTATATACCAGGTACAAGATCTCTTCTGTGTCATCATCTCTGCTTCCTATATACCAGGTACAAGATCTCTTCTGTATGATTATCTCTGCTTCCGATATACCAGGTACAGGGTCTCCTCTGTGTCACCATCTCTGCTTCCTATATACCAGGTACAGGATCTCCCCTGTGTCATCATCTCTGCTTCCTATATACCAGGTACAGGATCTCCCCTGTGTCATCATCTCTGCTTCCTATATACCAGGTACAGGATCTCCCCTGTGTCATCATCTCTGCTTCCTGTATACCAGGTACAAGATCTCTTCTGTGTCATCATCTCTGCTTCCTATATACCAGGTACAAGATCTCTTCTGTATGATCATCTCTGCTTCCTATATACCAGGTACAAGATCTATTCTGTGTCATCATCCTCCTATTACCAGGTAGTGTCTCCGTGTGTCATCGTCTCTGCTTCCTATATACCAGGTACAGGATCTCCTCTGTGTCATCATCTCTGCTTCCTATATACCAAGTACATAATCTCCCCTGTGTCATCATCTCTGCTTTACATATACCAGGTACAGGATCTCCCCTGTGTCATCATCCCTGCTTCCTATATACCAGGTACAAGATCTCTTCTGTATGATCATCTCTGCTTCCTATATACGAGGTACAGGATCTCCTCTGTGTCATCATCTCTGCTTCCTATATACCAAGTACATAATCTGGCCTGTGTCATCATCTCTGCTTCCCATATACCAGGTACAGGGTCTCCCATGTGTCATCATCTCTGCTTCCTATATACCAGGTACAAGATCTATTCTGTGTCATCATCTCTGCTTCCTATATACCAGGTACAGGATCTCCCCTGTGTCATCATCTCTGCTTCCTATATACCAGGTACAGGATCTCCTCTGTATGATCATCTCTGCTTCCTATATACCAGGTACAGCATCTCCCCTGTATCATTATCTCTGCTTCCCATATACCAGGTACAGGATCTCCCCTGTGTCATCATCTCTGCTTCCTATATACCAGGTACAGGATCTCCTCTGTATGATCATCTCTGCTTCCTATATACCAGGTACAGCATCTCCCCTGTATCATTATCTCTGCTTCCCATATACCAGGTACAGGATCTCCCCTGTGTCATCATCTCTGCTTCCTATGTACCAGGTGCAGAATCCCTTCTGTATGATCGTCTCTAGTTCCTATATACCAGGTACAAGATCTCTTCTGTATGATCATCTCTGCTTCCTATATACCAAGTACAGGATCTCATCTGTATGATCATCTCTGCTTCCTATATACCAGGTACAGGATCTCCCCTGTGTCATCATCTCTGCTTCTATCATGTATACCAGGTACCCTGTGTCATCATCTCTGCTTCCTATATACCAGGTACAGGATCTCCCCTGCGTCATCATCTCTGCTTCCTATATACCAGGTACAGGATCTCCCGTGTCATCATCTCTGCTTCCTATATACCAGGTACAGGATCTCCCCTGTATGATCATCTCTGCTTCCTATATACCAGGTACAAGATCTCTTCTGTGTCATCATCTCTGCTTCCTATATACCGGGTACAGGATCTCCTCTGTGTCATCATCTCTGCTTCCTATATACCAGGTACAAGATCTCCCCTGTGTCATCATCTCTGCTTCCTATATACCAGGCACAGGATCTCCCCTGTGTCATCATCTCTGCTTCCTATATACCAGGTACAAGATCTCTTCTGTGTCATCATCTCTGCTTCCTATATACCGGGTACAGGATCTCCTCTGTGTCATCATCTCTGCTTCCTATATACCAGGTACAAGATCTCTTCTGTGTCATCATCTCTACTTCCTATATAGCAGGTACAAGATCTCTTCTGTATGATCATCTCTGCTTCCTATATACCAGGTACATGGGCATCCGCTGAAAGATTTTCAGGGAGGGGCGCTTCGGCATCGGTGATACAGTCGCATTTAATCCTTTCTTCAAACTCTAGCGGGGGTTAAAAGCACCCGGCTAACGGCCAAATAGCGCAGCTAAAACGATGGTAAAGCACCACTTTACCGATAACGCGGCCAGCTAGCAGTGTGAAATAATTCAGCTTCACTCCATGCCCATATAAATATAGCCTAGAAAATGTACAGAACCCCCTTCAGCACAGACAGACAGACCCCTTCATTTAGCACAGATGGACCCCCTTTAAGCACAGACCCCCCCTCCAGCACAGATGGACCCCCCATTTAGCAAAAACCCTCTCCCCCATCCCATTCAGTACCTCAGATCAGCCATCAGCGCAGCACAGGCACAGCAGGTTCTGTCCCCCTGTGTACACATAAACACTGGAGGGGAGGCAGCTTCACTCTGCTCGCTGTGCCTGTGTGACATCCATCCTGGGACCGCTCAGACAGCCCGTGGCTGCAAAACTCTTTAACACCTTCTTGATTTTCCAGGGGGGGTCAATTGCCCCCCCCCCTGCCCTATGGAACGGATGCCCATGACCAGGTACAGGATCTCTTCTGTATGATCATCTCTGCTTCCTATATACCAGGTACAGGATCTCTTCTGTATGATCATCTCTACTTCCTACCGTATATACCAGGTACAGGATCTCTTCTGTATGATAATCTCTGCTTCCTATATACCAGGTACAATATCTTTTCTGTGTCATCATCTCTGCTTCCTATATACCGGGTACAAGATCTCTTCTGTGTCATCATCTCTGCTTCCTATATACCAGGTACAAGATCTCTTCTGTATGATCATCTCTGCTTCCTATATACTGGGTACAAGATCTCTTTTGTGTCATCATCTCTGCTTCCTATATACCAGGTACAAGATCTCTTCTGTGTCATCATCTCTGCTTCCTATATACCGGGTACAGGATTTTCTCTGTGTCATCATCTCTGCTTCCTATATACCAGGTACAAGATCTCCTCTGTGTCATCATCTCTGCTTCCTATATACCAGGTACAAGATCTCCTCTGTGTCATCATCTCTACTTCCTATATAGCAGGTACAAGATCTCTTCTGTATGATCATCTCTGCTTCCTATATACCAGGTACAAGATCTATTCTGTGTCATCATCTCTGCTTCCTATATACCAGGTACAGGATCTCTTCTGTATGATCATCTCTGCTTCCTATATACCAAGTACATAATCCCCCCAGTGTCATCATCTCTGCTTCCCATATACCAGGTACAGGATCTCCTCTGTGTCATCATCTCTGCTTCCTATATACCAAGTACATAATCTCCCATGTGTCATCATCTCTGCTTCCTATATACCAGGTACAAGATCTATTCTGTGTCATCATCTCTGCTTCCTATATACCAGGTACAGGATCTCTTCTGTATGATAATCTCTGCTTCCTATATACTAGGTACAGGATCTCTTCTGTATGATCATCTCTACTTCCTATATACCAGGTACAGGATCTCTTCTGTATGATAATCTCTGCTTCCTATATACCAGGTACAAGATCTTTTCGGTGTCATCATCTCTGCTTCCTATATACCGGGTACAAGATCTCTTCTGTGTCATCATCTCTGCTTCCTATATACCAGGTACAAGATCTCTTCTGTATGATCATCTCTGCTTCCTATATACCAGGTACAAGATCTCTTCTGTGTTATCATCTCTGCTTCCTATATACCAGGTACAAGATCTCCTCTGTGTCATCATCTCTGCTTCCTATATACCAAGTACATGATCTCCTCTGTATGATCATCTCTGCTTCCTATATACCAGGTACAGGATCTCTTCTGTATGACCATCTCTGCTTCTTATATACCAGGTACAAGGTACAGTATCTCCTCTGTGTCATGTCTCCTTCCTATATATCAGGTACACTGGATAGGATCTCCTCTGTGTCATCTCTTCTTCCTATATATCAGGTACAATGGACAGGATCTCCTCTGTGTCATCTCTTCTTCCTATATATCAGGTACACTGGACAGGATCTCCTCTGGTTCATGTCTTCTTCCTATATATCAGGTACCCAGTGTATGATCTCCTCTGTGTCATCTCTTCTTCCTATATATCAGGTACACTGGACAAGATCCCCCTCTGTGTCATGTCTTCTTCCTATATATCAGGTACCCAGTGTATGATCTCCTCTGTGTCATCTCTTCTTCCTATATATCAGGTACACTGGACAGGATCCCCTCTGTGTCATGACTTCTTCCTATATATCAGGTACACTGGACAGGATCCCCTCTGTGTCATCTCTTCTTCCTATATATCAGGTACCCAGTGTATGATCTCCTCTGTGTCATGTCTTCTTCCTATATATCAGGTACCCAGTGTATGATCTCCTCTGTGTCATGTCTTCTTCCTATTTTTTAAGGACCCAGTGTATGATCTCCTCTGTGTCATGTCTTCTTCCTATATATCAGGTACACTGGACAGGATCTCCTCTGTGTCATGTCTTCTTCATTTATATCAGGTACCCAGTGTGTCATGTCTTCTTTTGCTGTTTTGCCTTCTTCCCATAGAAATTTCTGGTGCCATCTCTTCCCCAGGTAAGTGGCGCACACGTACCCAGCCATCCACATAAAGTGAAAGAAAAAGTGATTCATTACACCAGACCACCTTCTTGCAACATTCAGTGGTCAATTTCTCATGCTTACATGCCCATTGTTGGTACTTTTGGTTGTGGACATGGGTCAGCATGGACACCCCCGACCGGCCTGTGGCTACACAGTTCTATATACAACAAATTGCGATGCCCATTTTTTTCTGCTTTGACAACATCAACTTCATGGACAACATGTTTTTTTTTATGCCTAATAATATTCATTTGACTTTCCAATGCCACCGAAACCAGATAATCAATACACAGGAGAGTGGTTAGCACATTTGCGTAGCGAATCCCAACCACGGCACTACCTGCCTGTAGTTTGCATATTCTCCTAGATCATGTGTGGGTCAAACCAGACACTATCGTATCAGCAAAATATTAGGTGGAGTGTTTTCCGCGCCAATTTAAATTCACACTAGTGAAAATTAATATATAGATTATATATATTAAGAATAAAGTGATAAGCTGCTCCTCAGGTACAGTAGTGATCTGTGATATTGATAAAAAGAAGGTGAAGGAGGGCGCTATTTAGTATATACAAACCCTAGCACGTTGCAAATAATTACTAAATATTATTTAGTTAAATTTTCACAAGAATAATAGAATTTAGAAATGTCCTCAAAGTTCAGCAGATTCAACATGTCTGCTCTGCTATGCCCAAAACAGAGGTATAACTAGATGTCATGGAGTCACATAGCAAATTTCTTCTTCTGCAGCACCTGGCACTGTCAGCTGTGACAATACTGTCATTCACCAAAGCACAAAGGACGGCTCGCCATACACGTCATTTTTTGTCATGGGGTTAGGTCACTAAAGCTATACAGAAGATTTTTTTGGTGGTTAAAATTCAGCTTGCAAGCCCACAAAAAGATGTATTATTTTACCATGGTTAAGAAAGCAATCAAAACATTAATGTGATCCATTACTTTATTCCACCGTATCTCAGTGTTTTCCCTTTAGAATTGTGCACAATCCTGAGCCATACCAGTCTGAGGGCTCGTTCATACTAGGAGGTGTGTCCAAGCTTGCATGTCGTATTTCTTAATGGGAGTCGTGCAGCACTAAAACACATGGTACGTACCATGCTTTTTGGCAGGCGCGGATGTAATTTGAACATTTGCTAGATGCGTGGGGGTGTCAATAAGAACTGATGCCACCCTAAAGGCAGCACATTTTTGTGCGTTAGGGGAAAACACGCAAGTGTGCATGTGTTATTGCACTTGGTGTAAACAAGCCCTAAAATGTAGTCTGAGTTCAGTGATCCGGGAGGTAACTAACCCTTGTACAGTCTGATCATAGAGCATTCCTGTGTTAACTCTTGTGTACAGAGAGAAAGAGAGAGCACAGCTTGCACCTTCGCCGACGGGGAAGACAGCAGCAGCGGAGAAGTCCAGAGGAAGATTTTTTAATAAAGGACTTGTCAAATCCATCTATTGTTTTTATTTACACTACACTGCCTTTTTTGGGGGTGAATGGGTAGGGGTACAATGTATCCCATACTCATTCACATGGGGGGGTCCTTGTTAAAGGAGGCTTCCAGATTCCAATAAACACCCCTGCTGGGAAGAGGCCCTTGTCCCCATCAACATAGGGGTCAAGTTGCCCTGGGGTGGGGGACGCAGAGCCCCCCCTGCCCCAAAGCACTTACACTCACCTGCCAGGCTGCATGCTTAGATAAGGGGCTCGTATGGATTTTGGGAGGACCCCACGCCATTTTTTTGGGGTGGTGTTTCCCTTTTGGGGCGGGTCTTCAAGCAACTTTTTTTATCCAATTTGGGGTTTCTTTTCAACATCCATACCAGTATGGATCTGGGAGGGACCCCACACCATTTTTTTTATTTTGGCGTGGGGTTTCCCTTTAAGATCCTCCGAGCACCAGTCGGATCATCATGATCAGACTTGGATGCGACTTCTATTAAAATCAATGGACTGAAAGTCGGATTAGTAGATGGCTTTCTTAGGGAGCCATTGATTTTGAATAGAGGCAGAGAAACGCTGCTAAAAACTAACGCAGCTGAACGCAAATTACCGCAATGCAAAAAGCTACTAAAAGCACGTTTTTACAGACGCTTTTTCCTGGTGTTGATAGTGGCTTTGCAGCTTGTTTTTTCTAACGCCTGTGTAGTATTACTAAAGGCAAAACTTTTTTTTTTAGTTTGGGATAGAGGGGAGATGGATTAGAACACCTGTAACGTTTTTATTGCTACTGTATCTGTGCTCTGTTAGGGAGATTCAGCCTCTATTTGTCCAATTTGCTGTTATCAAAATAATTGAAAGTAAAAGAAAATCCCAAATTTTGGGTTGTCCCTGGAACAGTAATTCGAATAGGGCAACTTGTTCTGGTGACATAGGGGCTCCAATGGACTCCAAAGGAAAAAAACAACAGCCGTTATAACTCTCCCTTACTCTTTTCAAAATGGAAAAAATTTGCCTAAAGTTTTGCTTTAATACAGCTAAGCACTTTATTGTGGACTGGTCTTTAAAAAGGTGGCTGTAAATCAGGCCTAAATCCATATAGCTAACAAGTAAACTGCCAGGAACTGGATCACTTGCTCGTGGCACTGTGTTTCTTGGATTTAAAGAGTGTAGTGCCAGTGTCATATATTGCAATACTGGCACACAAGGTCTTTATGAAGCATTTTACTCAGGATCTTACAAGGATCAGGATTTCAACAAGTATAAACATCAGAAATTATTATATCCATGTGCAACTGGCGTTAGAGATATCACTAGCACCAAGTTAAAGTAAATCAAATTTTCTATTTTTGTGCAATCTGACAAGAGAGTTATCTAGTAGTTAGCAAGAGACACAGTTAGAAGGGCCTGTAACAGAGCATAGAGATTTTGGCCAATTTTTCCCCACTTGGGGAACACACTTAAAGGAACACTAAAGGTTTGTTTTTTATTAGATCAATTGATTGCTGTAAGCTAGAGCATTTAAATATCACTTACCTCGTTTTTCCTTTTGACCTCCAAAATACAGTAATCCAAGTTTAAAAATGCCATTTCCTGTCTCTCCTCTACTTGCTTTCCACCAGCATCTGAGACGTTTTGCATGGTGGAAAGCAGAATGTGCTCACCCCCTCCCTATGACCAGTGCTTTAAGTGGGCCGGAACGCGGCGGTACTCAGTACCGCCACTTCCAAAAATGGCCCTGGAGAGTACCAGCACCTCTCCGTGCACCCAGTACGTGGGTTTCCCGTACCGGAACGCACTGACGTAGCGGGGGGGGGGCTCCTGCACCAGGCGAAAAATCCTGGCGTCCGCAGAATGCGCCGCCGCCGCCGCCTTAGGAAAGGCTGCGGCTTTGGCCTAGCTCTGGAGCTATCAGCCATCTTGGTACACCCGGCGGCGGCGCGCGATGAGTTTTTTTTCAGCCCTTCCGCCTGGTTGGCTGGTGGAACTGTCTGTCTCCCTTGATGTGGGAGTGGCGGGAAACACCAGCCAACTAGGCAGAAGGGCTAAAAAAAAACAGATAACGGCGCAGGAGATTGGCAGGCGGTGGAGTTGGAGGCGCTGTACCTCTGTGCTGCGCTGATTGGCCTGGAAGTTGGGACATGTGTTTACAGCGCGGCGGCGGCGGCGGCAAGTTTCTCCATCTTCAGCAAGGTAAGCAAAACACTCTCCTGTACCACAGGGGAGAGAGAGAAGGGGGGGGGGTCGGTGTAAATCTAAAGGGGTGCACTGCCTGATCCCCACCTATCCACCTCAGAGCCTGTCATTTTAGTAAGACTGCTGGGACTTGTAGTTCTCCATCTTCTCCTGGGGCTCATGGAGATTGGAGAACTACAAGTCCCAGCAGGTTATACATACAATAAGGCTCTGAGGTGGATGGGTGTGGATTGCATGCACCTGAGACCCAGGAGAAGATGGAGAACTACAAGTCCCAGCAGGTTATAATATAAGGCTCCGAGGTGGATGGATGTCCGGACACCCATTCATCTCGGAGCCTTATATTATAACCTGCTGGGACTTGTAGTTCTCCATCTTCTCCTGGGGCTCAGGTGCATGCAATCCACACCCATCCACCTCAGAGCCTTATTGTATGTATAACCTGCTGGGACTTGTAGTTCTCCAATCTCCATGAGCCCCAGGAGAAGATGGAGAACTACAAGTCCCAGCAGTCTTACTAAAATGACAGGCTCTGAGGTGGATAGATGTCTGGACAGTGACAATTGGTGGCACAGTGGTGACAATTGGTGGCACAGTGGTGACAATTGGCATGGTACAGTGACTGCATTTGATGGCATGGCACAGTGGTTGCGTTTGTTGGCATGGCACAGTGGTGACAATTAATGGTACAGTGGCTGCATTTGATGGCATGACACAGTGGCTGCGTTTGATGGCATGGCACAGTGGTGACAATTGATGACACAGTGGCTGCATTTGATGGCATGGCGCCCTGTGATTGGGCGTATGTGGTCATGCGTTAGTGCCGGGGGGGGGGGGGGCACCAGGGGGGGGGGGCACCGGCGCCTAATAGAGTACCGGCACCTCTTTTGGTCCACTTAAAGCACTGCCTATGACTACAGCCCTGCGTGAAGATGCTCTCTTATCCCTCACAGGCATGGAGGCTAAGCCTAATGGGAACTGTAGTTCCCATTAGGCCGTGATGTAGCAAGAATGAATGCGCACCGCAAACCAGGAAGTCAGTGAGAATAACGATTCAGGAGTGACGGAGGTGAATAAAACAGCTCGATTTCAACAGGTATCAAACTAGTTATAATGCAAAACATTACTTTTTACTTTATCAGCTACTGTCAGACTTTAATTTAAGAGGAAAATATTTTTGTCTTTACAACCCCTTTAAGTGCACTGCATATTTGTCAGAAGGAATTCTGCAGTCACTCTGCTGCTGGACCCACACTGGGAGTACCAGCTTGTTTATATTCTATCTAGACTTGCACACAAAGTATAAGGGAAAATTCATAAAGATCCCATTTTCCTGCATAGAAACCAGACAACAGAGCTGTTTAGGATCGTAATCAAGAAGAGGATAGGAAAAGGATAGCGTCACCCAAGTTACACCTGTAACCACCCTTAGGGACCCACTAGTAGGCCACCTCACTTCATACTCCCCACCAGTTTAGTCAGTGAATCTATCCTCAGGAATCTTGTCACATGAGACAAACTTTGGGAAACATCAAGCACAACAGGTATGGGTGGACCATAGTCCTGCACTGCACTTCCAAGACCTGCCACCCATTAATAATTCCAATCTGTGGCTCTGTGTGTACTCCTAAAGAAGTTCCCAGTAAAATATAACACACACTGAACAATTAGAAATAGTGACATGCACTCAAGCACCTGGAATATGGTTATATCTTCCACATAGTTTAAACTCTGAGTTTCACACAAACTCTGGGAATTAGTAAAAACAGAACTCAAACCCCCTGTCAAAATAGATTGTATAATTCCTCACACTTTACTGATCAGGTCCAAGACAGATTTGGTGAGGACAGGAGAGAATATGGGCTAGATTCACGTAGCCCGTTTTATCTTTGTGCGGGCGTAACGTATGTCATTTATGTTACGCCGCCGCAACTTTTTCAGGCAAGTGCTTTATTCACAAAGCACTTGCCTGTAAAGTTGAGGCGGCATAGCGTAAATGACCCGGCGGAATTCAAATTCGGCGGGTAGGGGGCGTGTAGTATTTAAATAAAGCTCGTCCCCGTGCCAAACAAACTGCGCATGCGTCGGCCGTGACTGAATCAATTGTCAATGAAAGTGATGTGAGCGTAACTAACACACAGCTCCATTGTGAATCGAGTTACGCAAACAACGTAAATTACGTCTGTCCCGACGTCTATACTTAACATTGGCTGCGCCTCACTATAGCAGGGGTAATGTTACGCCGGGCGTAAGTCTTACGTAAATGGATACGTCGGCCTAGCGTACGTTCGGGAATCGGCGTATTTGCTCATTTGCATATTTTACAACGGGAACGCCACCTAGCGGCCAGCGTAAATATGCATCTAAGATACGACGGTGTAAGTGCCTTATGCCGCTCGTATCTTAGCAACATTTAAGCGCATCTCATGATGAGCATACACTTAAATTTGTGCGGGCTGAGATTAGGACTTACGACGGTGTATCTACTGATACACCCGTCGTAAGTCTTTGTGAATCTAGCCCTATAAATGTAAAAGCCTACCTTAGGCACTCAGTTGTCTCGGTCTCAGTTGTCTCAGTTGTCTTTCCACCAAACCTGTTGTATGGAATTTTGGTCAAGACCACTTCTAACCAGGGCATAATACCCATTGGATGTTTATTGACCAGAGATATTTATAGGGTTTAGAAAGCATGTACATTGGTTAACAGTATTCACATACATTAGTATGCTTTGCTCGCTGAGCTAATTTAAACAGAATGTCAAATATGGGTTGATACACTGTGGGTAAACAACAAGCAAGGTAGACAGTCCAAGGTATTTGGTAAGAGGCATCATTTTTTGACGTACTTTTTTCCCACAATTCTTTGCATTATTTTTTTTTTTTTTACAAAACGGCACACACAGCATATGCATACATGCAATGACACCCCAAAATACATTCTGCTACTCCTCCTGAGTATGGCGATACCACATGTGTGAGACTTACAGTACACAGCCTGGCCACATAGAGAGAGGTCCAATATGCAGGGAGTACCATTATGTGTTCTAGGGACATAAATTACCCATTTCATTTCTAGACTACCTCTCACACAATGGAAACGCCCAAAAAATTACCCCATTTTGGAAAATAAACACCCCAGCGTATAATCTATGAGGCATATTGAGTCTTTTGAGAAATGTGGAAAGAAAATTAAAATGCATTTTTTTTACACAAAGTTGTCAATGTATAAGATATTTCTAAGGCCGCGTACACACGAGGAGACATGTCCGATATGTCTCCTGGGATATTTTGGTCTGATGTGTGGACACACGATCAGACCAAAATCCCTGCGGACAGACATTGCGGTGATGTGGCGGTGACGTTGATGCCGCGACGTCCGCAAACAAGGAAATAAAATGCTTCCACGCATGTGTCGAATCCATTCGACGCATGCGGGGGATTTCGGTCTGCTGGTTAGGCGTACTAACCAGCGGACATGTCCGACGGACAGGTTTCCAGCAGACAAGTTTTAAAGCATGTTTTAAAACTTTTGTCCGCTGGAAACCTGTCCACTAGACCAGTTTCAGCGGACATGTTCGATCGTGTGTACGCGGCCTAACACATAGCATGTACATACCACAAATTACGCCCCAAGAATATATTCTCCTTATCCTGAGTATGGTGATACCACAAGTGAGACTTTTTTACCGCCTGACCACATACAGAGGCCCAACATGCAGGGAGCACATTCAGGTGTTCTAGGGACATCAATTTCAAATCTAATTTGACTACCTATTACACATTGTAAGGCACTGTAGTGGCATAGATGTGGCATGGATGAGCACTTGTGGTATGGATTTAGCACTGATGAGAACTGATGTGGCATAGATGAGCACTCATGGGGCATTGATGTGGCACCAATGAGCACTGATGTGGCATTGATGAGCACTGATGTGGCACGGATGAGCACTAAAGTGGCACGGATGATCACTGATGTGGCACGGATGATCACTGATGTGGCATTGATGTGTCACAGATGAGCACTGATGTGGCATGGATGTGTCATGGATGAGCACTAATGTGACATGGATGATCACTGATGTAGCATGGATGAGCACTGATGTGGTATGAATAAGCATGAATGAGGATGGATGAGCCATGGACTGTGGGTACTGTAGATCCAGCCCACAGTGCTGCTGCCACCGTGTGTGCCCCAGGAGGTAAACAGGAAAACAATTCTTGAAGGACGTCATTGTACGCCCTGCCAGAGTTATCCGACTCCGCTGTAGCCATCATTCGGTTATGGCCTGGTCCGTAAGTGGTTAAGGAATTTTTGCATTTAAATTTTTTTTGCATTAAGCTACAGGAATTTTTTTTTTAAATGGTAAATGTTCCACAGGGCAGTGCCAAGCCCCCCCCCCCCCCATTAAATTTTTTTGACAATCCCTTGCCTTTTAGCCTAGAAAATAGACTGAACTTATTTTTTTCATTCGGCTCCCATTGACTTTAATGGGGTACATATTCAGCACTAGGGATGAGCTTCACGTTCGATACGAACGTATGTTCGACTCAAACATTGTCTGTTCGTACGTTTGACGAAATTCGAACAAAAGCGGTCGTTTGCGCCAAATTCGAGTGACGCAAAACGGCCCATGATTCACTTAACTTAAAAAAAAAAAGAAAAATTCCTTTAAATATTGTACCTGCTGGGTGTCTAAAGTTTGCCTGTGAAAACGTCTTTTAGAACCCGGGTCTTGCCCGAGAGAACATGTATCAATAAAAAAATTTTTTTTTTTAAAACGGTAATTTTTTCAGGAGTCCATTGATACATGTATCCTGGGGCAAGACTCGGGTTCTCAAAGACGTTTTCCAACAATAACTTCAATATTGGTCTTTAAAATTAGCGTTTTTGAATTTGAACGTTCGAGTCCCATAGACTTCAATGGAGTTCTAAATGTTTGCGAACGGTTGGTCTGTTCGACGGTTCTGGTGCGAACCGAACGTGGGGGTGTTCGGCTCATCCCTATTCAGCACCCAAACATCTGTAATGTTCACCGAACTTGCCTCAAATCAAATGTCTGGCTGATCCCTATTTACTACTTTTAGGATGTGGCAGTCTTTGACCTCTGTTTCTCTTTTCACTCAGTTGTTCCCTATATTTATATTTTTAGGTAGGTACTGATTTTATTGAAGCATGAATAAAAGAGAACTCGATTGTAGTAATAAAAATAAAATTATTTTGAGTAAATATACTAACTCTTGCTCAGAACAGATATTAGGATTCATGTGTAATGTTTCTTTCCTTATACTCAGCTCTTTGTATTAGATGTTGTTTTTCTCTCTTTTCTCCCACAGAGAGTATCTCTTATCCCCAGCGGGAACACTGCAGATGTCACTGTTCCCCCCCCAGGACAGGGAGCACCAAACAAGAGACTTTTTACAGTATATGAAGGAATGATAAATCTGTCAAGGAACAAAAAGATGTCTCTTCTTCTGTGAGGCACTAGCTAAAAGGATATCTAAATCCAAAAACGATGTGGGTAAAGGTTATAACCCTTTTTTTTTATGCTTCTGCCATTGAGGAAATGTACTTTCTTCCTATCCCATAAACCAATGGTCCCCAACCTGCGCGGGGGTACGCGATTTTTCATAAGCAATAGTTGGTGTTCTGGTGTTGGCGCTTCAATCATCACGGCACCATGGTTGTTATGGTGTCAGAACGGTTAAAGCACATTATATCTTATATTACATTGTAATATAAATAAAATGGTTCAGCTCACCTGATGCAGAATCAGTGGGAGCCCCGAGGGTGTCACTTGCCACGTTGCCTGCCACCAGATGCAGCTTGTCACTTTCTATGTCACCTGCCACCAGTGTAGGAATGTCACTTGCCACACTGCCTGCCACCAGATGAGGAATGCCACTTGCCACACTGCCTGCCACCAGATAAGGAATGCCACTTGTCATGCTGCCTGCCCCAGATGAGGAATGCCACTTGCCACACTGCCTGCCACCAGAAAGGAATGCCACTTGTCATGCTGCCTGCCCCAGATGAGGAATGCCACTTGCCACGGCCAGGAAATTTCCTGATGTGATACATTTTTAAATGCATGGGGTACCATTAACCACTTAAGGACAGCCGCACGACGATATAAGTCGGCAGAAAGGCACGGCCGGGCACATGGACGTATATATATATACATATATATATACGTCCCCTTTAAGAGCCCAGCCATGGGTTGCGAGCGTGCCGCTGGCGGCGTGCTCACGACCGGGTCCGAAAGCTCCGTGACCGGGTCTGCGGGTCCCGTTTGGGTCACAGGACCTGAAGAACGAGGAGAGGCGAGTGTAAACAAACCTTCCCCGTTCTTCTCTGTGGCAATGTCAGTGATCGTCTGTTCCCTGATATAGGGAATAATAATCACTGATGTCATAAGTTCTGCCCCGCCCCCCTACAGTTAGAAACACATATGAGGTCACACTTAACCCCTACAGTGCCCCCTAGTGGTTAACTCCTAAACTGCAATTGTCATTTTCACAGCAATTAGTGCATTTTTATAGCACTTTTCGCTGTGAAAATGACAATGGTCCCAAAAATGTGTCAAAAGTGTCCAATGTGTCCTCCATAATGTCGCAGTCACGAAAAAACCCGCTATTTGCCGCCATTAGTAGTAAAAAAAAATATTGATAAAAATGCCATAAAACTATCCCCTATTTTGTAATTGCTATAAATTTTGTGCAAACCAATCGATAAACGCTTATTGCGTATTTTTTTTACTAAAAATAGGTAGAAGAATATGTATTGGCCTTAACTGCGGAAAAAAAAACGTTTTTTTTTTTTATATATCTTTTTGTTGGGGATATTTATTATAGCAAAAAGTAAAAAATATTGCATTTTTTTCAAAATTGTCGCTCTATTTTTGTTTATAGCGCAAAAAATTAAAACCGCAGAGGTGATCAAATACCACCAAAAGAAAGCTATATTTGTCGGAAAAAAAGGACGCCAATTTTGTTTGGGAACCACATAGCACGACCGCGCAATTGTCTGTTAAAGCGACACAGTGCCGAATCGCAAAAAGGGGCAAGGTCCTTAACCTGCATATTGGTCCGGGTCTTAACCGGTTAAGAATAAATGACAGCCCCATGCGTTTTCATTCAGGAAATGAAGGGGCCAATTAATTATATATTTGCTGAAACATCCCCCTGTGTGCCTGCAGCTGCTGGCAGGAGGGGAGAGGAGGAAAGCCAGAAGCACTGTTGGGGAAAGGGGAACATAGGGGGCCCCGGACAGCAGATGGAAGGGGTGCATGTGCTAGGACACCTACTTTGTAGTGTAGCCGGAGGGAGAAGCTGTCAGCGCTGCAGCGAGAGACAGAAACAGATTGGTGTCTGCAATTAGACAGTACAGCCGGCCCATTTTTTTCAGAAGTTGCCTGGGCCCCCCTTTTCAACTGATGGGTCTGGGCCCAGTACAGGAGAGCTGGCTGTACTGCCTTATCAGTGGCCCTGAGCACCGGTGTTCTGTGCATCTGCATGCAGGCACTCATTCATGTCGGTTGGGATGCACTGATTGCAAAGACACAGCTGCTGTCCCCTAATGGGGAAATGCTCTACGCAGTGAAAACACCTGTGCATCTCATGCAGGCAAACACTGCCCTTCACATAGATCTACGCCTAAGTACGCCCGTGTGAACGAAGCCTTACTTGGCAGTAAAATAATCTTTTTCTGACACTGATTTTTCTTCTTAGCTCACACATTTCCTAGGGCAGTGCATGCTTATGACATCTTCTGGTTGAAGTGAGAAACTGCAGTATAGCAATAGGTTTCTGCTGTAATTAGTACTTTGTTATTCAGTGCTGTGTTCTCTCTATTAGGCCGCGTACACACGATCGAATCTATCTGCTGGAAACGGTCTGACGTTTCAGCAGACAGATTCGATCGTGTGTACGGGCGGACAGACAGATTTTGCCAGCAGACAGATTTTAAAGCATGCAGACATATCTGCCCACATATGCGTCGAATGGATCCGACACATGCGTGGAAGTAATTTACTTCCTGGTGCGGTGACGTGGCGGCGTCAACGTTACGTCACCGCGCTGTCTGCTGGCAGGGATTTTGGTTTGATCGTGTACACACGATCAAACCAAAATAGCCCAGCAGACAAATCCGATCCAATCGGTCTGTCAGACCGATTTGATCGGATTTATTTAGCCGTGTGTACACGGCCTTAGAGCTTTATTATTTATCTTAAAAATGTGATTTCTGTAGCTTTTATGTTTTCATGTTGTTCTCTCACTTAATAATTTTTTTTATTTTTTTATATAGATATATTTTTATTAAGGTCCCCAGGGCCCCATGTGTCAAACCCCCTTTTTTTTGATAAATAGTTTTTTTTATTTTTGTTTATATATTTTTTTTAGTTTTTTTATTAAAGGGCCCAGAGGTCCCCAGGGCCCCGGATGGCTACCCCCTTTTTTCATATATATTTTTCTTTATTTCTTCTTTTTGTAAAGGGCCCATGCCTGAAGCTGTGTAAGGGGCCCAGAAATTCCTGATGGCGGTGGTGATTCCAATGCAAATTGTAGTGTATGAGATTAGAAATTGCACCTGAACTGGACTGAAATCGCACAGAGCTCTTTTCCAAATCTGGTCGGCCCGCAGATAAGTGCACAGGCTGTAAAAACTCCTTGAAACACACATGAAAACTGAGGCTTTAGCTGCCCTCTGCAGAGCCAACAGATGCTCAATGTCATTGTGATCAAGGGGTCAAGCCACCAGCTGTTATTTCTTTGTCACTTGACCTTTTTGTTAAAGATAATGCAGGGGTAGGCAACCTGTGGCATGCCATCTGTTGCAAAACTACAAGTCCCATCATGCCTCTGGGAGTAATTGTAACTGCCAACCCCATCATGCCTCTGGGAGTAATTGTAACCGCCAACCTTGCAATGCCTCATGGGAAATGTAGTTCCACAACAGCTGGAGCGCCACAGGCTGCCTACCCCTTAGATAATGTATGCAAAACTATAAGAGCCAAAAAGATTACATTTGCATTTATTGTTGAAGATTTTTGCAATAAATAACACTTACTAACTACTAAAGTTAGTTCAAATCAATTCACATTCAATAAAAAAAAACACAAGCAGAACTCTAAGCTGGTCTGTAATATAACCAGTAAAGTAAACAATGTATCAATGTGAGTCAATGGGCTGGAATTATAACTTGTAACTTACAACACAACCTAACCTCACCAGGATACACTGTTGCCAAGTGAGAAGCTGTTTGCCCAAAACTGTAAATAAACTGTGTCAGTCAAAGATTGTTGTTGCAGGAGCCGGATGATGTGACCAGCAATGCAATGCCGTTAGCTAAGGAATGTAAATAATTTGTAAGACTGCACCAGAGGGAGATGATTCTGTGAATGAAAGGACACTTTCATAGTTTCACCATGACTTCACATTCTCGCACCTTCATTTACAGAATGATCTCCCTCTGGCAGTGTTACAAGGAGTTAGCATAAAGCTCAAAATCATCTGTGAAATTAAAAAATAAGATAAAGCAACATACAAAAAATAATACTAAATTAAGTGCTAAATATTGCTAAATAAAATTTTGCAAAATAGAATAGACATTAGTTAAATTCTGCATTTTTTATACAATATTTAACTCCCAATAAATTATCCCCTCAGTCTGACACTGATCTTGAAATGGACAGATTCTGTAAGTCAGTGGTCTCCAAACTGCGGTCCCAGGAGCTGAATGCAGCCCTTTGCAGCCCTTTGTGTGCTTTTATTTGGCCAATTGGGCATTAGTACCCCCACTGTCAGCATACTCCCTGCCACTGACATCCACAATGGGACACTAGTTCTCTCACTGACACCAATGATGGGACACTATTTTTCCCATTGATACCGATAATGGGTACTATTCTTTCCACTGACATCAATGATGGTGCACTATTCCTCCCACAGACACCAATGATGGTGCACTATTCCTCCCACAGACACCAATGATGGTGCACTATTCCTCCCACAGACACCAATGATGGAGAACTATTACTCCCACAGACACCAATGATGGTGCACTATTCCTCCCACAGACACCAATGATGGTGCACTATTCCTCCCACAGACACCAATGATGGTGCACTATTCCTCCCACAGACACCAATGATGGTGCACTATTCCTCCCACAGACACCAATGATGGTGCACTATTCCTCCCACAGACACCAATGATGGTGCACTATTCCTCCCACTGACACAAATGATGGGCCAATATTCCTCCCACTGACACCAATGATGGTGCACTATTACTCCCACTGACACCAATAATAGTGCACTATTCCTCCCACTGATACCAATGATGGTGCACTATTCCTCTCACTGATTCCTCCCACTGACACCAATGATGGTGCACTATTTCCCCACTAACACCAATGATGGGCCCTCTTACTCCCACTGACACCAATGATGAGAGACTATTCCTCCCACTGACACCAATGATAGGCCACTATTCCTCCCACTGACACCAATGATGGGCCAATATTCCTCCCACTGACACCCATGATGGTGCACTATTCCTCCTACTGACACCAAATATGGGGCATTGTGTACTCCCACTGCCCCCCCTAAAGTTGGAAGGATAAGAAAGTGGCCTTTTGCTTAGAAAGTTTGGAGACCCCTGCTGTTAGTAACTAAACTTGCCAAACACTATGCCAGGAGTTCCCAAACTGCCTAAACAAAGAGCCAGTTTACTGTCCCCCAAACTTCAGGGTGGCCAGAGGGGTGAAGAATAGCCGCTCGCTACTCGCGAGGAAGACAGGGACATCATGGGTTTCTCCTGCAGGTAAGTGTCACATAATGGGCTACAATGCGATGCATAGTAGCTCATTATGCTTTACCTTTGCAGGGAAACAAAGAGGAAGTAACACCCATCAAGGTTTACTTCCTCTTTAATTGTTTATGTCCTTGGGAAGAATAGTGCCCCACTGTTGGTGTCAGTGGAAGAAATGTTGCCTCATCATTGGTGTCAGAGGGAGGTGTAGTGTCTCATATCAGTGGGAGGAATAACACCCCAAAGGCAATATAAGGGCAAGCAATGGGCTAAATCCTGCCCCTGGGCTGTAATTTGGAGACCACTACACTACGCAAACCAGCCTAAATTCCCTTTGTGGCTGGCCCTGTTGCCACTGTCCTATCAGACATCATTTGAAGAAGCCAGAAAAAAAACTATTTTGATGGGAGTGCCTGCATCTAATCAAATGCAGCTGCTGTGTGTGTATTCTGACAGCTGTCAGAATACAATAGCCACAGTGGGAGATTCGTTCATCCGCACTGTATGTAGCTATTGGATTTTTTGCCCTCTCTTTTGGTTTTGGTGATCATTATTACCAAGAGTGAAAGTGAACAAAATTCCCAATTTTTGAGTTGTCACCAGAACAGGAATACAGGGGAGAGCTTCCAATGAGAACACTAGTTCTGGGGACCCAAGTGACAACCAGAGATTCCCTGACTTTGGATGGATTTCTTCTCACTTCCTGTAGTGGCTATGGGACAGGAAATAAAGAGAAATCTCCCCAAAAGGAAACACATGGCAAAAAATACAGAAGTTATAGCCCTCCCTTACCCTAATTAAAAAAAAGGTTTTGTTTTAGGTCTGCTTTACCCATGTGCTGCTACTTCTTCGTGGTGAAATCAGCAGGCTAGGGCTTGTTTTTTTTTGGAGGATCCTGATGTGGAAGTTGAGCTGCTGCCTATGCTTGGTTCATAAAGCTGATTTCATAGCCTCACACATAGTTTTATGGGTAAAGCAGTCCTAATCTATGTAATTTAGCTTTGTTTTTAGCTTCTTGCCTGCGTCAATGCGAAAATTACAGATTTATGCTAGTTGGTGCCAATTTGAAAGTGAATTTCTACTTTGCGTAATGTTTCTGCTGTGAACTAAATGGGTCAACATGTTCTACAAACCTCTTAGACTTTAACCGCCTCCACCTTATGCAAATAAGGAAATCCATTTATTTCTTTCCCTTTAAGTGAAGGTGTTGCCTTATAGTAATAAGATAGCTCTACAGTTTTATCTTTGTTCCTTCCTAATGACTCAGCTGATCCACTCCAACTGTGATAGTCTATTCAGCTGAGCGCTAGAATGAAACTGTGAATAGAAATAAAAAGTGACATTCTACACTTTATAGAATTTTACCTTTTTACCCTGAATAGCATGTTGTTGTGATTCACTCTTTATAATTGATGGAAATGAATCAACTTCTGTGCCAAAAAGAGCAGCAGGCAGCAAAGTGCTCAGGCACAATAGGCCAGCAGGATTTAAATTGTAGTTCAAAATGCACTGCCGCTGCAGTCTGCTCTCTGTAAATGAACTCTCTGATATTAACCCTTTCAGGGTCCAGCCTTATCATTTTTTTTTAGGCCAGCAGGCTGTCTTCAGTTATGTGTCACATCATGTAAATTCTTCTCTCCCAGCGTGACCTTTGAAGGTACTGCAAGCAAAGGGGCATGTTCAAGCACATCAGCTTAGAAACTCCAGCTGCCTCTGAAGAAATTCTCCACTAATTTGTACATAGCTATAAGCTCCAGGATCACTCCTTATCCCCTCCACAATGAAGTCTACTTTTAAAACAGATGCATTTTTTTTTTACACCTTTTGAATCATGTTTGCTCATATAGAATTTGCTAACAGTATTAAACTAGAAGCAAACATTTATTTTATTTGAGCTTACTAATTCTTAGATGGCTGCATTCGTTTTTTCTTTTTTTCTAGGCTTTCCTTCCCCTATTTTCACACGGTGATCTAACCAGTAAAGCTGGGTTTAGGCTGGATTCACACCTATGCATTTTTAGTGCTTTTCGCAGATTTGCATTGCAGTCCATTTAACATGGTTTCCTATGGAATACGTTCTGGAGTGCAAATCTGCAAAATGCAAAATGCACTAAAAATGCATAGGTGTGAATCCAGCCTAACGCTGTGGCCGCGTACACACAATCGAACATGTCCGCTAAAAAAGTCCTCAGACCAGTTTCAGCGGACATGTTCGATCATGTGTACGGCCGTTTTCCAGCGGACAAAAATTTCCAAACATGCTTGAAAACATGTCCGCTGGAAACCTGTCTGTCGGTTAGTACACAAACCATCGGACCAAAATCACCCGCATGCGCAGAATCAAGTCGACGCATGTTTGGAAGCATTGAACTTCATTTTTTCATCACGTCGTTGTGTTCTACGTCACCGCGTTCTGGTCCGAGGGGATTTTGGTCCGATGGTGTGTACGCACATCAGACCAACAGACCACTTCAGCCTGGTCTGATGAAAACGGTCCGTCGGACATGTTTCCTCGGACATGTCTGATCGTGTGTACAGGGCCTGTACGTTTTTTTTTTTTTCAACCAGCGAAAAAAAAAACCTCACAGATCCCCACATCATCATAAGTGATGTTAATGTAGGGATCTCCCCTGCTGCTCTGTTGTATTCTCACAGAGGGGGGACACCTTCCCCCATCAGAATACACACATCAGTGCTGCAGCCATTGACTGCAAGCACTGATCAAATGAATGAATTAAAAAAAACTAAACGGTATAGTTAGCCATTTTTTTTGTATATTGTAAAAAAAAGATGATGTAATGCAGAGTAAATAGATATGTAACATGTCATGCTTTGAAATTGCGCACACTCATGGAATGGCGACAAACTACGATACCTAAAAATCTCCATAGGCGACGCTTTAAAAAAATGTAACGGTTACCAGAGGAGGTATGGTGCTAGAATTATTGCTCTCACTCTGACGATCATGGCGATACCTAACGTGTAATTTAAACAATATTTACATTTGACTTGCGTATGCGTTTACTTTGCTGCTCGAGCACACATGGACAGGGGCACTTTAAAAATGTTTATTTGTTTTATCTATTTATTTTTTTATTTTTACATTGTCCCTTTAAAAAAAAAAATTGGATCCCTTTTATTGCTGTTACAAGGAATGTAAACATCTTTGTACTAATTGATCACTGAGTAGAAAACTGCTTTTGTAGTGTACCTGCTGACCTTAAACAAAGACATCACCACGCCTAAGCCAAAGATTTGCAACAGCCACACAGACAGAAGTAAGAATTATTTTTTATAAGTTGAGTAGAAGAATGCTAGAACTCCTGTGAGCTTTTTATATTTGTCTGTTTTCCTTTTACATCCTGCCTATTAAAAAAGATGTCCCCTAGACATGAAGAAAAGGAAAATCTCTCTAACCTAGCCCCAGACAACAGTAAAATCTGAAAGGGGTTCTATCCTTTCCTCACTATCCTTTAAGGCAGGGGTCTCCAAACTTTCGAAACAAAGGGCCAGTTTATGGTCCTTCAGACCTAAGGGGGGCCGGACTGTGGCCATTGGGAGTAGAAAAGGCCCCGGCATCAGTGAAAATAAACAATGCCCCACCAGGCGTGCCCGGGGCAAGGAAAAAAAACGCCCCCTTGCGGGTGTCTGCGGGAGAAATAGCGCCCCATCCTGGATGCCTGTGTGAGGAATTCTTCTCCTTTATTGTCGTTAGAGGGGGGAATTTGGCCCCATTGTTGGCATTAGTGGATGAAAGGGCCTGGTAAAACCAAGCAAAAGGCTGCATCTGGCCCCCGGGCCGCAGTTTGGAGACCACTGGTTTAAGGAATCAGGTTTCTTCTGTAAAATGTTTTCATGTAGGAGAGAAGAGGTAAAAATAATGATGGATGCCTTTCTTTAAAGGGAACATTTTTTTTTTATTAGTCAGAACAATTTCAAAAATATATTGCATATTAATATTTTGTATTATTATGTCCAACTAGGAGATCATTTCCTTTTGATGAAAAGACCTACTTTTTTGGAGCCCAGTAGCTCAAAGCAGTAACTACCCTCCATTACTCCCTCTCTATCCTTTTTCTTGTAGGTGCTCTCTTTAGAAAACCCATAGTGCTCTGGGGATCAATTGTCAAGTAGTTTATTTGTGAAACAAGGAAAAAAAAAGCCCCTACAACTTACATTATTTTAGGCCTGGATCACACACTAGTGCGATTTCAGATGCAACTTGAATTGCATGACAATGGAAATCACATTGTTTTCAATGTGACTCAACACGGAGCTATTTTGGAAAAGGTTTACTGTACTACTTTGGTACAATTCCAGTGCAACTTTGGCCCCCATAGAATATGCAGACCTTATCCAAATAGCTTCCAAGTAGCACTACATAATCACACTAAAAGTCAGATAAAAAAACACAGCAGTGTGAATCTAGCCTAAACCTTCTTCTGGACTAGACCCTGGGGCCATTTGTAAAATAAATACATAAATACTATCAGTTTAAGAAGAAAATAAATAAAAAATACAGTCAAATGAAATTGACTGCAAACCATTAAAGATTTGTTCATTAAAGACCAGTCCTATGTAACCCAATGACATGAGCCTAGGATGCTAGCACAAATATACAAACTGTGCTATAGATCAGTTTGCAGTAGTGACACCCACTTCCCTAGTTTACGGGGACGGTAGCTTTAGTGCTGCAGAAGGTTTAGCTCTTTTGAGCTGCTATTGCTGTAAAGGCAGGCACCTTAATGACTTTATTTTAAGTTTTTTTCATTCCCAGAGGGTGGGGGAGATGACGCCACCAGAAATTAAATTGGGACTATGAAGTGGAGAGCAATGTAATTATTTTTTAACCACTTAAGGACCCCTTCACACCAATATACGTCGGCAGAATGGCACGGCTGGGCACAATCACGCACTTGTACGTGTCTCTTTAAGCCCAGCCGTGGGGTTGCGAGCGCCGTGGTCCGAAGCTCCGTGACCGCGGCCGCGGGACCCGTGGACCCGATCGCCGCCGGTGTCCCGTGTTCGGTCACCGGAGCTGAAAAACGGGGAGAGGTGTGTGAAAACACACCTTCCCCGTTCTTCATTGTGGCAGTGTCAGTGATCGTCTGTTCCCTGATATAAGAAAGATGATCACTGATATCACACGTCCAGCCCTGCCCCCTACAGTTAGAAACACATATGAGGTCACACTTAACCCCTACAGTGCCCCCTAGTGGTTAACTCCTAAACTGCAATTGTCATTTTCACAGTAAACAATGCATTTTTATAGCACTTTTTGCTGTTAAAATGACAATGGTCCCAAAAATGTGTCAAAATTGTCTGATGTGTCTGCCATAATGTCGCAGTCATGAAAAAAAAATTTGTGCAAACCAATCGATAAACGCTTATTGTGATTTTGTTCACCAAAAATAGGTAGAAGAATACGTATCGGTCTAAACTGAGGAAAAAAAAACGTTTTTTTTATTTTTGGGGGATATTTATTATAGCAAAAAGTAAAAAATATTGTTTTTTTTTCAAAATTGTCGCTCTATTTTTATTTATAGCACAAATAATAAAAACCGCAAAGGTGATCAAATACCACCAAAAGAAAGCTCTATTTGTGGGTAAAAACGGACGCCAATTTTGTTTGGGAGCCACGTCGCACGACCGCACAATTGTCAGTTAAAGCGACGCAATGCCGAATCACAAAAAGTGGCAAGGTCCTTAACCTGCATAATGGTCCGGGTCTTATTGGTT
Organism: Rana kukunoris; assembly: GCA_029574335.1. NCBI lineage: Eukaryota > Metazoa > Chordata > Amphibia > Anura > Ranidae > Rana > Rana kukunoris. The sequence goes on from CM056049.1 coordinate 459,097,618, forward strand.
AATGCAGCTAAACTGATTTGATTTCATGAAAAAAGGAACTCCTTTTGGTAAATTTCTCTCATCATTTTTAATCGATATCTGGCCAAAGAAACATTGAAAAAACAAACAATTTTGCTAAACAGGTTTGAAATCTTCATAAGACAAGCAGATTTGCTATAGCCTCAGGAAACTGACAATCCTAGAAGCAGGAAAACATAAGTAAAAATATAATGAAACGATAAGATTACAATTTATAATGAAAATTACATTTTGTTCTGGATTGTTACCTTCACTTCCTTTAGGAATTAGCACAACTTCCTAAATTGTAACTGATTAAATTACTTATAATATCAGCTGCAGCCAGGCATTGCTTGATATTGCATAACACTAATAAGGTCAAGGCAGTGTTCAATCCAGCCAGGCTTTCATTGCGGCTGATTTACTAAGGGAGTAAAACAAAGTGAATTTTAATTTTGTAAGGGATTTCTGACTTAGGTTAGCGAATGAAGTGAAGTTCACACTCTTGACTTTTATCATCTAATCACGTGCAGGCAAACAAAAATGAATATATATATATATCATTTTTTATTTTTTTTATTGTGCACGGTTGGGTATTTTTTGCAAAGTGAATATTCGCCATAATCACTAAGGTAAGTGAATAACCTCCCATAAAGTGAATATGCTCTACTAGTGTCTACTCCTTTTTGTAAATCAGTCACATTGCAATTTTTTTATATTCTAAACATGTGCACTCTACCCTATATACTGTATCTCGACTGTAATCAGTCAAAACAGAGCTTTGCTTAAATTTAATTTATATTCATGGAAGGCCATAGAGCATTTTCAGTGAGTACACATTTGGAGATGTTATTGCAGTTTTAGTATAGTAAATTTTGATGTGACTTTCATATTCTTTCATGTTCTTTGGCATAGTTTTACAGTTTATGTCATATACAGATTTGTATATTTACTTTCTACTTACTTCCATTTTATTATACAGCATATTCATAAATACCGAAAAAAGTGTTCTGTGATAACAGATAAGCCATTTATCAAATTGACTGTATACACATAGGTGTGCGCAGCCTACTGCATTAGAAAGTGTACCCCAAAGCTCGAACACACATGCGTGTATATATACAGGTCATCTCAAAAAATTAGCATATTGTGATAAAGTTCATTATTTTCTGTAATGTACTGATAAACATTAGACTTATATATATTTTAATAGTGAATAAAGTGACAGCGCAAATTGTAGACTAAACATAACATAAATCAATACATGTGATAAAATTGTAAACTCAACAACCAAACTCAATACATGTGAAAATAGTGCAACAGTGCTGAATTAGAGTGCATATGAGGTCAAAGTCCAAACAGAGTGCAGCAAATATTCCAACAAGTGCAATGATTATCCGTAATGGTGAAGCAAAATAAAGGAGGATGCCCACTGATCCGAGAGTTGTGAAGAAAAACATCCGTCCGTCACTTCATCCCCGTCCGCGGGGATGAAGTGACGGACGGACGCCCTCCCCGGACTTGTGCCCGGAGGACTCACTGCGTGACAGACCGCAGGCACTGACTTTTCACCGATCCGTGGCGGTGACCAGGATCTCCCGGGAGATTGCCAGTGAAAGGATCTGTTGATGCTTTGATATTACCTACTTAAGGTGAGAGTTCTGGGAGACCAGACCCGGTGTGTGGGTGTTTTTCTTCACAACTCTCGGATCAGTGGGCATCCTCCTTTATTTTGCTTCACCATTACGGATAATCATTGCACTTGTTGGAATATTTGCTGCACTCTGTTTGGACTTTGACCTCATATGCACTCTAATTCAGCACTGTTGCACTATTTTCACATGTATTGAGTTTGGTTGTTGAGTTTACAATTTTATCACATGTATTGATTTATGTTATGTTTAGTCTACAATTTGCGCTGTCACTTTATTCACTATTATCTTCACTAGGTGCTGTGTATGCATTTCTGTGCTTGCTGCATATTGTTACTGACCCTAGATAGACCTGAGTAGTAGCGCAGAAGCCCCACTTGATTTGTTTATATATATTTTAGATTCATTACACACAACTGAAGTAGTTCAAGCTTTTTTTTTGTTTTAATACTGATGATTTTGGCATACAGCTCATGAAAACCCAAAATTCCTATCTCAAAAAATTAGCATATCATGAAAAGGTTCTTTAAACAAGCTCTTAACCTAATCATCTGAATCAACTAATTAACTCTAAACACCTGCAAAAATGTCCTGAGGCTTTTAAAAACTCCCAGCCTGGTTCATTACTCCAAACCGCAATCATGGGTAAGACTGCCGACCTGACTGCTGTCCAGAAGGCCATCATTGACACCCTCAAGCAAGAGAAAGACATTTCTAAACGAATAGGCTGTTCCCAGAGTGCTGTATCAAGACACCTCATTGGGAAGTCTGTGGGAAGGAAAAGTGTGGCAAAAAACGCTGCACAACGAGAAGAGGTGACCGGACCCTGAGGAAGATTGTGGAGAAGGAACGATTCCAGACCTTGGGGGACCTGTGGAAGCAGTGGACTGAGTCTGGAGTAAAAACATTCAGAGCCACCGTGTACAGGCGTGTGCAGGAAATGGGCTACAGGTGCCGCATTCCCCAGGTCAAGCCACTTTTGAACCAGAAACAGCGGCAGAAGCGCCTGACCTGGGCTACAGAGAAGCAACACTGGACTGTTGCTCAGTGGTCCAAAGTACTTTTTTCGGATGAAAGCAAATTTTGCATGTCATTCGGTAATCAAGGTGCCAGAGTCTGGAGGAAGACTGGGGAGAGGGAAATGCCAAAATGCCTGAAGTCCAGTGTCAAGTACCCACAGTCAGTGATGGTCTGGGGTGCCATGTCAGCTGCTGGTGTTGGTCCACTGTGTTTTATCAAGGGCAGGGTGAATGCAGCTAGCTATCAGGAGATTTTGGAGCACTTTATGCTTCCATCTGCTGAAAAGCTTTATGGAGATGAAGATTTCATTTTTCAGCACGACCTGGCACCTGCTCACAGTGCCAAAAACACTGGTAAATGGCTTACTGACCATGGTATTACTGTGCTCAATTGGCCTGCCAACTCTCCTGACCTGAACCCCATAGAGAATCTGTGGGATATTGGGAAGAGAAAGTTGAGAGACGCAAGACCCAACACTCTGGATGAGCTTAAGGCCGCTACCGAAGCATCCTGGGCCTCCATAACACCTCAGCAGTGCCACAGGCTGATTGCCTCCATGCCACGCCGCATTGAAGCAGTCATTTCTGCAAAAGGATTCCCGACCAAGTATTGAGTGCATAACTGAACAGAATTATTTGAAGGTTGACTTTTTTTTTATTAAAAACACTTTTCTTTTATTGGTCGGATGAAATATGCTAATTTCTTGAGATAGGAATTTTGGGTTTTCATGAGCTGTATGCCAAAATCATCAATATTAAAACAAAAAAAAGGCTTGAACTACTTCAGTTGTGTGTAATGAATCTAAAATATATGAAAGTCTAATGTTTATCAGTACATTGCAGAAAATAATGAACTTTATCACAATATGCTAATTTTTTGAGAATGACCTGTATATATAAAGCAGTAGGGCAATGGACAGTGTCGGTAGAGTAGTGGACGATGTCAGTAGGGCAGAGATTTGTGTCAGTAGATTATTTTTAATATTCTTTGTATTATTACTTTTTTACAATTTTATTATTTTTTACAATAACTTTTTATCATTTTATTTTTTATTTTTTAGAAGCCCCATCTAAACAGACCCCTGACGTCTCACTTTTGAGACAGAGAAAGGGACTGAGGACAGAGATTCCCCAGTCCTTTTCTCTACAGCCAGGCAGCAGGGGTATACACCTGACGTATAAGGGTTAGTCTATGGCAGAGGGTTTGTTTTTTGGTACAGATGATCCCAACAAAGAGAGCTGAGCATGCAATCAAATGATAAATGTTTACATTAGGGATGAGCTTCGCGTTCGATACGAACGTATGTTCGACTCGAACATTGTCTGTTCGTACGTTCGGCGAAATTCGAATAAAAGCGGTCGTTCGCGCCAAATTCGAGTGAGGCAAAACGGCCCATAATTCACTGGGGCATTGCGCGCTGAAGATTGGCCAAGCATGCTGTATGTTTTTTATGTTTAAAAATTCCTTTAAATATTGTACCTGCTGGGTGTCTATAGTTTGCCTTTGAAAACGTCTTTGAGAACCCGGGTCTTGCCCGAGGGAACATGTATCAATGGAAAAAAGTTTTAAAAACGGTCACTTTTTCAGGAGTCCTGCTCCTGAAAAAACGACCGTTTTTTAAACTTTTTTCCATTGATACATGTTCCCTGGGGCAAGACCCAGTTTCTCAAAGACGTTTTCCAACAATAACTTGAATATTGGTTATTAAAATGAGCGTTTTTGAATTCGAACGTTCGAGTCCCATAGACTTCTATGGGGTTTTAAATGTTTGCGCGAACGGTCGGTCTGTTCGACGGTTCTGGTGCGAACCGAACGCGGGGGTGTTCGGCTCATCCCTAGTTTACATTAGTGAGCTGGCCATACACAGATTGATTTTTGGCAAGTTCCTGATAAACTAGCTGAAATTCGAACCTTGGGAGGCCCCAGTGGCACCCTCCAACCCAACATCTGATCTAATAATCAAAAGAGCCAGGTGGAGAGATATTGGCTGCTGCATCCAATCAGAATCAGCCATTATTAGGGTATTGGCATCTGCGTCTCTTAGAATACAATAGCCAGCAGTAAAGATTTCTCCATTCACACTGTTTAGCAATGGATGAGCAAGCAAAAAGACTGCCCGCCTTTGATGATATAGACTCTAAAAATGCTCTCAAATAAGGAACTTGGAAAAGTAACTGGCCTAAAACATCATGTCTCCCTTAAGAAATTTCTTTAGCACAAGCAGTACCAGCTGCTACTTTCTACACTACAACATAATTTTCCCTGCAAAATGCCCCTTCAAAAGGCAAAAAAACGAGACAGAATGGCACTGTATACTGTATTGATACCAGGCAATGTGTTTTTTTTTTTTTTTACATAATATACAGTATGAGATGCAAGGAGGATTACATAATATGTGGGGAGGTGCAGCGTGGTGACCTGTCCCTACACTACCCACACGTGAAATGTGCACCAAACCTGGGAGTCAGAGCTTTAAATAGGCTCTGCCTGACCCAAGATGACTATTAGGCCGCGTACACACGATCGGTTCAAACCGATGAGAATGGTCCGACGGACCGTTTTCATCGGTTCACCGCTGAAGTGGCCTGATGGTCTGATGTGCGTACACACCATCAGTTAAAAATCCGATCGTGTCAGAACGCGGTGACGTAGAACACAACGACGTGCTGAAAAAACAAAGTTCAATGCTTCCAAGCATGCGTCGACTTGATTCTGAGCATGCGCGGGTTTTTTAGACCGATGCTTTTGCGTAATAACCATTGGTTTGGACCGATGGTCAGACATCCATTGGTCATATTTTAAAGCAAGTTTTAAAACTTTGGTCCAACGGACGACGGACCGATGGGCCATACACACGGTCGGTTTGGACCGATGAAACTGGACTTAAGTCTATTCTCATCGGTTTGAACCGATCGTGTGTACGCGGCCTTAGAGTCACATTGGGTGGCAGCATCCTGTCGGAGAGTTTCCCAATGACCCTGGAAACCATAGAGGGACCATGTTCCTCTTGACTTTCTCTCCCCTGCAATAGTGCCGCTGTGAGAGCGCCACCTGCAGTGGAGAAAGTAGACTGCACCTACCTACAGACTCATTTAAACACAACCTTATCTATTTATTAATTGTTCACCAAAGATTCATACATTTTTGTAATTAGATTCAACTGGGAAAATGTGTGACTCCTTGGTGAAAGTTATGTAAATTATGTGTGAAAATATTTGGGGCTGAAACACACTTTTTTAGTGCATTGTGGTAACATATGCATTACCACGATACACATCAGTGCACTGCAGTGCCATTAATTTTGAATGGCACCTCAATGCATTAACTCAACACATTTCTGATATGCATGCATTGGTGCACAGATACACAAACTCCTGTGCCATCAGACCTTCCTGATCACTTTTATAGACACCCTATTTCCCCAGACCACTCTATTGAGCACTGTGGGGACCCTGTGGCTGTAACACTGGGGTGTGTGGACTGGATGATGAAGCAGAGGAGAGGCCTATTGCCAGAGGCTCTAAATGCCCTAATGCCCACACTGCAAAGCCTGCCAATGCCCAGCTTGGACCAAGCTTGGAAGAAGTCTGGTGGGTAAGAATTGGCAGTAAATTTAGAAGATTCTTTAATCACTAAACTTTTAGGCATTATCAGAGCCTCAAAGAAGATATTACTTTACTCACACGTGATGTACCGATAATGAGAGAACATACTCATGTTCGAGGTAATGTTGAGTCGAGGTAGTGTGAAAGGGGCCTTAGTCTATCTAATGAGAACCTCCAGAGCTAGGGAGAGCTGACATCCATTTGCATAGAATGGGTTGCAAGGCATAGTGGGTGTAATGTAACGTAGATTCATGGGCGCCAGACACTTCTTGAATGCAAAGAGATTTATTTCCTTTTGAACAGAATGGTGGGAGAGAGGGTTTATGGCCAGGACACCCTTAGGTAGTTGCAATGTCAATAAGCAGACTCTGAGACTTCTACAGCTAGACAGCCATGCAGGGAAAGGCATCCATCAAGACACCATATCTGCATGTGTAGTAGCGCTCTCTCTCTAGATTTGCTAATTCACACAGCCTAGCAGCAAGATGTGCCCAGGATAGGACCAAACTCTGGCCTAGCAGCTCAGGCAACACACATCCACCCAGACAGCCATCCAGGTGGCACAGAACCCCAATCACCAGACCTCACCCAAAAAATAGGCTGTCCCAGCAGGCCAAGGGACCCAAGAAAATCCCTGCCCATTGGCTGAGATACCCTATATATTCCTAATCTGTTCTTGCAATGCCCTTGTCTTACCTAATGTCACCAGATACCCGACCATCTAGTGACAGAAAAGAGAAGTGCAGCAATTCCAGACTTAGGTTGAAATCAATCGATCCCTCACAATTGGCCAAGGCAATGATACAGCACTCTTTATTTTTAGTAAATCAACCTCTTTGTGTCTAGCTAGGGTATGTAACTAAAGACAAAAATGTGAAAGGGAACAAAGGAACATACCAAGCGCTTGATAAAAAGACAGGCTACTGTGACTGCAAAACTTCTACCCTGAAAGGGAAGGGTGGTAGGGCAATGTTATACCATTGAAACAAGATATGGCCATGCTACATTTTTAGGACAGACACATATGCCAGAGTGGAAGACTTAGAAGATAGACTTTGAACTAACAGTTATTGGTATCCCTGAGAGTGCAGACAATACAAGTCTCGCTGAATTCGGAGTCACTACTTTTGCACTGAACATTTTTAAGCACAGTTTGCTGTGGTGAGAGCCCATAGGGTGCCAAGGTCTCCGGTCCAATTGGGAAATCTTCCAAGACCCTTCTTACATAAACTGGTAACTCCTGCAATAAGAACACCATCCTCCGACCAGCTAGAGAGCTCTCTGACTTGAATGTTAATGTGAAAGTTTATATTTTTGCTGATTTCTGACCCACAGTACAAAAACAGAGAGCCAAGTTCATAGATGCTAAAAACAGACTAAGTAATTTTAATATTCCCTACTCCATGCTCTACCCATCTAAACATGATTGCCAATGGAGAATGGTGTCAACAGCTATTAATTGGTGACTTCAGATTAAAGTTTAAACTGTAGGCTACAGTGCTCTGTTAATCTCTAGTCACAATAGGCTTCTGCCTTCAAATTATATATCTAGTACATTTTTTTATTTATTTTTTGCTTTTGAATAGCATGGGGAAGAGCTAGAACATCTGTCAAGTTTATTGCAGTTTATGACTGTGGTGAGCTTGATCGTCTCCATCTGTCCTGGTGACCTTTGTCACAGGAGCATAAACTGACGGAAAATCCAAAATGCGTCTTCCAATTAGGACACCTGGTGACAACTGGATTTCCTAAGAGAAATTGACTTGTTTCCAATGGGACAGCAACGAAACAGGGATTTTAATCATTGTCTACTGCAGCCTTTTTCAACCAGGGTTTCTACAGCAATGATCAATTTCTGACTTGCAGATAAATAACCATTGACAACCATGATGTTTTTAACTACCGTATTTTTCGGACTATAAGACGCACTTTTTCCCCAAAAAAATATGGATGAAAATGTCTCTGCGTCTTATAGTCCGAATGTAAATCAGGCACCGCTCCCCGCCGCCGCTGTCAATGCCCCCGTTACTGCCGGCAAAAAAGCTGCCGCCGCCCCCCCCGCACGAAGATGCCCCCCCCCACCTGTACTTCTGAGTCCCGGGTTTCCCGCGGCTTCCGCCCGCACGGATTAAGTATTCCATTTGGTGCACACTCGCGGCCAGGGTCTGTGAGCCGGGACGTGTCTTGAGAGGAGGAGGGGAGATCATACCCACTGCCCCACTATGCAGAGCGACATGAGGTAGGACACCATTGTAAGGGGAGAGTGGGCAGGAGTTTATGGCAGCCAAGGAGTGAGTGTGTGCAGTCTCCTAATGCTGTGTTTGGAGGACAGGTGACAGCCCGCTCTGCTGGGACTTGTAGTGCCTCTGTGGGGGGATATGGCGACATGCTCTGCTGGGAGTTATAGTGCCGCTGTGGGGGCTGAAATATGGCAACCTGCTCTGCTGGGACTTGTAGTGCCTCTGTTCTGCTGGGACTTGTAGTGCCTCTGTTCTGCTGGGACTTGTAGTGCCTCTGTGGGGACTGAAATATGCCAACCTGCTCTGCTGGGAGTTATAGTGCCTCTGTGGGGGGCTGAAATATGCCAACCTGCTCTGCTGGGACTTGTAGTGCCTCTGTAGGAGGGATACGGCAACCTGCTCTGCTGGGACTTGTAGTACCTCTGTGTGGGACTGAAATATGCCAACCTGCTCTGCTGGGACTTGTAGTGCCTCTGTGGGGGGCTAAAATATGCCAACCTGCTCTGCTGGGACTTATAGTGCCTCTGTTCTGCTGGGACATGTAGTGCCTCTGTGGGGACTGAAATATGCCAACCTGCTCTACTGGGACTTGTAGTGCCACAGGTCAGGTCGCAATAATGGCACAGGCTGCATTATTGGCAATGGTTAGGCTGCATTTCATGGGCACTGGTAAATATTTTAGTACACCATTTGGTTCAAAATATATATTTTTTTCTGGTTTTTCTCCTCTAAAACCTAGGTGCGTCTTATGGTCAGGTGCGTCTTATAGAGCGAAAAACACGGTATTTGTAAGGGGGGAATTCTTTCCAATGACTACAAATGTAAGGAGCATTTTTCTCACTGACCTTTACACTAATATACTGTGAGTTGTAGATATATTAATTAGTAGGGGTTCCCTGAGACAGGAACGTTTTTTTCAAAGGTTCCTCCTGGTAAAAAAAGATTGAGAAAGGCGTGAGGGTAGTGGGAAGCCCACCAGGGGGAAAGGAAAAGCCCCTTGATACTTAATAATAATAATAAAAAAAACACACCTTTCATAACATGTTACATGTTACTAAACAAGCAGCACCCATTGTGACAGCGGGCTGGGATCTTTTCCCTGCACCCGCTGTCACAATTTTAATAAAATGCTGCCGTGCGGGGCTCCACCCAAATAATTCATTCACAGAGTTCTGTGAATGGGAGAACGACAAGTACTGTCAGCCAGTGCGGCTTACAGTCTTTAGGCTGGGTTCACACTAGTGAGAATTGGATGCGGATTTCCAGTATTTACATCCAATCAGATGCAGGTACTGTTTAGATATTTTGACAGCCCGCTCCACCAGCTTTGTGGCAAAACATTCTCCTGCGCTCCGGTAACTTGTGGGGTCATACAATTAAAAAGTATCTTGGAGCCCTCCTCAGCTATTTAACTAAAAGAGAAAAGAGAATGGAAGGAGGTATCTTTTACATTTATTTACGCCCCGAAACGCGTAAGCCTTTTTCAGATACCCTTGGATGAAGGCTGAATGGACATTTTGTGAAAATCATTGATTTTGTATTTTAAATAAAAATCGTGTTACAGTATCACACTAGGTCGGTGCGCCCTCCATTCTCTTTTCAGCTTTAGATTTACCACAAAAATAGTTGATGTGATGCAACTAGCAAGTGTATAGCATAATATAAAATTAATTTATGCAATAGGGCATTTAATGTGGTAAAGTTATTCTGATAAATATCTAGCATTTTACCTATCCATCACATTGCTTTCTGTTGTACCGTGACCATACTTATGCTGGCCATACACTCCACGAAAAATCGTCCGAACGAACTTTCGAAAAATGATCGTTCGGTCGTGAGTGCAAACAATAGTGCCATCATGTAATAACCGATAAATCATTTAGTGGACATAAATAAAAAAAAATAAAAAGTTTTTTTTTTTACATATACCTAGTGCAGAAAGTTCGGACAGGAAACACACAACCTTCCGATTTATTGTTTGTTCGGCAGACAATTTCGGCAGAAAAATTCGTAATGTGTCCCTCATTTTTTCGGGTCAAAAACGTCCCAACAATTATTGATTTTGTGCCCACTGTTCGAAAAACAAAAGAACTTTTGGCCGAATTTTTGTATAGTGTATGGCCAGCATTACCCACTACCTTGCAATGAAGCAGGGGTACTGTCACCCTGTACTGGAGACACATGGATATGGACCATGAGCAGTTGTAGGGCGTGGGCACACCCAGTTGTCTGAATATGTCATTCTACATACTGTATCAGTGCCGCTCTGAGCCCACATTAGTGGAACAGATGTCAAAGGCTATTGGAACTTGAGGCTATGTCTCTGTATGAGTACTCTGACTGAGTCTCATAACCAAAAGAAAACGGGGAAAAAAAAAGGTATTTACAAAATTATTTTTAAACCTGTTAATAGGTGTTATCTATTATTAGAACTGTTTTATACTTTCTTGGGTTATGAATGCGCGAGGAAAGATTTGTTTCTTTGAGTCTGTAGAAGAACTTGGGCCTAAGCTTTATACAAGGCCTTAAAGGGTCACTCAAGGATTTATTTTTTAGCTAAATAGCTTCCTTTACCTTACTGCAGTCCTGGTTTCATGTTCTCATTGTTTGTTTTTGCTCTGATGTTGCTGTAATTCTCCTCTGTTCTGGACACTTCCTGGTTGTCTGTTTTCTGAGGACCACAGTACTGGGAGCTTCTAGTTTCGTTTTCCAAACCATCACTGCTCTATGGCTCTGTATAGCACAGATACAGGATAACATGCAAAAACGAAACTAAAAAACTACAGGTACATTATATAATTAATTTTTATCTATTTTTAATTGTTTTTAACAGGAATTAGTTAACTATCATGTCTCTATACCCTGTAAACAGTCATTTCAGAAAAAAAAATTTTTTTCCTTTACAACTCCTTTTACTTCAAGTTTGGAAAAAGCACTACGTGGTCCCGTTTGAACAACTTTCAATTAGCATAGGCACACATATCTAAACAAGTTTGCATCAGTGGCAGAATTATCAGAGTCGTGGAAGTCGCCGTTGCGACTGGGCCCTGTAATTCCGCCAAGTACGGGGGGGCCCGCCACCCGCCCGTGTAAGGTGCTGTTCGTTCCGGGCAGGGCCGATCAACTACACAGCCTCAGGCTGCTAATACTCGGGGCCCCGCGCCGCCACTAGAGGTCCGCGGCCGGCAGAGATAATGTCTCCGCCGGCCGCCATATTCCTGAAGACCAGCCCTGCCTGCTGTGATAGAGCTGTGGCGCCTGGTCGGCCGATGGGAGATCAGGGAGAAAGTAAGTGCGGGCCCCCTGTAACCTGAATAGGAGGAGCGGTGGGGTGGCTGCATTATAGAAGACTCATTCTCTCCATCGTCCTCCCACGGTCTCTGAATGCCTGCTTCTGCTCCTCTCCCTCTTGCAGGCATTTAGGTACTGCGGGAAGAAGATGGAGAGAATGATTCTTCTATATGCAGCCACCCCATCGCTCCTCCTAATCTGCTTATCTCTGGTGCCCCCACAGTGCTTTCTAAACACAGTGCTATCTAGCCCCCCCCCCCCAGTGCTCTCCACCTCCCCATGCTCTCCACTGCCCCATGCTCTCCGCTGCCCCCTGTGCCCTCCACTTCTCCCCCAGTGCTATCCAGCCCACCCTGTGCTCTCCTCCTCCTCCCTCCTGTGCTCTCCACCTCCCCCCATGCTCTAGGCTGCCCCCAGTGCCCTCCACCTCTTCCCTTGTGCTTTTTACCTCCCCCTGTGCTCTCCACCTCCCTACATGCTCTACGGTCTCCCCCTGTGCCCTCCGCCTCTCCCCCTGTGCTCTCCACCTCCCCCATGCTCCACGCTGCCCCCCTGTGCCCTCTGCCTCTCCACCTGTGCTCTTTTCAATTCCCCCTAATTCTCTCCAGCCCCCCCAGTGCTCTCTATTCCCCCAGTGCTCTCTATTCGCCCCATCGCTCTCCAGCCCCCCTCTTCACTCCACCTCCCTCCTGTGCTCTCCACCTCCCCCATGCTCTACGCTGCCCCCCTGTGCCCTCTGCCTCTACCTCAGTGCTCTCTAGGCCCCCCCAGTGCTCTCTAGCCCCCCCAGTGCTCTCTAGCCCCCCCATGCTCTCCACCTCCCCCTATGCTCTACGCTGCCCTACGCCTCTCCCCTGTACTCTCCAGCCCCCCCATTGATCTTCACCTACCCCCTGTGCTCTCCACCTCCTCCCATGCTCTCTGCTGCCACCCCTGTGCCCTTCGCCATCCCCCAGTGATCTCCACCTCCCCCAGTGCTCTACAGCCCTCCATGATCTCCGCCTCCCACCTGTGTTCTCTGCCCCCATGCTCTCTGTCCCACCCTGTGTTTTTGCTTCCCCCTGTGCTCTCCAGACCCCCATGCTCTCCAGCCCCCTTATGCTCTCCTCTTCCTCCCTGTGTTCTCTACCTCCCCCGTGCTCTTACACCACCCCATGTTCTCAAGGTTCTTCCCTGTGCTCTCTGCTCCCCCTGCTCTTTCCCTGTCCACTCGCCCCCTGCACCTTTGCAGGGTTTCCCCCTCCCCTCTCCCGGGGGATCCGTCAGGATGGAGAGTGGAGAAGGGGCCGGTTAAGAAGTCATGGGCTGCTCATTCCAAAATGTCCAGGCCTATTTTTTGTCCCAGTCCGGGCCTGCCTGAGATGTAAGGAAGCACTCCGCTGGGGACACCTGAGATGTAAGAAAGCACTCCGCTGGGGACACCTGAGATGTAAGGAAGCAGTCCGCTGGCTGGGGACAGTGACATCAGGGCTCCCACTGATTCTGCATTATGGTGAGTTGAATAATTTCATTCTATATTACCATGTGATAATAGAAATAATGCGCTTCAATCATCCTGACACCATAACAACCATGGTGCCGGGATGATTGAGGTAGGTGCCAACACTAGAATTTTGAAATATCTTTATCTGCTGATTGTTAAACACACCCCGGACTCTGTACGTAGCACACACCAAACTCTGTACGTAGCACACCCCGGACTCTGTACGTAGCACACCCTGACTCTGTACGTAGCACACCCCGGACTCTGTACGTAGCACACCCGGACTCTGGTGCCAACATTGGTGGAATTACTCCCAGAATTTTGCCCTGAGTCAGCCAATCTGGGGGGGCCTTATCGTGTGAGGTGCCCGCCCGCCGCCCGCTGAGGGGTCCATTGTTACTGTAAGGGGCCTTCATTTCTTGCACCCCGAAGACTCTAGTTACGCCACTGGTTTGCATACACCAATTAGGTTCTTGGTGTAAATTGCTCTAAAAATTGCCATAATTAACCTTGTCTGTACTGTGCTAGCAGATCTCTGTCATCAGTTATATACTAAATTTGAACAATGTCTGTCCTAACAAAGAGTTAAAGAGTTAGAAACCGGGCTTCTGCATCATATTTTAATGAGAGGGAGCTCATCCTGTCCCTAAACCCAGACATATGAAATTCGAAATACGTTTAGAAATTCAGCAGGAACCGGGCAAATTTTGATTCATGTATTTAAGATCTACCATTTGTCTGCTGTATAAACCGCCCTATCGTTTTTTTAAATAGCTCAGCAGGGAGGCTTCTCCCATCCACATCAAGTGGTTGAACAGAAAAAAAAAAAACTCACTCTAAAAGTGTTCATAAATGCTTGCAGTTAGCCATGACCCCTTCTCCTAAGTACATCGTATGGCCCTTTCACACTGAGGAGTTTTTTAGGTGCTTTTGCATTAAAAAAAAAGTCTGAAATGCTGAAGAAAAATGCTTCACTTCAAAAAATCAATAAATGTGTTCACACTGGGTTAGTACTCTTCTGTTTAAAAAAAAAATCATTTTTGGAGTATGTTTGGGGAGTTGAAAAAAAATGCTCCGCTCCATTGAAATGAATGGGAATTGCCATCAAAAACACCTCAAAACCACCGCTACTAAGCATTTTTAGTGCAGTTTTTGAGTCACATGTCCATTACAAACCGCACTGCAAATACTGAAAAAGAACAGCAAAAATGCCAAACTGACAGTAAAATGCTTATGGGTTAATGGAGCATTAAATCATAGGCATTTTACTGGCAGTTTTGAAGTGAACCAGTGGGTAAGAAATATTTTCTAAACATTGCTTTTAGGTACACTGTGTGAACAGGGACACATAAATATATTTTGGGGAGTTAGGGTACTCAAATTTAACTACAAAAGTGGAAATATACTTTTAGGCTCCTTACACACGGAGCGGTCCGTTTTTCGGTCCACTCCGTGTGTCCGTCAGCTCAGCGGGGGGGTCTCCGCTCAGCTGTCGGCGGACAGGGCGGTCCCCGCACACTGTGCAGGGACCGCCCCGTCTCTCCTCTGCTCTCCCCTATGGGGAGTCGGATGGAAACGGACCGTCTGTCCTTTTGCATCCGATCCGATCCACCGGACGGAAGAAAAATAGGGTTTTCTAAAGTCCGCAAAACGGATCCAGACGGACGCGGATCGTAGGCGGACGTTAGCAGATGCATCATCCGCTAACAGGTCCGCTCCCATAGGGACACATTACAAGTCCGTAAACGGACTTGTAATTAGCGGACCGTTCGTCCGCTTATGTGAAAGGGGCCTAAAGCTTATTCACTATTTGTTAAGAATATATAAATATTTGTAGCCTGGCAAAAAAGTCAAATTCCGGGCCAGAATTCTATTTTATATATATAATTTATAGGTGTTTGTGTGTTGGCAACCCTGAATTATTATTTGCATAATAAAATGTTCAGAGTGCACGTTTTTTTTTTTTTTTGATAAAATACTAATTAAGTATTTTTTTAATGACTTTGGTATTTTTGTATTATTTATGTGTATGTATACTTTGTTACCAGGAAACATGCTGCTAGATTAGGTTTATTCTGGTATTAACAGCATGTTACAGCATTCGTGAATCATTTTTACCAAAAGTCATTACAGGAAAGTTCTGAAGACAAGCTAAACATGGCCAGGATCACCAGGCAACCTTAAACACACAAACATAAAAAGGTACATAAATGAGAAACCAGATACATAAAATAATATGGATACATTGGAAAATGAATTGTGGATGTAACTATTCTCTAAATAGCAACTACAATAAGTCATAAAAAATAAGACACTTCATTTTTATGGTAAAAATCTAAGACACTTTATTCTTATAGTCAAAAACTAGGACACTTTTTTCTTATGGTTATAAACTAAAACACTTTTTTATGGTCACAAACATAAATTTTTATGGTCATAGGCTAAGAAACTTAATTCTTATGCTCAAAGACTAAAACACTTAATGATGTGCATGAAAAGTAAGGTAAGATATTGTCATAAAGAGGAGTAAATACGTAAGTTGTTATGAATGTAACTAGTCTCTAAATAGCAACTAGAAATAGGCCTAAGAAACTAAGACACTTCGTTGTTATGGTCAAAAACTAAAACACTTCGGGGCGTATTCAGATACGTATGGTGTTTAAGCTACGCCTCCGCAAATATTATGGGCAAGTGCCTTATTCAGAAAGCACTTACTCCATAATATGCGGCAGCGTAGCGTAAAGTGCCCGTCATAACATCGCGTAATACAAATTTCTGAAGTGGGGGCGTGATTCATGTAAATGAATCATGACCCCACGTAATTGACGTTTTTTTTGCACCGTCCGTGGACGTTCCCAGTGCGCATTCGCGAAATCACGTTGCTTTTTGTCAATGTAAACGACGTGAACGTAACTAACTTTGAGCCCCATTCCCGAACGATTTACGCAAACGACGTAACCGACGTACAATTCGATGCTGTCCCGACGTCCATACTTAACATTGGCTATGCCTCCTATAGCAGGGGTAACCTTACGCCGCTATAACGCTAACGCAAACTACGATGGCCGGCCGCAAGTACGTTCAGGAATCGCCGTAAATCCCTCATTTACATATTCAACGCGTAAAACGACGGAAGCGCCACCTAGCGGCCAGTGTAAAAACTGCAACTAATATAGGACGGTGTAACAGACTTACGCCGCTCATATATTAGCAGAATTCCGGCGTATCTTCTTTTCTGAATAGCAAAAAAATATACGCCGGCTATTCTTAGTATTTACGCGGCGTATCTCTTGATACGCTGACGTAAATACTTTCTGAATCTGGCCCTTCATCTTATGGCCAAAAACCAAGACGATTCATTTTATAGTCACAAACCAAGATACTTCATTCCTATCGTCACATACTAAAGCCAGGCATACATTGATCAAAATTCGACAGGTTCGGCAGGAACTGGCTGAATTTCGATCCATGTATGGGCTGCCTGTTTGTACCCAAGTCAATGCATGTTAGATACTTTACATGTGATTACTGCCGATGGCTCTGGCCGCTAGCAGTAATCATTGTGTTCTGCCAGCCAGAAAGGTTTCCCCTGATCCCAGCCCCCCCCCCCCCCACTGCCAACAGAACACAAACGAGCTATGGGAAGTATTCTCCCATCAACACTAGAACCTGTGGTGGAAAGAAGGAAAATCGAATCATCTATGGGCTACTTAAGGTGGAGTTTTTTTTAAGTCAGTAGCTACACATACTGTACCCGATGACTTTAATATTAGGACACTCACCTGTCCTGGAATCTAGCGATGTTGGCACCCCAGCTGATGTTTCCATCTGCTCTCGGGTGCTGCCACCGTCATTGTCTGTAAAGGAAACCGGTAGGGAAGTCCTGTGGCTTTACAGTTGGTTCCCTACTGCGTATGTGCGAAGCACGCTGTGCTTTCTGAATGTCCCTGCAGCGGGGGAAGGAGGAGGGGGGCTGAATTTTTGAGTGATCTCGCCATGGTGGGATCTCTTGGAAGTGTGGGCAGGTACCTGTCAAAAACATGTATATAAATTCCACAATTAAAGTCCCACCTTTGTCCTTCTTTGTTCAAAACGTGTCAAAAACAGTTACCTGCTCCCCTCAAAAGGTGCCAAATGTGGCACAGGCGGGGCGGGGGTGGTGGTGGGGGGGGGGGGGGTCTGGAGTCAGATAAGCGGAACTTGCACTTTTGTGTAGAACTCAGCTTTAAGACACTTTAGTCTTATGGTAAAAAATAGATACTTCATTTATGTGCATTAAAAAAAAAAAAAGATAAAATATTGTCTTAATGAGGAGGACATTCATTGTGGCTACAGCTAGTCACTAAACGACTATTAAAGCCTAAAACTAAGACACTACATTCTTATGGTCAAAAATGAAGACACCTCACTCTTATAGTCAAAAATAAAGACACTAAAAGTGATTGTAAAATTTTGTTTTTCTTTCAATATAAATAACAAACATGTTATACTTACCTGCTCTGTTACAGTGGATTTGCACAGAGCAGCCCAGATCCTCCTATTCTTCGGTCCCTCTTCGGTGTTCCTAGCCCCTCCCTATGTCCATTCAGGCACAGAGCTGTGCCCCCGGCCCCGCCACCTCTCTCCTGATTAGCTGGCTGACTTTAACTGAGAGCCAGTCAGGAGGGAGTGTCTCGGACGATCGAGACACTTGTGGACACTGCTGCACAGAAATAGGGCTCAGGTAGATAGGGTTAGGGTTAGGGTTAGGGTTAGATACTATGCATTAAGATAAAAAACCTTTTGACTTTACAACTCCTTTAATTATTATGGTCAAAAATGAAGACACTTCATTTATGTGCATGAAAACAAAGAAACTTCATTCTTGTGCCTACTCAGACCGTGTACACACGACCGGTTTCCTCGGCAGAATCCAGCAAGAAACTTGTTGGGAGACGTATTCTGCGGAGGAAACCGGTCGTGTGTACGTTTTACATTGAGGAAACTGTCAAGGAACTCGACGAGCCAAAAAGAGAGCCTGTCTTCTTTTTCCTCGACGGGAATGGAGAAAATTGGCTCGTTGAGTTCCTCGACAGCCGAACAAGGAACTCGGCGAGGAAAACGATGTGTTTCGCCCAACGAGTTCCTCGGTCGTGTGTACGCGGCCTAAAAGTTTACATACAAAACTTTGTATTCATTGAGATCTTGAAACCTATACTGCGTTTCAAGATCTGGCATTTTCATACATGGTGTTAAAAATAAAAACAATGAAACTTGGAGAGCAAAGACTTTAATGATGGAGCAAAAATAGTGAGAACTTTAGGCAGAAGAAGCAATGGGTACAAAGAAAGAGCAGTTGAGGAGCAGAGTGGACATTGAACGTGAGAGCAATGACAGAGATATGGACTGGAGAACAACAAGGCAACAGACTGGAGAATAGGAACTTCATGTCTCATGTCATTGGGACAACCAGTTAATAGAAATCTTTCCAATGACACACACACACACGCCAGTAAAAAAAAAAAAAAAAAAAAAATAGAAAGAGATTCTACAATTTCTTAGCACTATCCAAATAGTTAATTGCATTTGCTAAAGTTAGACATTATTGCTAACCTCTCTTTCTGAAAATGCTCATTGTGTAGCTGATCCAATGGCTTCAGTGCTTACTGATTCACTGTTCTAGAGTATGAAGAAGTATGCCAAGTTGAATCTGACATAATTTGCAACATTATTGTTCTTGTTCTGGGTTACTTGTACTGTCATTTTTAAGTGAAGGTCAAATTTAGGATGAAAGGTTATTGGGTCCTTTTTTCCTTCAAGATTAACCTATAAGGGAATGTTGATGAGCATGCCTACAACTAAAAGTTTTAAAAACATAAAAAAATTGTTACAGTATATAGAGCTGTTTAGTGAACTGACAATGCAGTCATCTTGATGGGCAGATGATGAACATAATATCCATCAAGATAAGATAAAGGAACAGCTTTATATAGCTGCCCAGTCCTGTCTTTTTACTCCAGTGCATGAACAAGATTTTTTTAAGGTTAAAGCCTGGTACACACGGGCCGAATGTCGGAAGACATCGGCCAGTTCAGAGAAAAAATGGTTGACATTTGGCTTGTGTATATGTCAGTCCATCATGCTGGAAAACCAACAGCCGACCGACTCCAGATAAGCACTCACAGCCAATAGCAGAGATCACTGATCGCAGTGTTCTGGTGTGGGGGGCCGACCCTCTGTCAGAACACAACAGCTCAGGGACATTTAAAAGCAAAATGGAAGGATGAGTTAAGTGAAGGAGGACTGCACTAAAGTAAAGGAAGCTATTTAGGGGGGGGGATCCTTTACAATCCCTTTAAGTGTTTAAGTGTATAACAAATATTAACATTAATCAATTTATCTGAGCTGGAAATAATTAAGTACTGTCCATGATGGGGGGGGGGGGGTGGCGTGACAAATTGTATGTACTGTGCACTAATACGGCTGCAATCACCTTTGAGGTGGAAGAAGTAATCTGGGACATCTAATCTAATGGGTAATCTGGGTTTAAACAGAATCACTTTCAAGAGCACAGTTAGCAATAACTGTGGGGTCCCTGGATTGTGTTTATTCCTTACATCTTAGTGTAGTAGCGTGGCACCTTTACAACATTAGACAAACTGGTATGCTTCTTAAATTTTAATGATTTATTTCAGGTAGAGATTGAAATGGATTGCCTTTTGACGGAGTTGGATTTGTGCAAGAGTCAGCTGGAATCTAACAAACCACTCCCTAAGCTAGCCAAACCATGCTATATTTAAACACATGGGCTGAAGTCCACTTTGCGATTCATATAGTTTACCACATATTAATGCTTTGTATTTGTGCTCATTGAAAACATGACTATGATTGTGTAGCGCCCCCTACTGTCAGTTATGGGCACTATTGTAAATTTAGTGGGGGGGGGGTGAGAGAGTTACCTTGCTCTCATCCATGTTAATTCCCTAAATTTGTGTTTTGGGCTGGGCTGCCTGTGGTCCCATTCTCTGTGCTGAGGATATGTTACCATCCTTGGGCAGCAGATGGCGCCAGAGGGGTTCCAGAACAGAGCTGCCTTTCCTCAGCAGCCAATCAGAGGAGTGTTTCCCTCGCTGGGCATGCTAGGAGAGGGTATATCTGATGCGGGCTCCTTTTTGTCCGCACCTGGTTGCAGGTGCGGCTCTTACCTTCAGGGGCGCACACGCCACGAGGTCACCACTATGGCCTACCTGGCCGGGGCCTACACTATGCGGAGCTACTAACTCTGGGCTTCATGACTCAGAGCAACTGATGCTATCAGGGACCCCAGTAACCTACTGGGTTCCCACTTCTACTGAGAAGATCCCAAGCTGGGTGCTGTTCGGTGGGTGATCGGTCTGAGGAGAACCCGGAGGCAAGTGATCCAACAGGGCTTGAACGAACCATCGGGGATCTGGTTACCAGGAACTGACAGAACATTGTCAGACTGTCAGCTGGTGACCTTTACTAAAATACCTACTGGGAGGATTTGCTCTATAGTTCTACTTTGCAAACATTGGGCCTGTGAGAGAGGTTTCCATCTTAAATCCTAATTTAATTAGAGCCAAGTCGGTGGCAGAGACTTGTTCCTTCCCAGAAGCTTTAAGTGACAACGTGATAGACACTACTGTTGAAGGCAGGACTGCTTTTCTTATCCAAAGCCGGATGCTGCAAGGTTCATCTTCTTCTTTCAGCAACAGGGCTGGTGCAAGACTATTTTGCACCCTAGGCGAGACTAGCTTCTTCCGCCCCCCCCCCCCCCTAAAGAAAAATCAAAATTAATTCAATAATTTTAGCACCAGAACTCCTGGTGGAGGGATGGAGCCAGGTGGACAGGAGAGGGGGGTGCAGCAAGCTGGAGGGAGTATGGAGCCAGGTGGATAGGAGAGGGGGGAGTTAGCCAGGTAAGGGGATGAAGCCAGGTGGATGGGAGAGGGGGGTACAGCCATGTGGACAGGAGGGGTGCAGCCAGGTGGGGGGAGAATGGAGCCAGGTGGACAGGAGGGGGTGCAGCCAGGTGGACAGAAGAGGGGGTGCAGCCAGGTGGAGGAATGGAGCCAGGTGCACAAGAGAGGGGGGTGCAGCCAGGTGGAGGGATGGAGCCAGGTGGACAGAAGAGGAGGTGCAGCCAGGTGGAGAAGTCAATAGCCAGGTGGACAGGAGAGGGGGCAGCCAGCTGGAGGGAGGATGGAGCCAGGTGGAGGGATAGAGCCAGGTGGACATGAGGGGGGTGTGTAGCCAGGTGGAGGGATGGAGCCAGGTGGACAGGAGGGGGGGGTGTAGCCAGGTGGAGGGATGGAGCCAGGTGGACAGGAGAGGGTGTGCAGCAAGGTGGAGAGATGGAGACAGGTGGACAGGAGGGGGGTGTATCCAGGTGGAGGTATGGAGCCAGGTGGACAGGAGGGGGTGAAGCCAGGTGGAGGTATGGAGCCAGGTGGACAGGAGGGGGTGAAGCCAGGTGGAGGGATGGAGCCAGGTGGACAGAAGAGGGGGTGTAGCCAGGTGGAGGGAGGATGGAGCCAGGTGGAGGGATAGAGTCGGGTGGACAAGAGGGGGGTGTAGCCAGGTGGAGGGATAGAGCCAGGTGAACAGGAGGGAGGATGGAGCCAGGTGGACAGGAGAGGGGGGTCAGCCATGTAAGGGGATGGAGTCAGGTAGGGGGAGTATGGAGCCAGGTGGGGGGAGTATGGAGCCAGGTGGATAGGAGGAGGTGTAGCCAGGTGGGGGGAGTATGGAGCCAGGTGGATAGGAGGGGGTGTAGCCAGGTGGAGGGGGTGTAGCCAGGTGGGGGGAGTATGGAGCCAGGTGGATAGGAGGGAGTGAAACCAGGTGGGGGGAGTATGGAGCCAGGTGGTAGGAGGGGGTGTAGCCAGGTGGGGGGAGAATGGAGCCAGGTGGATAGGAGGAGGTGTAGCCAGGTGGGGGGAGTATGGAGCCAGGTGGATAGGAGGGGGTGTAGCCAGGTGGGGGGAGTATGGAGCCAGGTGGATAGGAGGAGGTGTAGCCAGGTGGGGGGGCAGAGTATGGAGCCAGGTGGGGGGAGTATGAAGCCAGGTGGATAGGAGGGGGTGTAGCCAGGTGGAGAAATTTAGCCAGGTAGATAGGAGGGAGGTGGAGCCAGGTGGAGGGAGACGCACACACCAGTGAAAGGGTCTGACTGGAACTTGGAAGCCTTTATCCCCAGACCACCTGACAAGTTCTTACCTTGGGGCACTTCTTTCCAGCTCCCTCCACATGTCAGCAGCAGCAGTCGATTTGTCACAAGTCCCAGGATTAGGAGATGGGGTCTCCTACAATCTGTGAGTCACAGCTCATGCACGGGAGATCTCCTCCAGCACATCCGATCAGCTAATCGTTTGGTTTCACCCCTGGGCTCCGGCGACCGACCGCAGTGAGGCTCGGTAAGCAGGGCGGCTGCAGAAGCAGCTTTGCTTCCAGGCCAGCTCCTCAAAGACAAGTGGCCCGGCGGCCTCGACCCGACCAGCGTGTGTCCTATGGCCAGTTCATGTGGCTGTCTCTGTGCACAATGCCGCTCGCCCTGCTCCTCCAATGGCTGCACTCCTGCACATCACTCATGGAGGGATAGAGGCGGGGCGGCAGAGAGCTAACACCCACGGCTGCTGGACATTGGTATGGTCGCCCTGGCTTTGCCTGCTCCTTCTCCCCGCCAAGCGACTCTGCAGCCAGCCAGATGGAGCCGCTACCCACTACACTCCGCACCACACCAGCCACACCCCACCAGGGGGGAACCAATCCTCTTGGGACCCAGCTGCTGTGGCTGCGCTCCTAGGCGGCAGTGCGCCCTAGGCGGCTGCCTAGTTTGCCTAGTGGGAGCGCCGGCCCTGTTCAGCAACCTATCCTGTCTATCTCAAGTTGATGTTGGTCATGTTTGAACAGTAATAAAGCATCAGAAAATACAGCTATCAGTCTGGACATTCAGTTACTGCTCTGCTCACCACCTTTCACCCCTAGACACCACACAGAGGTAACTTAAACATGCCGATCCCAAATCTAATCAGCGGCTCTTGAGGGGGTAGCGCTACAATTATCCAACAAGACATGGCAGTGCATCCCCATTTTGCTCATTGTTATTATATGCAGAAAGCAATTAAGATGAAAGCAGGAATATTGCTGAGATATTTGGCTTACTCTTCTTATCATGGGTGCCTATAAACAGTAGCTTATTTCAACACGCTTAATGTCTTTTTTTAGATTGCAATTTTAAAAGAAGATTGAATCATAAGCATAAAACCATCTGAAGTATTTCCGAGCTGGCAAATGCAACACAGATTTGCAGTTCCTGAACAGCTAATGATAAGAAATATATCTATAAATAGAAAATTCCTTTTGATGACTACTGATTTGAAATGCACACAATATAACTGATCTAAGAAACATGAAACAATAATCTTTCCTGTAAAATGATGAACATTTTTTAGTAGTAATACAGAGTTACGTACTTAAAGGTATACTGTACTGTACATTCTAGACGTAGGCCGCGTACACACGACCGGTTTCCTCGGCAGAATTCAGCAAGAACCTCGATGGGAGACGTATTCTGCCGAGGAAACCGGTCGTGTGTACACTTTTCGCCGAGAAACCTGTCGAGCCAAAAAGAGAGCATGTTCTCTATTTCCTCGATGGCCAATGTGAAAATTTGGCTCGACGAGTTTTTTGACTGCCGAACAAGGAACTCGACAGGGAAAATGATGTGTTTCGCCCGACGAGTTTCTGGTTCGTGTGTACGCAGCCTTAAAGCTGAATTCCAGGTATGGCACCAATACTTCAGTGATTTCTGCTAACTTCCGAGCTCCATACCAAGCAACAACAGCCCTTTTGCGTAGAGAACACAGTAGGTCTATTACTCGGCATGGACACCAATCAGAGAACATTTTGCATTTTCTCAATGAATGCAAAGCTTTCGCTGACTGGACGATTTGGCGAATTTGACATCCCCGCTCTCTCCTCCATTTCGAGAATGCAAGAAATGCAAAGTGTTCCATGAATAGCACCAATGCCCAACGCCCAAAGCAACCTCCTATGTGCAGTAAGCAGTAGTGCGCCAGCCATGGGCGTCCGCTGAAATTTTTTCAGGGGGGGGCACTTCGGCAGCAGCAATTCACAGTCACATTTGACCCTGTCTTCGACCACTAGCTGGGGTTTAAACCCCCCCCCCACCTCTAGCAGCCGAATAGGATGGATGGTGTCAGTAGGGCAGTGGGCGGTGTTAGAAGGGCAGTGGATGGTGTCAGTAGTTCTTTTATTTATTTTTTTACACATTTATGAAATATCAGGGGACTAAACAGACCCCTGATAGCTCACTTTTGAAAAATAGAAAGGGACTGAGTGTGAATTCTCCAGTTCCTTTCTCTGAGGCATAATAAACATAGTAAATTGGAACAAATATACTCTGTGTGTACCGAACTTTCCTGATTCCCTCAATCTCTGTGACTGGTCCCCTGACAGCTTCTGTGAAAGTTGTGACAGGCTGTGGTAGCACTCCATCATCCTCATTGTACCATACAGGGTTAATGTTCCTGTATGGTATGCAATGATGATGAGGCTTTGGGTTGAGGAGGAGAGCAGTGTGGCTGGCTGGAACATGGAAACATAGAAGTAAAAGTGGCAATTTCCCCCTAGCAGTGCAAGGGTGGACTTTTCCCTTTTCAGGTTCTACATAGAAAGTATTCCACATGATTAAAAAATATTAATTATTAATAAGATATGGTGTGTGTGTGTGGAATGCGTCCATGTGGGGCCTGAAAAGTGCAGTCCACTCTGACTTCCAGGGGGGGCAATTGACCCCCCTTGCCCTATGGAGCGGACGCCCATGGCGCCAGCTCAGCACAGGTCCCGGATGCTACTGGAGATCACTGTAGTAGTAATGCCTTCTACAATGATTTCGAGATTTCACGGGGATCCCACAGTTAGACCCCTTTCACATTGAGGAGTTTTTCAGGCGGTACAGTGCTGGAAAAGTGTTAAGCGAGGAGAGCCAATCAGCAGCATCTCCTCACAGGGAAGATGTGTAAAGGTAATCAGGGCACTGATCATCAGTGCCCTGATAACAATGCAGCCTCAGCAGTGCCCATTAGTAAAGCCAATCTGTGCTTAGCAGTGAAACCATTCTGTGCTTATCAGTAACACCAGTCTGTGCCCATTAGTGAGGCCAATCTGTGCCCATTAGTTATGCCAATCAGTGCTTTCTTTCAGTGCCCATCAGTGCCGCCCATCTGTTCCCATCAGTGCCACCTATCAGTTCCCATTATTATCACCCAACAGTGACACCTATTAGTGTCCATCAGTGCTACATATTAGTGCTTCCTGATCAGTACCACCCCATGAGTGCCGTTCAGTGCTGCTTCAATAGTGCCCATCAGTGCAGCCTCATCAGCGCACATCAGTGAAGGAGGAAAGTTACCAACTTTTCTGACATAAACAAAGATTTATTTTGGTGTATTTTTTCTCTTTTTTTTGTTCTTTTTTGTAAAAAAAAAAAAAACAGCAGTGATTAATTATCACCAAAAGAAAGCTCTATTTGTGTGAAGACAATGATAAAAAAAATCATTTAGTATACATATATAAATATATACATTTACAAAAACTTTTATGTTGTTAACTTATGTTGTAAGCCATATTAATGCATCTTGGAAGAAAAAATGTTTTAGACTCATTATGCCGGTCTTCAGATTCAATGTTTAATTTACATTTATTTTTTATGGGAAATCTATAAGGGTGGGGTTTTTATATTTGCAGAGGGGGATTTGTCCTACTGTATTTGAGATGCTATTTTATGGCAGTATGTATATTGTGTGATCAGTTACGGTACTTTTGAATTATTTTAAATGTGCAACCTTGTTTTTTAAATAAAGCCATAACAGTAAAAAAAAAATACAAAAATAATAATTTATTTGGGTACAGTGTTGCATGACCGTGCAATTGTCATTCAAACTGCAACATGAAAGCTGAAAAATGGCATGGACAGGGAGGGGGTGAAAGTGCCCAGTATTAAAGTAGTTAAACATTAAAGCTTATCAAAATGCTAAAACGTATGTATATCTGAAGTGAATGTGCATTGTTCAATACTTTAGAAATGACTGACTAGACTTATTAAAATTCAAGTGGGCTTTTGTTGTTTTTGGATCTGATCTGTTGTTGTTTTGCTGGCATAGAGCTTGAAGAGAATATAATGCCTTCATTGTGGTCAGTTACAAGCATTGCAGTTGAAGAACGCCATGTATGTGTAAGCAGATGACTCAGTGCAGTTTAATACACGGTATAAATACTACCAGATGTGTCCAGTGAGTCTATGACCGTTACTTCAAAACTTCATAAACGACCAGAAAGAATAGTGTTCCTTTGTTGACATGTAGAATTTATGTGCGAGAAAAAAAAGGGGAATAAGATTCTTCTATACAAAAAAAGAAATAGCTAAAATCAATCAATCAATCAAATATTACTAAAACGTGAATTTCAGGAATCATAATTTTTTTAAAAATACGGCTGAATTAACACCTGAGCGTAACGATTTACCGGCGTTTTTGTTTGAAAGTTTTTGAGCCTTTTTAGGCTTTTTGAGTATAACAAGCATTATATAAGCGCATTACATGCGTTTTACAGCTTTACCCAACAGACAGCACTAGGGGAAAGAGAGGGAGAGGGAATTACGGGTGGAGAGCTGCTGTTTGAGCAGAACAAACGTGACAAAATGCTTGTAAAACGCTGAAGTCAGTCATTTCTATTGAAGTCTGTGAGACCAAAACGCTTGTAATCTTCCAAAAAGAAGCTCATTATTTGAGCGGCAGGCCTCGTACACACGTCCGAGGAACTCGTCGTTTCAGACACATCGTTTTCCTCGTCGAGTTTCTTGTTAGTCTTGTCGAGAAACTTGACAAGCTGTCTTTGCGTACACACTGTCAAGACCAAATCTTCTCGTTCTCAAACTCGATGACTTTAACAAATACAATGGCAAGGGGTGCTTTTGCTAATCTCATGTTACAAATGAGCTATTTCCATTACAAATACAACTTTTACTGAAGGTGCGCGGGTTTCTAAGCATACACACCAATGTGTTTCTCGTGGAAAACCAGCCGGACGAGGAACACGACGACTCCCGTAGAGGAAAAAGAGAACTTGCTCTCTTTTTTCCTCGTCAAGTTCCCGACAGTTTACTCGAAGAAAAGCATACACACGGCCGTTTTCCTTGGCAGAAAAGCTCTCCCACCGAGTTTCTAGATAACATGTGTACGCGGCCGCAGTCGTTTGGCTTGAGAACACTCAGATTTAAACAGGGGCCATTGCATTGAATGGGATTTGGCTTTTTGTACGTTTTAGAGATACAAGCATCAAAAAGAAAATCACTCAAGTGTGAAGTGGGCCTTACATTGGGCCAGTTTGTTATAGTGGTTCTAAAGTCAGAAGGTTTTTTTATCTTGACGCATTCTATGCATTAAGATAAAAAGCCTTCTGTGTGCAGCAGCCACCCCAGCACCCCCTAATACTTACCTGAGCCCCCCTCTCTATCCAGCGATGTCCACGAGTTCCTCGGCCGTCCGGGACTCTCCCTATTGATGGGCTGAGACACAGCTATTGGCTCCCGCTGCTGTCATTCAAAGTCAGTTAGCCAATCAGGAGAGAGAGGGTGCAGGGCCAAACTGGGGCTCCGTGTCTGAATGGACACAGGGAGCTGTGACTCGGCTCGGGTGCCCCCATAACAAGCTATTTGCTGGGCGGGCATTTGACAGGAGGGAGGGACCAGGAGAGCCAAATAGGGACCTAAGAAGAGGAGGATCTTTGCTGCTCTGTGCAAATCTACTACACAGGGCAGGTAAGTATAATTTTTAGAGAAAAAAACAAGATTTTACAAGTTTTATATGTGTCACATCTGGAGGAGTGCTGGAGACGCAGACATTTACTTTAGTAGTATGTGCTACATACAGTCAGCGCTACATGGTCTGGCTACTGCTGAGTGTACGCTGAACAAACATGCTTTCTCCCTTACCCATTTTAGCAAGAGTCTTGTATTTTTTTGGTGAATACAAGGCAATCTCTAAGGCCTCGTTCACACATGGATCCGTTCAGGTCCGTCTGTCAGTTTTTCAGGCGGACCTGAACGGGCGCTCCATGCACCCCTATGGAGCGTCGGATGTCAGCGGAGACATGTCCGCTGACATCCGACCTGATCCGGTCCGCTAAAAACAAACGTATGGGGCTCACGTCCCCATCCGTCCATGCGGATCGGATCGGGAAAGATCTGATGAAAACGGACATGCTGTCCGTTTTCATCAGATCGCTCCATAGAGGACAGCGGGACTCGACAAGCTCCTCCCCGCTCAGTGAGCAGAGAGGAGCTTGTCATCCGTCGGCTCAGCGGAGATCTGCGGACTGATCTCCCGCTGAGCTGGCAGACACAGGCGGACTCCGTCGGAACGGACTGCGACGGAGTCGGCTATGTGTGAATGAAGCCTAAATGGACGAGATGGTGATTGTTATTACATCCATACTTCCTTTCCGCCTGGTAGTTCTCTCCTAGCAATGCCTGAAACAGCCCAGTACAGGCAGTCTTTGGGTTACAAACAATATAGAACTGTAGGTTCGTTCTTAAAGAGGAGATCCGCCTAAAAAAAAATATTAAAAGCCAGCAGCTACAAATACTGCTGCTGCTGACTTTTAATAATTGGACACTTACCTGTTCAGGGTGCCTGCGATGTCGGCAGTCGAAGCTGATCAATTGCTCGGCTCTCGGCTGCCCCCGCCGCCATCCTCGGTGAGGGAATCAGGAAATGAAAAGTTGGGGCTTCACTTCCCCGTTTCCTACTGTGCATGCGCGAGTCGCACTGCGGGTCCCCACTTGCCCCTGTGTGTTTCCGAGAAGACAGCGCGGGGGGTGGGGGGAGTGGTGTGACCCCCGCGGGTGTCTATGCCTGGAAGTTGGTGCAAATACCTATTATACAGGTATCTGCACCACCTGACAGGTGCCAAATGTGACATCGGAGGGGGGAGGGTTCCGAAAAACGAGGTTTCATTTTTGTGTGGACCTCCGCTTTAAATTTGTATGTAAGTTGGAACAGGTAAATTTGTGTAACGCCAGCCCAAAAAAATGTTTTATGTTTGTTTTGCTGTCTGCACCCCTGTTTAGTAGATTTCATATCACTTTCTTTCCCTGTGATTGGATTTAAAAAATGTGGGGTTGTTGTGGAAGATACCTTTTTCCCATGATAATTCTTATGCGGCGTACACGGGATCGGAAATTCCGACAAGAAAAGTCCGATGTGAGCTTTTGGTTGGAAATTTCGACCATGTGTATGCTCCATCAGACTTTTGCTGATGGAATGTCCGCCAACAAAAGATTGAGAGCAGGTTCTCTATTTTTCCGATTGAAAAAGTTCCTATCGAAAAATCCCCTCATCTGTATGCAATTCTGACGAGCAAGCAGAAGAGCCGAACTGTCTATTGAACTTCATTGATCTCGGATCGTTGTACGTCTTGTACGTCACCGCGTTTTTGACGGTCAAAATTTCCGACACGATTTGTGTGTAAGCAACACAAATTGGAGCCCATATTCCGTCAGAAAAAATCCACGGTTTTCTTGTCGGAATTTCTGATCGTGTGTACGTGGCATTACAAGAGTAAATTTCCTTTCTAAGGGTAAATTTTCTCTCACTTCCTGCTATTTTGCTTTGTTTGTAAGTAGGAGTCGTATGTAAGTCAGATATTAGTAACTTGGGGACTGCCGGTACTACTGTATGCAGCAAAGACTACTACTACTATTTCAATATCCTCAGCAGTCCTCTTATCGGGACACATGGACAATTACATGTAATCAAGCTGGCTCAATGCAAGTTTAAAAAATAGATAATTCCTGGAGTTTAGCTTTAAAGATACCTCAGTCTATATATATAATTTTCTCTTTTTGGCTTTCTAGTTGTCTAAAAAAGGTATAGTGTTAACAGTAACAGTACAGAATTTTTTAAGGACTCCATGGCGTTATTTGAATTGTAGACTTCACTGTGTACGGTTTAATTTTACTGTTCAAACTTTGATTTATTTGACATCTCTGATAGAGATCATTAGTCAATTGTGAGCTTCCTCTCTGAGCCCTCGATCACATTAGAT
The DNA here is from genome assembly GCA_029574335.1 of Rana kukunoris. Classification (NCBI taxonomy): domain Eukaryota; kingdom Metazoa; phylum Chordata; class Amphibia; order Anura; family Ranidae; genus Rana; species Rana kukunoris. Next base: position 459,128,036 of record CM056049.1, read on the forward strand.
CGACTTGTTATGCAATTTGACAGATCAAATCACATGACAAGTCACACCCTATTGCACTGTTCTAATTGGTGTGCCGCATCGATTAGAAAAAGTAGTTCCTGCACTATTTTTGGCCGTTTTGGATTCAATTGGAAAGACATCTGTGCATGAAGCAGCACAGTAGCCTCCAAAAGTCAGTGTCACCCAGAGACCCAGGAGAATCATACTGAGTATGGATGCATATGATTGAATAAATCTCACTAAAGTAAAATGGACTTTCTGACTTAATAAAGTTATATATTGACTTTTTAATGTTTATTACCTCATACGCCTGCTCTTGCTTTTCAGAAAACCCCCTTTGCACCACTGATATATATATATATATATATATATATATATATATATATATATATATATATATACACACAGTAGCTGTCAGTTGGCTCAGGCTCCATTTAGATTCCAGCACCTGTTGTCTGCTTCTGTCTGTTCATCACTGCTTTGTTTAAGGCAAATGTTCTTATTGACTGTCCCTTCCTGGCCAGCAAATCAGTGCCTTTGCTTCATGAAGCACATGAGGAGAAAGTAGCTAATGGGACTAATAACCCATTATGTCAGATTGGGTCTGGATTAAATACACCTTCAAAGTATTAGGTATGCTTTGTAAATCACAATGTAAAGCTCCCAATTAAATCCATTCATCCAACTTTAGCTGCTTATAGCTCTGGAATAATTGTTTTGACATTTGGCAGTTTTTGCTGATTGTAGCCCCTGCTTATGCATGTTTTACCTTATACTCAGACAGAATTGCTAATGTTTGTAACATGTTTACTCACTCTTTCGCTGACATCCATGTTTAAAAAATAATTTTAGGCCCGTTTATTGGTTAACCCCCTTCCCCCCCAAACATTACACAATCTGCATTTTCTGAAAGCAGAGACCCTATAGAATAAAATAATGGCATTTCCACTATTTCAATGGTTTATCAAGTGCAAAATGTCAGTAAAAGATTTTTTTAGGGGGAAAAAATTCAATATATTACCCAATTTTTTTGAAAATATAAAAGATATAGTTATACAGAGTAAATAGATACCAGAAGTGTCAAGCTTTGCTACCCTATATTTTCTATGGGAGACACTTTAAAGTAGAACTATAGGCAAAACATTATTTTTCATTTTGGATAGGGTAAGGGAGGGACATAACTACCGTGGTTTTTTTTTTTCACCATTTATGTCCCATTGGGGAGATTTCCCTTCACTTCCTGTCCCATAACCAAACAGGAAGCGAGAGGAAATCCCTGCAACTAAAGGGAATTCTTTGGAGACTCCCAGGTCATCAGAACTAGTATTCCCATTGGAAGATTTCACTCTAATACTTTTCTGAGAACAATCCAAAATTTGGGATTTTCTTTTACTTTCACTTTCAATGACAATGGTAAACTGGAAAAATAGTGAATCTCCTTAACAGGGGCACAGACAGCAATAAAAACTGAAAAAAACTCTACAAACTCCTACAGATCATACGTTTAGAGCAGGGGTGTCAAACTGGCGGCCCTCCAGCTGTTCCGAAACTACAAGTCCCATCATGCCTCTGCCTGTGGGAGTCATGCTTGTAACTGTTAGCCTTGCAATGCCTCATGGGACTTGTAGTTTTGGAACAGCTGGAGGGCCGCCAGTTTGACACCCCTGGTTTAGAGTTAACTCTAAATAATGAAGACCCCTTGACCCACCCCGCACTAAGGAAAGGGAGCCTTGACTGCTGGATGCTTGGCAACCAAGCAGGGTATCAACCTAATCGGGGAGTCTGAGTGGCTTAGTTGGGATTGTCTACAATGGCACGAGGTGACTCGGTGGAGACGGAACTCCAGAAATAGCTACACAGAGGCACGTCCCATTACTTTCAAGAGAATTTGATGTCACAAGAGTTGGCCTCCCCTGCGTTCCTGCCATACTCACCATGGACAGCGATGCTTAGAGAGGGTCAGGGATCTGCTAGAAAAAGGTCAAGCTGACTGGCTCCTGCCTTTATCCACTGGTGAGACTCTTTCCCGGGCTCTCACCTCACCTCCCATTAATGCTTTAGAGGCTGGCCGTCTGCCAGCTTCCAGGGCCCGCAGGGCCACCCACCCTCAAGACTGAGCTCCAGCCCCCTTAGGACTGCAACTTGTGCCTCTAGGATGGATAGCGGAGCCACTGGCACTGATGGTGCTGGCTCCTCTTCTCACCACCAGCCCTGCACTGCACATGGAGCTCTGAATACTTCCAGCCGCGGCCACGCCTCTCCTAGGCCCCCCCATGCTTAATAGTAGTTTTGTATCCAAAGGTGCGAGCCAGAGAGAGGCCACCCAACGATTACCCGCAGCGTGTGGAGGGGCTCTGGGGCTCCTAGACTGGGGGAGATGCTGCTGAGCCCCCTAGGACTGCAATTTGTGCCTCTAGGATGGATAGCGGAGCCACTGGCACTGATGGTGCTGGTTACTCTTCTCATCCCCAGCCCTGCACTGCACATGGATCTCTGAATATTTCCAGCCACGACCACGCCTTTCCTAGGACCCCCATGCTTAATAGTAGTAGTGTATTATTGTAACCGGAGGGGGCCCTGTGCGAGCCAGAGCGGACAACCAACGATTACCCGCAGCGTGCGGAGGGGCTCTGGGGCTCCTAGAGTGGGGGAGTTGCTGCTGAGCCCAGCAGCATCCCCCCCACTCTAGGAGCCCCACCACACACTGCGGGTAATCGTCAGGTGGCCGCTCTGGATCGCACCGCGCCCCCTCTGGATACAGTACCTTGCGCTCAGCTCCCGGTGCCCTGCAGGGCAGAAGCTGCTTCTAATGCCTCTCTCCCCTCTCCCAGTGCAGAGCGACACACAGGTGCCATTATAGATTGCGGTGCTCGCCCCTCCACACAGCGGGATGTTTCTGGCTCCCTGGCAGGTCTTCGCCCACTCCCTGGCTCTTTCTCCAGCTTCTCTGACTTGCCTCCCCTCGCATGGTTTCCGCATGTAGACTAAAGGCAGGGCGGACTGACCATTGAGTCGCACGGGCACTGCCCGAGGGCCCCACGCCACTAGGGGGCCCCATCAGGGTTGCCAGGCTCAGTAAAACCAGGGACAATATGTAAAAATCTGTATTGTTTTTACATCTGTCCCTGATATGTTCAAAACTGACATGTTTTGATGTGAAAATCCAGAGATTTTAGCTGCCCCGCCTCTACACTGCCTCCTGACGTGGTGGCGATCTGCAAGCCCGGGGGCCCCATAATCTTCTATTGCCCGGGGGCCCAATGAGTTGTCAATCCGCCCCTGACTAGAGGCCAGATGCATGGATTAGGGGGCGGCACCCCTGTGCCCCTTATGGACGGGCCGCCACTGGCAGCGGTGCTGAGCGAGCAACCCCCTGTGGTAAGTGTGCAGAGGGGAAGTTGCTTGCATAGAACCTGAACAGGACCCAGAAAAACTTGGCATTCACTGTAGTAGCATTGACTTAATTTCCTTCCTCTGCAGAACAGGAGGCCCTCAGATGCCCCCTCCCGCAGTGCACAAAAAACCTGCATTCGCTTTTGCAGGGGCACAATGGCATCTTAACGCACCTTGCTGAAGTGCATGCGACATCTCATGGTTAAAATGCATTGTAACAAAGTGGCAAACAAAAAGAAAAATACGTTTTTTTTGCGGCATGATTTCTAAAAAAAGGGTGATGCACTTCTTTAGTGCAAATTACATTTGGTAGAGAGCCCATTCAAATGAATGATGATGCTCCTAAGTTTCCAGTGTAAACAATATTTTACACACGTTTCCATAATCCAGTGGGACAGCTTCCTCTGGGGCTTCATACAAAGATACACAAAATATGTATACAGATGTGCATGTACTGTATATATCTCTTGTGTATTTGTAATGGGTGAGCTGTTTCCAAGGAAACTGAGAAAATCCCCCTGGCTCCTTCTTTGACTTTTCATAAGTAAAATACTCTGTGACTCATCAATAGTGAGTCATACAACATACTTATTGGTGCTAATTCAACTGGTAACAAAACCATTAGGCAAAGTACATCTGTAATTAGTTTGATCTAGCCATGCTTTCTTATGGAACACAGAATACAGTTAACTTTCTACATTCATTTATCTAAAGGAGTCATGTAATAAAGTTCCCCTGTTGTATAGAAGATGTTATGGCTAAGCTGCCATCTACTGGTACTTTTATGAAATGTTCCATATAATACTACAGCACTGATGCTTATCACTTATGTGACACTTGTCAGATTTATGCACTCCTTTAAAATGAACATCATTTTATGTAAAAGAACATGTTATGTATTTTCACATTAACCTTTAGAGCTGAAGTTTAATTAAACATTTTTTTTCTTGGATATAGATTCAGTAACATTATGTACCTTCTGATTACTTCTAAGGCCGCGTACACACGAGGGGACAGATTTGTTCAAATGTGTCGGCCCGACCGTTTCCAGCCGACGCAGCAAATCTGTCTGTTGGTCTGCTGTGCGTACACATGAGCGGATAGAAATCTCCCCGGACCAGAACGCGTGCACGTAAACCACGTACGACGTCACTATAAAGGGGAAGACCAAAGCTTACGGCGCCGCCCTCTGTTCCTCTTTTGCTAGTAACGTGTTAGCAAAGGTTTGGTTAGAGCCGATTCGCGCTTTTCGGTCTCCGCGCTTTACAGGTCGTATTCTCTGGTTCAGTGTGTGCTTGTGGGTGCGTATTTGGCAGTCAGTGCTGGCTGTCAGGTCGTTTCTGCTTTGCAGTGGCGTTCTGTCCGCGGGTATCTGTTTGTCGAGCGTATTTTGCAGGTCTTGCTGGATTAGGGGGTGCTTTCTGTGAGTGTGTTCTTGAGTGTGTTTTTGTTCTGACCAGCCGGCCGGTTTGAAGCCATTATGGAGCAGCAGCGTAACTTTGCTAGAGTTCGTGCTGGATATGGGCTTGCTTCTGGATGTTATAATTATTCCAGACCTTTGGCCAGGAACAGGGGGAGGAGGAGTTCCTGGGCCAAGAATTGGTTGCGCCAGCGTGACCGATTCTCTCATATGCCTCTGCTTAGGGAAATCCAGGAGAATAATCCTGATGACTTCAGGAACTTTCTCCGTATGACGGACCCCGTTTTCAACCGTCTGCTGGATGGATCTTCTGTCCCCCTATATCACGAGGCAGGACACTGTGATGCGCCAAGCGATCACGGCCGAGCAGAGGCTTATTGCCACGTTGCGGTACCTGGCGACTGGGAGGAGCCTGCAGGACCTCAAGTTCTCAACAGGCATCTCTCCCCAGGCGCTTGGGATCATCATACCGGAGACGTGTTCTGCTGTCATACAAGTCATGCAGGAGGAGTATCTGAAGGTAAGTTTCCTCTTTTCTGAAGCTCACATTCTCTGTCTTTATAAATGGTATTTTTTTTTTTGGTTTGGCATTTGTTCCCTATAATGACCATGCTTTTTCCATGCTGAGTGTTGAATGTTGCCTTTTCTCCCCATGCATGCATGTTGTTAAGCTTTCCATGTTCTTTTTGTTGGCCTACCTACATATTTTTTCCTTGCATGACTATTAACCTGTCCAGCATGCTATCCTAGGGACAAACACACCTAGCCTTTTTTTTTTTGTTGTGTGTGGCATATTTGTCTTTGCTGCATTGTAGTTCAACCCCAACCCCCCCTAAAATGTTGCCCCATCAGAGAGGGTGGGGAGTGTGATAATAAGTGGGATTTTTTAGTGGCCACAACTCCACCCCAATAATAAGATAAAATTGTTAATACTGTGTGATGGTGCACAAGTATGGTTTTTGTATTGTGTTTGCAATGTTTATGTGCCTAAGTACTATTTTTTTTTTTTTTTTTGTCCCCACAGTTTCCCTCCACGCCACAGGAATGGCAGACTGTGGCTTCCCAATTTGCCCTGCGTTGTGATTTTCCGAACTGCGGAGGAGCAATAGATGGGAAACACGTCCGCATAGTGCCACCACCCCGTTCGGGGTCCTACTATTTTAACTACAAAGGTTTTCATAGTATCGTGTTGATGGCGGTGGTGTCGGCACAGTACGAATTTTTGTATGTGGACGTGGGGAAGAACGGCCGGCTGTCTGATGGGGGAGTGTTCGCGCGGACTGAATTTTACAACCGTCTACAAACTGGTGGTCTTGAACTGCCACCGGATGAAGACAATGTGGAAGGACTTCCGTTTGTTTTTTTAGCGGACGAAGCTTTCGGGCTTGGACCTCACCTCATGCGGCCTTTTCCCCAGAGGACTCTTACCCCGGAGAGGAGGGTGTTCAATTTTAGGCTAGCCAGGGCCCGGAGGGTAGTCGAGAATGCCTTTGGGATACTCGCCAGCCGGTTCCGCCTGTTCCTGACAGCGATAAATATGGCGGAATATAAATTGAACCATATTGTTTTTGCCTGTTGCATATTGCATAATTTTTTACGCAGGCATTCCCAGACGTACCTACCCAACATCGGTGCTGAGGCAGGACTACCCTCAGATACCCTTCCTGGGCTGGACACTGGTCGCGCTGGCTCGGCCACCCAATCTGCTCGTGAGGTACGCGACAAATATGTTGAGTACTTCATGGGCCGGGGGGCCATAGCTATGCCAGATCATATTTCTTTCTAATTCGGCCCCCAAAAGAAAGAAATATTACAAAATATAATAAATAATTTGACCATTGGACTCTATATACAGTTGTTTGTCATTATTGCTTTTTCTATTTATCTCTGTCTTCTTGGTTCTGAAACTAGTGCACTTCTAGTGCCAAATGTAGTTGTCATGTTTTAGTAAATAACCACAATTGGACATTACAGGCATACCCCACTTTTAAGTCCACAATAGAAGGGTCACTTCTGCACACAAACCAATGAGATACCAGCATTTATAAAATCTGGCTTAACTGAACAAGCTTGTGTTGGAAGAATAATTTTTGTTTACGCAGAAGTGAGGCTGATATTGTGATTTGCAGCGGTAAGAACTAAACGCTAGTGTGTACTTAAAACCGGGTTTATGGCTGTAGTTACAAGTCACTCATCTACAAACTGGGTATTGAGCATATATAAACAACAAGCCACTCATGTTAGCGTACACATTTTTTTATCATAAATTTTTGGGTTTGCCACCATGTAACATTTTTGGAGTAAAAACTTTTTTTTTTTTTTTTTTTTTTTTAATTAAAAAATATGGATTATACCAAACATTTTTTTTAGAAAAAATATAAAAGATTTTTCAAAACCAATAAAAATACTAAGTACAACAAGGTCATTACTACAACAGTCTCTCCCAATGTCACCCCGGAACACAACAAACTTGGAAGATGCACACATTCTTGTGTGTGAGTGAGAGGGCCCAAAAATGAGGATTATATCAAATGTCCATGTGCTAATGTGCTATCTGGCATATCGCATGGGTGATCAATGCATGTGTTTTGTGGGTGCAAACCCTTCCCTCTTACCTGCTTGAGAAGGGAGGAAGGGGGTGTACCCACAAAGCAAAGACAATCCATAACCTGTGATGGCAGATAGCACATGTGGACACACTGTGTGTGCATCTTTAGATTTTTCAAAAACTTTTTTTTTTGTTTGCAAGACGGATGGGTGATGGGGGGGGGGCCGGGCAGGGGGATTTAGTCTTTGATACGGCCCATCATATCAATAATATTTTTGTAATTTTGTTCAATTACAACCATTGTTTGCCTCATATTATCCATCTCTGTGCTACACTCCATAATTTGTTGGATGACAATTTGTGCACTTGCACGTGAAAAAGGTGGACTACTGGATGTGCTTGCAGCATCTTCATCCCCTATAACAAAATAAAATAAAAATACATTAGTAATGTGCAGGCCTATCTACATCTCTTTCTCCCTGTGTGAAGCTGCGGTGACACTGACCTGTTGTGCGCTACTAATCTCCACCTCTCCATCATCCACAACTTCGCCTTCTTCCACAATCAATCCTTCTTCAATAACTCCTCCTTCTTCAATAACTCCTCCTTCTTCAATAACTCCTCCTTCTTCAATAACTCCTCCTTCTTCTACAACAACTCCTTCAATAACTACTCCTTCTTCTTCACCAACTCCTTCTTCTTCACCAACTCCTAATCTTCTACAACAACTCCTTCAATAACTACTCCTTCTTCTTCACCAACTCCTTCTTCTTCACCAACTCCTTCTTCTTCACCAACTCCTTCTTCTTCACCAACTCCTTCTTCTTCACCAACTCCTTCTTCTTCACCAACTCCTTCTTCTTCACCAACTCCTTCTTCTTCACCAACTCCTTCTTCTTCACCAACTCCTTCTTCTTCACTAAATACTCCTTCCACATTTGCGTCTTCCTCATCTCTCCCTTCCACCACTCCTTCTTCTACCTGGTCCTCCTCCTCCACATGGCTAGATTTTTTCTTATGAGAGAGTTTGGGCCTCCTTGCGTCCTCCAATTTCTGTCCTGTTCTTTCCCCTAGAAATATCCGAAAACAAAAGGTATACTTATCAGCACACAGATATTTGAGGAGGGCATTAATAAATCATAATCATTGTGTCAAAGTGTGTTATAAACTTTGGATTATTGTCTTCCGCCACCAAACATTAACCTTTGTTTTTCGAATGACTTCTCCCAAGCTGTGATAATGACCCTTTTTATTGAAGGGACACACATGGAAGCAGGGCCGGACTGACAACTCATGGGTCCCCCGGGCAATAGAATATTAGGGGCCCCCAGGCTTACAAATGCCCACTAAGCCAGGTGGCAGTATAGAGGCGGGGGGCAGCTACAATCTCAGTCAGTAGTTTCACATCAAAAGCATGTAGGCTTTGGACATATCAGGGACAGATGAGCTAAATTAGCAGATTTTTACATACTGTCCCTGGTTGAAAAGAGCCTGGCATCTCTGATGGGGCCCCCTAGGGGCATGGGGCCCTCGGCCAGTGTCCGATTTCCTCAGTGGTCAGTCTGCCCCTGCATGGATGCCCCTCCCTAAAAATTAGGTGTCACAGACTGTTAAAAATGAATCTCATTATGGGGGAGACACAGGTGCTCTTGAGTCCAGATGTGAATCCAGCTGCTTATTATCACTGTGTGAATGTGAATGAATCCTGTTTGTTTTTTCACATTCAAATCATTTATGAAATCTACATAATTTTATCCAAAATGTGTAATAACTTTTCTCTATAAATGCCAAATAGCCATGTCCTGGTGTGCTGTTCCTTAGGACATAGTATGTGGATGAAACGAGATGATTGAACGATGTTTCTAAAGAACGATCGTGCATAACTTCTTATTTGGTGTGTGTGTGTTTTTTTTCATATTACAGGAAATATCCAAAAATAATTATTCCAAAGTACAACCATTCCAACAAGGCACATGCATAAATATACATATCAAACAATGATATCACACAATTGCAAACCCCCCCCCCCCCCCCCCCACAAAAATAATACCTACTTTTATCCAGGATTTTCTTTATCTTCCGAAACTGGTGTGGCTCACGCAACTTCAAATCGGACCAGCGCTTGCGTAGCTGCTCTTTGGACCTGCTCACCCCAAAGATCTCAGTAAGCCTCTTCGCCACCTTGTCCATAATTTTGGCCTTACGGCGGTTCGGGGTGCTGTATGGGCCATAATCCCCATCATAATCCTTCCTGCGCAGGATGTGTACCATCTCCATCCACCATCTCCTCCAAACTCATATTTGTGGCCTTGTACCGTTTGCTCCTTGAGCGTGACGTTCCTGGTTGTGTCCCTTCCTGATCCTCATGAGCGGGTAATGGTCGCTCGTGGGACATGGCCATCTTTTCGTTTCCCACTGATAAGGGGCGTGGAAAAGAGGAAAAGTTCCGTCATGGGCGTGGACGAAGGCGGCGTTTCACGCATGCGCGGATGAATACATCGTGTTTACGCGGAGCTTACGCGCGCGTTAAAACGATGACATACACATATGCCGGTAACTTGCAATATGAGGCCCTGGATGTTGAAATGGGGGGGTTAAAAACGGGCGGAGACATTGCGAACGAAGAGGGCGGCGGTATAGCTTTGCGCGGCCTATATAAGGAGATCGACGTGATTACGTCGGTTACGCGGAGATTACTCGAGCGTACGCGAGGAGCTACAGACACGAAGGTAAATTACAACATGGGATCAGCAGAGGCGTCTCAACTTTTAAACCCCATGTGGGGGTGGGGGTTTGGAATGTTGTTAGGAGCGTTTGCGCTATTTAGCTAGCTTGGGGCCACCAATGCAAGTTTTGGACAAAAATGATTGAACACATCACTACATATATATATGACAATGCTCTACCTCTTTATTTTTGTCTTGTGGATTCACATCATGCATGTATTGTTCTGTAGTGTTTTGACAGAGGTAATTAGGTTGTGTATTAGCTCCTCAATGCTGTGTGAGGTGCATGATATCTACACAATAACTAGTGGCTTCATTTTTGGAAAAAGAAAAAAATTGTGGATGATTAAAGAGATGGCATGTATTTATTTTCATGTTACCAAAGGGTCTGCATGTTCCAAAAATTAATTGCACAACAATGGAGTGGAGCTGGCCAGCATTGTATCAGCAGGACACATTGGGGGTTATTTACTAAAGGGAAATCCAGTTTGCACTGCAAGTGCACTTGGAAGGGCATTCTCCATAGATGTGGAGGGGAAGATCTGAAATGAAGGGAAGCTCTGCTTATTTTCTCAACCAATCAGGTGGAGGCTAAAATTGAATATATATTGTTTCTTGCATGTCCCCTTCGGGGCTACAGCGATTGCATTTCCAAGTGCACTTTCAGGCAGTGTACTTTCAAGTGCTTTTGCAGTGCTAAAGTGATTTTTTCTTTAGTAAATAACCCCCAATGTGTTTGTATACTAGTTCCACAATGATTGTACACATACATATTCAGAAAATGATAAATCTGAGCCATTTTTCTTGTGGGTTTTAATTAATTTTTATTTGTATATTCTAGAGCATTAATCTGAACATATAAAAAAAAAAAAAGATGGACCAGTTGGCTATCCAAGACAACACTCTTAAATTAATCGAATGTTATCGCGAAAAGCCTAATCTATGGGATACCAGGCACCCAGGCTACCCAAACAAAAATCTCCGAGCAGACACTCTACAAGAGATAGCAACCTACATGCAGACGTGGGTTCCATCCTGCACAGCAAACATGGTGAAGGATAAAATGAGCAATCTCAGGAGCACCTATCGTAAGGTATATAAAGAGGTTAAAACCAAACGATCTGGATCAGCAGCAGATGCGCAAAAGGAGCCCAGGCTGTGGTACTTCCGCGAGCTTGCATTTTTGGATGATGAACTGGAGGGCCGGCCATCACTTTCCAATCTTCCTTCCAGCCTTCCTCCCACGCTTCCTTGCAGCGGAACTTCCCAGGATCCCCACGCCCCTGCAGAGCCAGAGGAGGGCCTGGCTGACATGGACCCAGATCTGGCGATCTTCAGTGAGGTATAGTAGTTTCCTAAATATTTATTTGCTTCTAATTTGGGTTTGATTCTTGAGTTAGTATTGTTAAAATTCTAACGTTTGGACCAACAAAAAAAGGCGTGTGCAAAAAACTAGGGATCTCAGGGATGCCAACTGAGGGGTCTGAAGGACAGGCAGGTCTATTTAAATTAAGAAAACAAAAAGTCTAGAGCCAAATAATGTGTGTGTGTGCTTGATTGAGCTAAATATTACAACATGTCCCTTTTTTTGATACAGGAAGAGGCCAGTCAGGAGGTGGCAGCTCCTCAGGACCATGTCAGCCAGGGGGAAGGGGTGAGTGGCAGCCAGGAGGAGGCTGGGCCGAGTGGAAGTCAGCATGTCCCCAGGCTCAGCACCATAAGCCAGGTCCCTCCCCTCCAGATGAGGCGACCAGGCCAAAAGAGGCGGATGAGGGAGATGGAGGAGGAGAGCCTCAAAATGATGAGGGAGGCTGCTGAAATAATGCGGGCCCCCCTCAACCCCACAGAAGCCTTCAGTGCCTCTGTGGCTCATGAACTGAGCCGAGCGGAGGAGGATCAAAGGGACCTGGCTAAGGACTTAATAAATAAGGTCATCTTTTGGATGCACAGGGGCATGCTGACCGGGACACAGACCTCAGTGACCCAGCCCAGCCTGCTCCCCATCTTTTGCCTCCTGCTGCCACATCATCAGCACCTGCAAGGGGCCATGGATGGGCCCGTGGACGTTTCGCTGCAAGGCAGCCAGGAAGGAAGGCTGGAAGTAAGAAGAGAAGGTGATTACCTGCCTTCCAGTTCATTATTCTAAAATGTGAGCTTGTTGGAGTACCACAGCTTGGGTTTCTTTGCTAATTTGCTGCTGATTCAGATTTGATTTGTTTTGTGTCTCCTGAGATTGTTCATTTTATCCTTCATCATGTTTTGTGGAATGCACAAGTCTGCATGTAGGTTGCTATCTGATCAAGTGGTGCAGATCATGTTTATTTTAATTTTTTTTCTTGCCAAAATAAATGGCTTTTTGAATTTACGTTAAAACCTTGTCTATTGTGTTTTCTACTGTGGTGATTATGCCCCAAACCTACTAAAACTACAAGGTGGAATTTTGGAAGGACACAAACTCCTGGGTGGGGGGGTAGGTTTGGAGTGACAACTTGGTAACCCATGGAAAAAAAATCAACAAAAACAACAAAAAAAATGCATTGAAAAAAATGAAAAAACAAAATAAAATAAAAATGCATTGAAAAAAATGATCTAACAAAATAAAATAAAAATGCATTGAAAAAAAGGTACAAAACATCCAAAAAAATGCATTGAAAAAAATGATCAAACAAAATAAAATAAAAATGCATTGAAAAAAAGGTACAAAACATCCAAAAAAATGCATTGAAAAAAAATGATCAAACAAAATAAAATAAAAATGCATTGAAAAAAAGGTACAAAACATCCAAAAAAATGCATTGAAAAAAATGATCAAACAAAATAAAATAAAAATGCATTGAAAAAAAGGTACAAAACATCCAAAAAAATGCATTGAAAAAAATGATCTAACAAAATAAAATAAAAATGCATTGAAAAAAAGGTACAAAACATCCAAAAAAATGCATTGAAAAAAATGATCAAACAAAATAAAATAAAAATCATTGAAAAAAAAGGTACAAAAAAACCTAAAAAATGCATTTAAAAAATAGATCCAAAATAAAAAATTATAGTCATGTGGAGGAAAGCTCAAAACAATTAGGAGATGCAGCAAAAAAATAATTACAAAAAGACAACGCGATATACTACAATCAAACTTTGCGAGATTGGGACAACTCAGTCTATATAAATGGCATCAGCAATAGAACAGCTTGATTATAGCAAGAGAACGAAGAAAGGCAATAAACGATACAATATAGATAGTTACAATGACGAATGTGCCAACTCACAAACAAACACGAGGTTTACCTGAACGAGCGCTCCCGTCCCCTACTTTTGTCTGAGCATGCGCGCGATTTTGGTCCGATGGTTTGGTGTACTAACCAGCGGACATATCCGACGGACAGGTTTGCAGCGGACAGATTTCAAAGCTTGCTTTGAAATCTGTCGGGTGGAGAAATCTGTCCGCTAGCCCATACACACGAGCGGAGATGTCTGCTGAAACGGTCCATCCGACCGGTTTCAGCGGACATATCCCCTCGTGTGTACGCCGCCTAAGGCTCGGTTCACATACTTGTATGTGAAGCTTGTCAGAATTATGCACTCTTTCAAAATAAACATAATTTAATGTTAAGGGATATGTAATTGCACATTAACATTCAGAGCTGAAGTTAAAGTGGTTGTAAAGGTTTGTTTTTTTATTTTCTAAATAGGTTCCTTTAACCTCCCTGGCGGTATGATTCTTTAAGATTTTAGGGGCTGAAAGCGGTACCATTATTTGCAAGGGAATTTGGCGTTTTATACTGTAGGCTTGTAATTCTTAGGAATAACTCACTGAAATCTATCCAAACAAGAGTCTAATAGGCATCCCGGGTATGATTTTTTTTTTTTTTTTTTTTATTAAAAATTATAATATAATAAATAATTATAAAAAATTATAACAAATAATAATATAATTATAGTAAAAATTATTCAATAATGTAATCAAATCAAAATCACTGAAATTTGCTCAGTTGCAGAATTTTTGCTGTCATTATTTTTTTTTTTTTTATGACGAATTTCCCCATAAATCGCTATTGCTAAATTCTGCAAGTGATTCTGATTTATTATCGCTGTTTTTTAGCTGCTCTAAAACAATTTTTGCCATAAAGGGACACTTTTGGTTGCTATGGGCAATCTACAGTTTGCAGGCAGAAAGAACAGTTTTTATTATATAAAAGGACATGCAGGGCACTGGGCAGACCACTAGGGACAGGGGGTGTGTGTATTTTTTACATACAGTACTGTAATCTATAAGATTACAGTGTACTGTATGTATAGTGTTTGTTTACTTTTTTGAATTTGGCGCCGTTCCCCCCCCTACGTCGCGACGCTCGCAGGGAAGGGAATCGGCGGTACACACAGCATCAGGCGGACATCCGGCCGCCGTGTACTGCGGAGATTCATCGCTGGATCGCAGAGAAAAGGTAAGTAAACTTTTTTCTGCATCCAGCGAGGCAAGTCCGTGTGTGGCACGGGGTTACCGATCTTAGCTTAAAAATCTCACCCCGTGCCACACACGGGAAGACCGCCAGGGAGGTTAAGCTAGTGCATTGTTGGTGCACTTACCTTTTCCTTTGATTTCCCTTCTAAATGTTTTTTTTCTTTGTCTGAATTTCTCACTTCCTGGTTCTCCTCAGTAAGCTTGCCCCCATCATCTGGCTAGGGGTTAGTCAGACAGAACAGCTTACTGAGGAGGAACAGTAAGTGAGAAATTCAGACAAAGAAAACAAAAAAAAACATTTAGAAGGGAAATTGAAAGAAAAAGGTAAGTGAACCAACTGAACCAATGCACTAGCTTAACTCCTTGCCGACCGCCCGCCGTCATATTACTGCGGGACGGTGGCACTGCTCGGCGAGAGCCCGTAGCTATACGTCCGCATTAAAGCGGCCACTAGGGTGCACGTCCCCGCTCGCCCCCGAGTCCCGCGCCCGTGCCCGGCGGGTACGATCGCCGCTGGGCACATGCAAACGCTCGTTACAGAGCGGGGAACGGGAGCTTTGTGTGTATTTTTATAGCATTGATCGCTATAAAAATGCCAATGGCCCCAAAAATGTGTCAAAAGTGTCCAAAGTGCCCGCCATAATGTCGCAGTACTGAAAAAAAATGCTGATCGCCGCCATTACTAGTAAAAAAAAAAATATTAATAAAAATGCCATAAAACTACCCCCTATTTTGTAAACGCTATAACTTTTGCGCAAACCAATCAATAAACGCTTATTGCGATTTTTTAACGAAAAATATGTAGAAGAATACGTATCGGCCTAAACTGAGGGAAAATTTTTTTTTTTTTATATATTTTTGGGGGATATTTATTATAGCAAAAAGTAAAAAATATTGAATTTTTTTCAAAATTGTCTCTCTATTTTTGTTTATAGCGCAATAAATAAAAACCGCAGAGATGATTAAATACCACCAAAAGAAAGCTCTATTTGTGGGAAAAAAAGGACGGCAATTTTGTTTGGGAGCCATGGCGCACGACCGCGCAATTGTCAGTTAAAGCAACGCAGTGCCGAATCACAAAAAGTGCTCTGGTCTTTCACCAGCAATATGGTCCGGGGCTAAAGTGGTTAAAGGAACCTATTTAGAAAATAAAAAACAAACCTTTACAACCCCTTTAAAGCGGATTTCCAACCACAATTAGCATTTTTTAAATGTATGTCCTTTCATCATTCTTTTTAAAAAATAAATCCGGTCACTTACTATTTTACATTCCGCTGTCGCTCCGCATAGTTATTCATAAAAGATAGTTTATAAAACTATGCCTACACCGTTGTCATTTTGCTTGTGGGCATTGTGAATCCTACAAGCACTTACTTCCTGGAAGTCTTGGATGTGGAGTGATAATTGGACAGCGCACTGCATCCTGGGAAATGTTGACACACATTTCCCAGGAGCATTAGAGGGAGATGATGTCAGAATCCTGGGTGATTCCAAAGGCAGATTTTGTGGGACCGCATAGCAACAGGCTTTTCTAGATGAGTAAAAAAAAATGTTTTATTTATAAAGCTGGCCTCTCAGCGGTTGACAACTTTGCAAATCATTAGGAGGGCCTCAGCCAAAAGATAGCTGAAGCAAACATCAATACATTGCCATAAATATGGAGTGATGATGTGATTACCTCATCAAATTGTGCAGAAAAATTGGCCGCTCATCAGACTGAGCTGTGTCACATAAAATGCGCTCTTTCAATTTGCTGAAACTTCAAGTGATGTTTTTCAGTCATGTTTTGCTTACTTTGGCATGATAAGCATGTGATGGATGTTATGAAGGTCCTCTATCGCGTTTTCTCATTAATTGAATACAATTAAACTGTTCTGCTTTATCTCATTAACATTCCCTTTAACAGTGCTTAAATGTCAGCCCTTCATAACATTTGCCAGATTTTCAGTGCTTCAAAAAAGCTCTCATGTACTTATCTGAAAACCTAATTTTCTTTCTGGAACATTTCCTCCTTATGTAGTATTGCTTAATAGAATGTGAAAAAAGATATACCACTTACACACTGATATTTCTACTAAATTGATTCGTATATCTAAATCAAAATCTTTATTTTTTGTTTAGAATTGGAGTTAAAACTCCTGCCAGTTTTTATATTTTGCTTCCCATTGGCAGGATTCCCCTCTACTTCCTGTCTAGGCGTCTCAACAGGAAGTGAGAGGAAATCTCTCCACAGTGAGGGTAAATTCCCTCTAAGGCCCCTTTCACATTGGGGTGGAAACCGCGCGGGCGGTAAAGCATGAGGTTGCTTGGCAGGAGTTTTACAGGTGGTATAGCAGCGCTATTTTTAGCGCTGTACCGCCTGAAAAACTCCTCAATGTGAAAGGTGCCTTAGACCCAACAGATGTCCCTATTGGAAGGGATTTCCCCTTTGTTGGTGTTCCAGCGATAGCAATAAAAATGTTAAGTGTTATTTTTTCTATCACTTTCTGACACAGACAGCAATATAATCTGACCTTTTTTTCATTGTTTTCCCCACTCCACCCAAAATTATAATTACATTTGTTTAGATATTCTTGAACAGTTTGAGTTTCACATTTCATTCACGGTTCATTCTGCATTTTAATTGTACGTTTTTTATGTTTTACTATTTCACTTAAAAATGTCTGTCTGTCAATCTCCTACGATACCTATAGATCCACTCAAATCGAGAATTAACAATATATGCTTAATGGAAAAAATATTCCATACCCTACAAAATACCACCCACATATACGAAAATAAATGGTCTCCCTGGTTCGAACACTCTTCACAGTTTTTTAATCCCACCTAATCTCCTTAAATGTCTCATATCCCAGATATTACTGTTTTATTTCTCCATGGTGTTTTCTCCTATCATGTATAACTAGATATGGTCTTTACAATTTGCCTTAGGCCTTGTACACAGACTGACTTTGTATATGTCTCACATTTTCCTATATATATACTGTAATTTTTCGGATCTGTACCACCACTTACCTTTCACAATAAAAGTTTGTAAACAAAAAAAAAAAAAATGTCTGTCTGTCTGTCGCCTACCTTTATTGGGGCACTGTTCCTCCTACTGGCATCAATGATGAGGCATAAAAAACAGAAAGAAGTGCAGCGCTAGAAATGGTTAATAATTAATGAATACATAAATCAAGTAAAAATACAAGCTCATTAAAGGTGAATTGGAAAGAGCTAAATGATTGGATGTGAAATAGGAATAGATCTCCATACACTATTATATGATAAGATCCAGTGCAAAAAAGTCCAACAATAAATCTTGTGCTGAAAAATGTATCTAAAAGGTGGTCAGGTGCAATCCAATGTGCTGTCAGATGGGAAGAGATTTCCACAAATTCACCCATGAGAAGACTGCCTGCTTACCACAAGGAGAGACTGCTTTGCATCAGTCTCATAAAGCTTAGGGAAGTCCTGGTCTCCCTTGAACCAATCCGTGTGTAATCAGCAGCCGTAAATCCGGGATATATGGTGGTACAATAAAAAAGAAGAGACTCTCATAGCGTATTAAGTAAAACCAGAGGGGAGATTTAATAAGTAATGTACTCACAATTGTCAGGTGGAAACAGGCATAATCAATCAAAGCCGCAGTCTCTCCACTCCGATACCTCTCGCCACTCGAAAGCAAAACACCGCCTACGTTCAGGACGGAACGCCATGACGTCACGGCACCCTACGATCATTTCGTCTCGATAGGACTTCAACGGGGGATTAGCCGGATACTGACGTCAGCGCGTATGGTGCTTTAAATAGGCGCGGACTCCATTTTTGAAATGGTAAAGCCAGGAAGAGCCATCATGTTAACTGAGGGCTAATCCAATATATGGTTATGGTAGCTAGAGAGGTTTAAAATTGTATAAAGGGAAACGAACGAGTAAAACAAAAAATAAATACCAGAACATGGAGATGTTTAACACTAGTAGGGAGGCATCGGGTTTTAGACACAATTGAACAAGGAAAGCCATTACAAAACAGCGCATAAATGAATTTGAATACATATGTTTAATTATTTAAGATTAATAAAATAGAAATTAATTGATATTATTTCAGATATATAAAAAATCTATTTAGAAATCTAATTTAAATTTTTTTTTTAAATCTAATTAGAAATAAATATATTAAGAATTATTTAAAAAACAGTTGATATCCCAGTCAACGTTAAGCCCAAAAGGAATAAAAGATTTCATGCAAAAAATCCAGCGGGTTTCAAGTCTGGATATGGCTCGGACCATATTGGTACCTCGCCAGTTGGGACAGATATTATCTATAGCAAAAAAAAACGAGTCCCTTTAAGTTGTTTATTATGATATTTGTCATAATGTCTAGAGTTGTGTTTGGGAAAACAACTTTTGATCCGACCTACATGTTCGCTCAAACGAATATGTAATTCTCTTTTTGTATGGCCAATATATTGCTTGGAGCAAGGGCACTGTATCATGTAGACTACGTACTTGGTTGAGCAAGTAATAAATGATTCGATCTTGTAAGTTTTTGCTGTAACTGAGGATCGAAAATGAGTGCATTTGCGTTCCTTAAACAAATTTATCTTGCAAATACTGCACTTACGACAGGGAAAAAAACCTTTGAGAGATTGGAAAAATACTAAGGATTTAGGTGGGTCAATAACATTTGGTGCTACATTGTGACGTAGTGCCGGTGCCCCTTTGAAAATCAGAACCGGATTTGCAATGATGAGGCACCATTCCTTCCACTGACACCAACAGTAGGGAATTATTCCTCCCATGGACTCCAACAGACATATATGTCTGTGGGAGGCCACTATGCCTCCCACAGACACCAGCTACGGGACACTGTTCCTCTTACAGCCACCAATGATGGGGCACAATGCCTCCCACAGACACCAAAGATGGGTCACTATTTCTCCTACAAACACCTATGATGGGCACTAATCCACCTATGGACACCAACAATGGGCCACTATTCCTCCCACAGACACCATTGGTGGCGCACTATTCCTCTTACAGACAACAATAATGGAGCGTTAATCCACCTACGGACACCAACAATGGGGTAATCTTCCTCCTCCTATTGGTCACAGGCACTATCTAATTTTTTACTCCTGTTGACCACCAAGCCTGAGGAAATGTCTATTCAAACTGGCCACATTCTCACTCTCCTAAAGTCTGAAGGTCAGTAAACTGGTTCTTTGCTTAGAAATTTTGGAGACCCCTGATATATATTGACCCCTATTTAAGGGGAATTTAATGAGGAGGGAATTGGAGGCATTCCCGTACCATATAAGTGAAAGGTGTATTAAATACTATATATATACCGAAATTTTAACAGACTTTTTATGTCCGATTATATATATATATATATATATATATATATATATATATATATACGACTTTCATCCTACTTTGCTCTGCGACATCAGTCCTACATTGATCCTACATTGGTCCTACATCCATCCGACTTTCATGAACAGGATACTACTTTGATCCGACTTTGTGATAGTCCAATCAAAACAATCCCAGAGTGAGATAAATTCCTTTGAGGCTGGGTTCACACTACACTACACGACTTTCATCCTACTTTGATCTGCGATATTTGTCCTACAGGCTGGGTTCACACTTGTTCCGACAACGCTCCTACATTGGGAGCTCATGTAGCATGACGTGTGAAAATCAATGTTTCCCTATGAGAGCTGTCTTAACTGGTCCTACACAAGTCGGTCCGACTTTGAAACTACTCCCTGTACTACTTTGGTCCTACATTGATCCTACTTCAGCCCATTGAATATCATTAAAGTAGGACCAAAGTAGGAGCCTTGTCCTAACCATCTGACTTTTGCCATCTGACATGTGATTACAGCACCAGTAAAAGGAATTTATCTCACTCTGGGATTGTTTTGATTGGTCAAAGAACAAGTTGGTCTATCACAAAGTAGGACCAAAGTAGTATCCTGTTCATGAAAGTAGGATGGATGTAGGACCAATGTAGGATCAATGTAGGACAAATGTAGCAGAGCAAAGTAGGATGAAATTCGTGTAGTGTAGTGTGAACCCAGCCACATTGATCCTACATTGATCCTACATTGGTCCTACATCCATCCTACTTTCATGAACAGGATACTAATTTGGTCCTACTTTGTGATAGACTGACCAATCAAAACAATCCCAGAGTGAAATAAATTCATTTTACTGGTGCTGTAATCACATGTCAGATGGCAAAAGTCGGATGGTTAGGACAAGGCTCCTACTTTGGTCCTACTTCAGGCTGGGTTCACACTTGTTCCGACAACGCTCCTACATTGGGAGCTCATGTAGCATGATGTGTGAAAATCAATGTTTCCCTATGAGAGCTGTCTTAACTGGTCCTACACAAGTCGGTCTGACTTTGAAACTACTCCCTGTGCTACTTTGGTCCTACATTGATCCTACTTCAGCCCATTAATTACCATTGAAGTAGGTCCAAAGTAGGAGCCTTGTCCTAACCATCCAACTTTTGCCATCTGACATGTGATTACAGCACCAGTAAAAGGAATTTATCTCACTCTAGGATTGTTTTGATTGGTCAAAGAACAAGTAAGTCTATCACAAAGTAGGACCAAAGTAGTATCCTGTTCATGAAAGTAGGATGGATGTAGGACCAATGTAGGATCAATGTAGGACCAATGTAGGACAAATGTCGCAGAGCAAAGTAGGATGAAAGTCGTGTAGTGTAGTGTGAACCCAGCCTCAATGATATTCAATGGGCTGAAGTAGGATCAATGTAGGACCAAAGTAGTACAGGGAGTAGTTTCAAAGTCGGACCGACTTGTGTAGGACCAGTTAAGACAGCTCTCATAGGGAAACATTGATTTTCACACGTCATGCTACATGAGCTCCCAATGTAGGAGCGTTGTCGGAACAA
This sequence comes from Rana kukunoris, assembly GCA_029574335.1. NCBI lineage: Eukaryota > Metazoa > Chordata > Amphibia > Anura > Ranidae > Rana > Rana kukunoris. Next base: position 459,149,497 of record CM056049.1, read on the forward strand.
GTGTGAACCCAGCCTAACTCTGCGACATCTGTCCTACATTGATCCTACATTGATCCTACATTGGTCCTACATCCATCCGACTTTCATGAACAGGATACTACTTTGAACCGACTTTGTGATAGTCTGACTTGTACTTTGACCAATCAAAACAATCCCAGGGTGAGATAAATTCCTTTTACTGCTGCTGTAATCACATGTCGGATGTCTGATAAGGACAAGGCTCCTACTTTGGTCCGACTTCAATGATATTCAATGGGCTGAAGTAGGATGAATGTCGGAGCAAAGTAGTACAGGGAGTGTTTTCAAAGTCGGACCGACTTGTGTCGGATCAGTTAAGACGGCTCTCATAGGGAAACATTGATTTTCACACGTCATGCGACATGAGCTCCCAATGTAGGAGCGTTGTCGGAAAAAGTGTGAACCCAGCCTTACTGCTGCTGTAATCACAATGTCAGATGCCACATGTCGGATGGTTAGGACAAGGATCCTACTTTGATCCGACTTCAATGATATTCAATGGGCTGAAGTAGGATCAAAGTCGGACCAAAGTAGTGCAGACATGTGTCGGACCAGTTAAGATGGCTCTCATAGGGAAACATTGATTTTCATACGTCATACGACATGAGCTCCCAATGTCGGAGCGTTTGTCGTACCTGTGTGAACCTGGCCTTATTGGTGGATGAAGGCTTCTCTTATCACGTCTCCCTTCTATGCATTAATTTGGAATCACTTTCATTATGACTGACCTTTCAAATGATTAACCCTTTAACATCCAGGGTTTATCTGTTTTTTATGCAACAAATTCACTGTACTATTTTGGGACTTTTATTTATTCACTTATTTTTCACTTCACAATTTGAAATTGTTATATTCATATTTTATACGATCTAGATTATTTATATGCCAGTCACATTTCCCGAGTTATATATGTGATATTAGCATATTATTATATGTTTTTCCTAGTTACTTAGTTTATATGGTAATTAATGTATTTTGATATATTTATATCTATATTGTTTTCACATATTTTTTGTATCACCTTTGTCATTCACATTGGGTTTTTTATATAATTAATTCCTTTAATTAGGACCACTTATTATTAGCGCTGTACCTATTTTTACCATTTTTTCTAGTTTTGTATCAAAATTTCTGGTACTGGCGGCTTCATTCATCTTTTATTTTGGCATTTCACATTTTTTCCTTTGTCATTATCTAGCAGTTTCCTTTTTTGCTTTTTTTATATTGCGAGTGCTGCCTGTCTGCTTGTCATCTCTTTCCACAACTTCCTAGATTCCATGCATGCTTTGCAGCTTCTCCTCTGTTTACATCCACTTTGAACATTTCTAAGGACTACATATCCTTAGAATCCTGCACTGATGTTGCCTCCTGAGACTCCTCCTCTCAGCACCTCTGTAGTTCGGAAGGCAGGCTCTGTGAAATGTGTAACACAACAGTGCCTATCACCAGGACAAAGTGAATATGTGTCACAGAATTGCAAAAAGTAAACGTGGAATTCTTCACACAAACTTCAAAATTGTTTAGACTAATAGGAGTAGGCTAGAAATAATTGAAATACTGGGTGAAAATAATATATTACCATAAATACCCTTTAACCCACTTGCTCTCCCTGGTATCCCTTTAACGTTCTGGTGGGGGTGGGAAGGATCAGCGATTATGTGATTTGCTGTCAGATTGATGGTCACATGGTTAAGAACTGGCCCTGCTGCCTACCATTTGTTAGTCCAGACCAGGGGTAGGCAACCTTGGCTCTCCAGCTGTGGTGAAACTACACATCCCATCATGCCTCTGCCTCTAGGAGTCATGCCTGTGATTGTCAGGGTCTTGCAATGTCTCATGGGACTTGTAGTTGAAAAACAGCTGGAGAGCCAAGGTTGCCCACCACTGGTCCAGACCAAGAGCTGTCATTGACAGCTCAGTCTCTGTGCTGGGAAAAAGCAATAGGCATGCTCTCAGCACAGAAACATCGGCTGCCCAGAAACCCATATGTGCTGCATGAGGACACTAAGGCCTGTCCTTTTGCCACCGTACATATGTGTTATGTTGTTGGCAACAGGTTAAGGAAGCCTAATATGCATACAGCACTGAGCAATGACATAGACATATGATATGGTCTTTGTATCCATGCATTAATATGTATTCTTTTCCAGACATAGATTGATCGTATAGCCTTTGGCAATATGTACCCATTTAAATAGCAGATTTGCTCCAACAAGTGCAATAGAAGTATAAATTAATCATTCATAAGCCATCACTCAAGGCTGTTTAATCCTATGGAAGGTTGATGTTTTGCTCAAAATACAGTACTGGTATTCATGAAAAAGTCAACGACCAAGATTACAATAACTACATATAGTAAATTATGGGTACAAGAAAAGCCGTATTAGTTAGAAAAAAAAATCACATTGCATTCTACTGTAGCATCAAGACAATAGGGTTGATTTACTAAAACTGGAGAATGCAAAATCTGGTGCAGCTGTGCATCTTAGCCAATCAGCTTCCAACTGCAGCTTGTTCAATTAAGCTTCACTAAAAAACCTGGAAGCTGATTGGTTTCTATGCACAGCTGCACCAGATTTTGCCCTCTCCAGTTTTAGTAAATCAACCTCAATGTTCTCCTGCACCCTAGGCAAAGATGACACAATGCACCCCCTTCCAGATTGGCTCCTTTTGCAGGTATAGCTATGTAAAACATTACAAATAAGTGCCTATACTGTTTAACTACTTCAGACCCACGCTACCGTCAAATGACGGCAACAGCGCGGGTCTGAATAGCCAACATGCCGTCTTTTGATGGCCGCCCCTTTGGGCGCTCCCAGCGCGCGCTGTAGAGCGCCCTGTGGGGAAGCCCTGTGTTGGCCGTGTCCCTTGGACACAGCCAATCACAGATCGCGGCGAACGGCCAGTCAGAGTGGCCGTTTGCGATGCGATCTGTGGGCGAATGAGAGATGATCTCATAGATCATCTCTCATTGCCGTTTTACACAGAGACAGCGTCCTGTCTCTGGAGAGGAGGAGACCGATCTGTGTTCCTTGTACATAGGGACACAGATCGGTCACCCCCCCTCCCCCACAGTTAGAACACACCTAGGATACATTTAACCCCTTCCTCACCCCCTAGTGTTAACCCCTTCAATGCCAGTCACATTTATACAGTAATTAGTGCATATTTATAGCACTGATCGCAGTATAAATGTGAATAGCGCCAAAAATATGTCAAAAGTGTCCGATGTGTCCGCCATAACTTCACAGTCCCAATAAAAATTGCAGATCGCCGCCTTTTCTAGTAAAAAATAAATAATAAAAAATAATAATTCTCTCCTCTATTTTGTAAGCGCTATAACTTTTGCGCAAACCAGTCGCTTATTGCGATTTTTTTTTTTTTACCAAAAATATGTAGAAGAATACATATCGCCCTAAACTGAGAAAAAAAATGTTTTAAATTGGGATATTTATTATAGCAACAAGTAAAAAATATTGTATTTTTCTTCAAAATTGTCGCTCTTTTTTGTTTATAGCGCAAAAAATAAAAACTGCACAGGCGATCAAATACCACCAAAAGAAAGCTCTACTTGTGGGGAAAAAAGGACGTCAATTTTGTTTGGGAGCCACGTCGCACGACCACGCAATTGTCAGTTAAAGCGACGCAGTGCCGGAAGCTGAAATTTCACCTGGGCAGGAGGGGGGTGTATGTGCCCAGTAAGCAAGTGGTTAAAATCCAATAATACACTGTCTCGCCCTGCTCTGCACATGCTCAGTTGCTCTCCATTTTTAGGCACTGCCGAGTTTGTAGAGGCCCATCTGCTGACACCAGTTACAGTATTTGATGATTTGGCAGTTTGGTTGAGGACACAAGCAAACGTGACAGTAAGCAATCCCAGCACTGTATTTTGAAACCCGTTAAATAGATGAGTTTAGTTCCTCTTTATGATTTACTGCTGTTCAGGGGCTCTGGGCTACAACAAGATATCAGCCTCCAGCAAAGGTAAAAAAGAGTAATGCTGGAGGCAATTTATAGCACACACTAATATTAGTAGCATAATTATTAACATGGAATGTATGTTCCTTGCTAAAGAACATTGTTTTCAAGTGGTTATGGGTAAAATTTGGCTTTAAATATCTGTCGCTCTTTTAATGAAATTTTAAAACATACAATAATGGAGAATAATAATGGAGAATTGGCTTTAAATATCTGTCACACCTGGTTAGACAGTTACTGGTATACATATGGAAAACTTTACAATAAACTTTACAATCTTTTTTTTTTGATAGAGAAGAGTTAAAATTCTGTATGCAACACCATTGGAGAGATTTCCCCTCACTTACTCTCCTTGTGATACCAATAAGTTGGGGGTGGGGAGCTTTCACCTACACAGGTAAAGGCAAAAAAAAAAAATGTTTTTTTTTTTAGTTACGTTGTAATTCTTCCTCACAACACCATTACACTAAAATATATTTTTGTTTTTGGTCTGAATGGAAGTGAGGGATCTTCCCTAATGGGGCACAGACATGACTAATGGATTCGTCAACCTTTGTCCTTATGATTAAAATAAAACACGGACTGCGTGACACAGGTTTTATATGGCCACAGTAGCCACATTTTTATTAACCAAAGAAGAAAATAACATCACGTAGGCACAATTTTAACTGGAATGTCCTCAGCTGGCTCGAAGACATTCCGACATCACACATACTTCCATATTCCCCTCCCCCCAGGGGACCTAGCTGCTGGGAGAACCACCACTGACCTGGGAATCCTGGGAAGACATAGAAAAACTGCCAAAACATGAAGACAATAAATGGAGAAAGGCAGTAGAAGAATTAAAGTCAGTTTTTTTAAAAACTTTTTTTTCTCAGTTTAGGCCGATATGTATTCTTCTACATATTTTTGTAAAAAAAAAACGCAATAACTGACTGGTTTGCGCAAAAGTTATAGCGCTTACAAAATAGGGGACAGAATTATTATTATTTTTTATTATTTTTTTCTTACTAGTAATAGCGGCGATCTGCAATTTTTATTGGAACTGCGACACATCGGTGGACACATCGGACACTTTTGACACATTTTTGGCGCCATTCACATTTATAGTGCGATCAGTGCTATAAATATGCACTAATTACTGTATAAATGTGACTTTGGAGGGGTTAACACTAGGGGGTGAGGGAGGGGTTAAATGTGTACCCTGCATTGTGTTCTAACTGTGGGGGGAGGGGGGTGACTGGGGGAGGTGACTGATATGTGTCCCTATGTACAAGGGACACAGATCGGTCTCCTCTCTCCCTGACAGGACATGGATCTCTGTGTTTACACACAGAGATCCATGTCCTTGTCTCTGTAACCACATATCGTGAGTGCCTGGCGGCCTCCAGTGGCTTGGAGGAGCCGATTACATAAAAAGACGGCGTCCCAGAGAAGTAGAGCCACCCTGCGGCCGTACATAGTCGTACGGCCATCGGGAAGTGGTTAAGGAAGATCTCTACATGGAGCAACCACCAGGGTTTGAGCAAGGAGTCATAAACTTCAGAAGAGCAACTACAGTCTTAAGCAATCTGCAAGTATGTATAATGAAAAAGTGAACAAAGTACTTATCAGAGAGGGATTCTCAAGAAGTAAAGCAGACCCTTGTCTCTACTCCAAGAATTGAGAAGACAGATGGGTATACATCCTTATTTATGTTGTTCACATTATAACCTGTTAGAAGAGGATTACAATCAGATAGTTCACAAGCTGAAAGAAAATGTTTAAATCAAAGAGCTTGGGAACATTAGCTACTATCTGGGAATCCAAATAAAGAGAGAGAGAAGAAGATGGAAGTTATCTTCTCAACCAGTCTCAGAAATTTACTGAAATCTTGGATTATTTCCATATGCAAGATGCAAAGAAAGTGAAAACTCCTGTCAGGAAGGGCATGCCAATGTCCAAGATGGCGGCCGTAGAAGACGGCCAGTGACTCCTGTGCCTGCGAGAGTGCCGTGGCATGCACTCCATGAGCGTTTGGTGCCAGAGAGGCTATTTAAACTGGGCCACTTCCCGGACTCAGGTGCTGTCCGTTCTACAGCGTTTAGTGTATCTGATCCTGTTACCCGATTCCTGTTCCTGTTACCCGGCCCGGCTTGTCTCTGACGTTCCTGCTTTTTACCTGCACCTGACCCGTCTTGTTTGACCCTGCTTCTGCCTGCCGCTCCTGCTACCTCGCTGCCAGCCCAATACCGACCCGGCCTTCACTTTGACTCCGCTCCTGCCTCCGGTTTGGTTCCTGACGAGCCCGCTAGTGTATGACTCGGCCTGCCTGCAGCCGCTATCTCTCCAGCCCTTCTCAGTCCCGCAGTGCCCCTGCACAAAGCCGTCTCCGCTATCTGCTGACAACTGTTCCTGGGCTCCTCCTGCATCAGTGTCTTCCTGCGTTTTCTTCAGCGATTCCAGCCCAGTGACTTCATCAGCGATCCTACCAGGCACTCGTGCGACTCTGTACTCTTGTGCTTCCTGTCTGCTCTATCAGGAGCTCGGAGTCAGAGCTGTAAGAGAGGCTGCCCTCCGCACATCAGGCTCTACTGCCAGGGGTGTGACAACTCCTATGGAACCATGCTATCAAAAGAGCAATGAAGCAGAAAACTTGCTACCAAACCATGACACATATTACAGAGCAATCGGTAAGCTGCTATATGTAGCCACTGTGATAAACCAGACATAGCCGCACCAGTAGGCATACTATGCAGAAAAGTTTAATCTCCCTGTTAGTGTGACTGGAATACAGTAAAAATACAATACCTCAGAAGAACTCAGATGAAGTTATGGTTACCAGCAACATCCAAACCAAAACTGGTCGGGTATGTGATGCTGATTAAGCGGGGGAATGCACAGACCGCAAATGCACAAGTGGATTCATCTTCCAGTATGGGGAAGGAACCATAAGCTGGTCTAGTCAAAAGCAATCAACTGTCGCTCTATCCTTAACTGAAGTACATTACAGCATCACACGCATGTCAAGAAGCTATATGGATTCATCAACTTTTTATGGACATTGGGATCGACTCAACACCAATTCCAATTTTAGAATACAACCAGGGTTACGCAATCAGGAATGGTCAATCCTAGGACGGCGGCGTAGTGTATCTGAGATACGCTACGCCTGCCTAAAGATAGGCGATTCTTTCTGAATCTGGCCCTGTATGTCCTTAAAAAAATGTATGTGTTATTACAGGGTAATATAGAGAGATCTCCACTGTAGAAAGTTTTGTGTCACTAAATATATTCTCAGTGTGATAGCCAACATCATTCCAACTTATCCAGCTTATCCAGCTTGCCCCTACATCACTACAGGACTGTGATGTACGGGATGATAGATCAAATCACTTAGCACAGCAGGGATTGGGAAATCGACACGTCCAGAAGTGTCAAAGTCTGCAGGATCTTTAGCCAACAGTTTCTCTTCAATATTGCAGATGTTGTCTGTGTAATCAGTGGAGACATAATAATGACTTCTTTACAGAGAACATGTGATCTTAAGCTGAACTCTTACGTTTAGCCCAGAGGACCGTGAAATTCAAAAGCCATTTTACTTACCTGAGCCTCCAATCCTGTAGGCAGAGGCGGCTCTATTTGGCAACTTAGGCAATCACCTAAGGCCTCGCATTCACAGGGTCCTCGCCTAAAATCACCAGGATGGCGTGCCACCACCTCTGGCGCTGCCCTGTGTTATTTGTTCCCTGCTGTCACCTTTCTGGGTCCCAGATGTTATATTGGCTGCATATGTCTGATGGGTTAGGAGGGTGCCCTAGAAGTGGTGCTGATCACCTGGGTGCTAGATCTGTGCCGATTTTCTTGCTTGAATTTTTTCCCATTTTGGAGATGTGAGTGGGGGCCTCATGTAAAAATGTTGCCTATGGCCTCACAAAGCCTAGAGCTGCCTCTGCCTGTATGCCCCTCGCCACCAGTCCCTGGAGCCTCTTCTGCCCTGTGTTCCAGAATTCTAACTCTAACTCTTACATCATTAAGACCAATGCAGAGCCCGTAACCCTGTACTGGGCATGATGCTGAGGGACACTACCAGAGCGCGCGTGTGTGTGTGTGGGGGGGGGGGGGGGCGGGGGGTTCAGGGGGTTAGTGAAATTTGCTGGGGGGGCAGAAGTAAAAGTGCTTTTCAGGTTGCCTAGACTAAGCAAGCAGTTAACTCTTGCAGTGCAGGTGCAGCTGATTGGGTATTACAACGAGCATACAGTAGATGCACTTTTTCATTTATTCTAGGCAAAACTATATTTTATATTTCAGACATTAAGCACCATTAGAAATAACAGTCCCAAATAAAAAGGAACAACAAAAAGTATTTAAAAAGAAAACACTGAACAGAATAAAGAATAAAGATGAATAATAGAGAAGTAAAATCAGGCCAACCATCCTGACAGCAGAAAAGAGATCAGTGTCATCTGAAATTCAGGATTATTCTTAGAGCAGACTATTTTTATTTATACGTGTCCTATACAGTATATTAATGACACTACATTTAAGAGGCCATCCTGCATTTCTATTTCTCAAGTATAATCCAGATTTCATCATTACGATTTCCCAATCTCACAAATGTGGAGAGAAGTAATATCTGCACATTATTAAAAAAAAATGCTTGTTCGCCAAACATTATATTGCAAAATATGCTGATACTGTTATTTGAAATATTTTTCTCTCTTTCTCAACTAGATGCCAACGGTAATTTTTTCCTTTAAATGTTATTTGCAATTAAAGTAATTATGGTTAATTTTTACAACTGGGAACAGGGGTTGATGTATATAAGACAGGACAAAATAAAATATCAGCGTTTTCTTATAGCATACAAACTTCTGGAGCGATTTACTAAAATTGGTGCACTTTGCATTGTAACCAATCAGCTTCTAACTTCAGCTTGTTCACTTAAGAGTTGGCATTAAAACCTGGAAGCTGATTGGTTTCTATGCAGAGTTGCACCAGATTTAGCACTTTTCACTGTTAGTAAATAAACCCCATCATTACATATTTTATAAATAAGCTAGAACCTGATTGGATCTGATTGGATGCTACCAACTTTCCTCCACTTTTCAGCAATCAAAACCTAAAACATCAAAATGACTATAATACCCACAGATAACTATTACCAAGAATTTAAAGTAGAACTATAGGCAAAACATTTTTTTTTTTCATTTTGAATAGCGTAAGGGAGGGTTATAGTCCCTGTCACTACATCCCTATTGTGGAGTTTTTCCTTTACTTCCCATCCCCAGGACAGTCTTAAAGCATAGGCACCTCTAGGCACTGCCCAGGGCCCCCAGGTGCATGGGGGCCCATGATAATCTTGCATTACATCATACTTGCCAACTGTCCTGGATTTGCTGGGACAGTCATGCTTTTTACTAAGCTGTCTTGGGGTGGCTGTGTCCTGGGCAGCATCCTGGAACCTGTACAGTGCCCTCCTGATCCCAGTATTGTGCCCTCTTGACCCACCGTGCACTGTACCCTTTGTGTAGATTAGTCTTTGATTTATGGCACGTTTTTCTATTGTTTACCATTTTATAGTTTACAATTTTATTGAAAGTACTAATAAATATATGTTTAATTCTGTCAACTATTTTTACTTTAATTATTGAAAGTATGTGCGTAAATTGGGGCAGACTGGTAAGGCTCCAATGTATTATTTTGCCCAGGTACCTATGATGCTAATAAAATGGCCCTGCCCATCTCATAGCCTAAACATAAAATGTGAGGAAAGTCCTGTTTGTCTCTATTGGAAGATTTCCTAACATTTGGCATTTTCTTTCACTCTTAAGCCCTGTACACACGATCGGATATCTGATGGAATCTAATCCGATGAATTTTTTCATCGGATATCCGATGAAGCTGACTTTCATCAGTCTTGCCTACACACCATTGGTCAAAAATCCGATCGTGTCCAACGCAGTGACGTAAAACACTACGACATGCTGAGAAAAATGAAGTTCAATACTTCTGAGCATGCGTCGACTTGATTCTAAGCATGCATGGATTTTTGACCGATGGATTTCCCCACAGACCGGATTTTTAACCATAAGAAAAATTTAAAACAGGTTCTATTTTTTTCACCGATGGATAAAAAAATGATGGGGCCCACACACGGTCCGTTTTCATCAGACGAACCAATCGTGTGTACAGGGCTTAAGTGATAACAGTCACCAGGACAAATAGAGAGGGTGAACCAAGGCAAACGTCACTCTATCCAAAGTTATAAAAACTTTTGCCTTTAGTTTGATGCACATGCATGAATCATTTATCAATGCTAACAACCAATGAAAGGCTTACCTTTTCAAGTATGACAGGGCTGGCAGTAGTCACTGACATGGTGTACTTGGTAGCTAGCATCTGTCCCTCGAACCGGCTCCCCACTGATCTGTCATTCAGTCCCGTTAATGCGGCAGATTTTTCCACGACAGCATCCCGGAAACTTTTACATTCAGGGCTTCTCCGAAGAATCGGTGAGTTTGTTAGGCTAGGCTTGTGTACTTCGACCTTCCACCACATCTTGTCTTCTCCTGGGCTGGGAAGGGGGTCCATCACATTCCAACAGCTGGAAACATAACTGTCACTGGAGTATGTGCGGGAGTTCGAGTCATACTGATTTGTCACTGGGACTGTAGACTTGTAGGCTTCGTTTTTGTGACACTCGCCCTCCCCCTTATCATGAGTAAAGGTTTTTTCCCTGGTTTTGGCCAGTGTGTATGCTTGGGCAGTAGATGGGCTGCTCTTGGTGCCATTGCTCATTGCTGTACAGATGTTTCTGCATGACACTCTCTTCTGGGCAGAGCTGCCTGCCTCTATCTTTAGCTGTGTGTCTTCTCTCACACAAGAATCTGGCCCCCTGCTGTCACATGCCTTTCTGCTTGCAGTTAGAAAACTTCCCTCTGCCAAACTGCACGCCTTCTGTGAACACTGAGCAGATTTGCTCGGTGACTTCAGCTGGATAAAGAGGAAGGAAGTTTTCATCTGTTGCTGATCTGCCATTTCCTCGCCGTGAACTTGTCAAGAAACCATCATGTATTCTACCGTGGAAAAGTACCGCACTTTTCCAGAGATCACCTTGAAATCTTCATCTTTTATAGAACACATATCTACAAGAAAAAAAAAATATGTGACGATTTATTTAGGACAAAGAGCAACAGCTGTTATTTTTCAGCATTAAATAATGATGTCATGAAACAAACATGGAGGCTGCTATTTCAGTTTTTTTATTAAATTTCTAAATATGCTAGTGTTCTGCTGTCATGATGTCACTTGATTTAGTAGTAGTTTTCTGGCTGTGCTGAGAACACAGCTTGCGCTACTCCGAAAATCAGACTTTTCTCCTCCCCCAGCTCTCTAAGGCTGCATACACATCTGGGCATTTTGAATTGCGGGCAGATTTGCCACAATTTCAAAAAGCCCTGGTGTGAATGACAAATCCCACAACACATATTTAAGAAGCGGCAAGCTTCACACGATTGGGTTTGGGTGCGATTGCAACATGATTTATGGTGCGATAATCATGGCAGAACTGAAGCACTTTTTTTTAGGTACCATTCAAATGAATGGCATCTGAAATATGTTGATGCGACACACAAAAGATTTACGCTGCTCACAGATGAACCGCCTCGATTGGCATGATTTCCCCACTGCAGGATGCTCGCCCTGTCGCAGCTGAATCTATAATGCAAGGAAAGTCCGGAAGACTGTGCACCAAACTGTGCATAAAACCATGAAGAGCACAACATGAAGAGTATCTGACAAAAGTGAGTACACGCCTCACATTTTTGTAAACATTTTATTATATCTTTTTATGTGACAACACCAAAGAAATTACACTTTGCTACAATGTAAAGTATTGAGTGACAATTTTACTGTCCCCTCAAAATAACTCAACAAATGTCTAAACCGCTGGCAACAAAAGTGAGTACACCCCAAAGTGAAAATATCCAAATTGGCCCCAAAGTGTCAATATTTTGTGTGGCGACCATTATTTTCCAGCACTGCCTTAAACCTCTTGGGCATGGAATTCACCAGAGCTTTACAGGTTGCCACTGGAGTTCTCTTCTACTTCTCCATGAGGACATCACGGAGCTGGTGGATGTTAGAGATCCTGCGCTCCTCCACATTCCGTTTGCACAGATGCTCAATAGGGCTTAGGTCTGGAGACATGCTTGGCCAGTCCATCACCTTTACCCTCAGCTTCTGTAGCAAGGCAGTGGACATCTTGGAGGTGTGTTTGGGGTGTGTTTGGGGTCGTTATCATGTTGGAATACTGCCCTGCGGCCCAGTCTCCAAAGGAAGGGGATCATGCTCTGCTTCAGTATGTCACAGTACATGTTTGCATTCATGGTTCCCTCAATGAACTGTAGCTCCCCAGTGCCGGCAGCACTTATGCAGCAGCAGACCATGACACTCCCACCACCATGCTTGACTGTAGGCAAGACACACTTGTCTTTGTACTCCTCACTAGGGATGAGCTTCAAGTTCGAGTCAAAGTCATGTTCGACTCGAACATTGCCTGTTCGCCCATTGGCTGAACAGCGAACAAATTGAGGTGTGCGCGTAAAATTAAAAAAGCCGCGGAGCACTCTGTAAAAGTCTATGGGAGAAATCTAAAGTGCTAATTTTAAAAGCTTATATGCAAGTTATTGCCATAAAAAGTGTTTGGGGACCCGGGCCCTGCCCCATGGGACATGTATAAATGTAAAAAAAAGTTTAAAAAAATGGACGTTTTTTTGGGAGAAGTGATTTTAATAATGCTTAAAGTGAAACAATAAAAGTGAAATATTCCTTTACATTTCATACCTGGGGGGTGTGTATAGTATGCCTGTAAAGTAGCGCTTGTTTCCTGTGCTTAGAACTGTCCCTGCATAAAATGTAATTTCTGGAAAAAGGTAATTTAAAAGTATTCGTGGCTGTAATGAATTGTCGGCTTCCGGCAATACAGAGAAAAGTCATTGAAAGTCATTGGTAAAAAAAAGGTCTTATGTAACTGAGGATGAGGTAATTGAATTTGGGGGGACCCCCACACATTTTTTTTTTATCAATGGTTTTTAATGACTTTTCTCTGTATTGCCAGGAGCCGACAATTCATTACAGCCATGAGTACTTTTAAATTACTTTTTTTCCTTCAGAAATGACATTTTGTGCCTGTAAAGTGCTACTTTACAGGCATACTATACACACCCCCCCAGGTACGAAATATAAAGGAATATTTCACTTTTATTGTTTCATTTAAAGCATTATTAAAATCACTGCTCCTGAAAAAAATGCCATTTTTAAAACTTGTTTTTGCAGGTCCCCAAACACTTTTTATGACAATAACTTGCATAAAAGCCTTTAAAGTTAGCACTTTAGATTTTTCATGTTCTGATGCAAACCGAACTGGGGGGTGTTCGGCTCATCCCTACTCCTTACCTGGTTGCTGCCACACACGCTTGACACCATCTGAACCAAATACATTTATCTTGGTCTCATCAGACCACAGGGCATGGTTCCAATAATCCATTTCCTTAGTCTTCAGCAAACTGTTTGCAGGCTTTTTTGTGCATCATCTTTAGAAGAGGCTTTCCTCTGGGATGACAGCCATGCAGACCAAATTGATGCAATGTGCGGTGTATGATCTGAGCACTGACAGGCTGACCCCCCACCCCTTCAACCTCTGCAGCAATGCTGGCAGCACTCATATGTTTATTTCCCAAAGATAACCTCTGGATATGATGCTGGTCACATGGAGTCAACTTCTTTGATCAACCATGGCAGGCCCTAAATAATCTATTGATGATGAAAGCAAACCAATAACTTGTGCAACTAGTCCATATACAGTAGCCTCTAGCCCATTTCCAGGACAAGTGGGCATTGAGGGTATAAGCCACCATATTATTCCTTCCATGAAAGCAGTGATTTTTTTTAATGTATTTACAGTGAGATATGACTCCTTTATAAAAATCCATTGTTTGCTAAGAAATGCATAGTGTGCTTTACCATGCCCCAGTATATGACAAGTGTACATTAATTACTAGTACCTACTAATTGTGCATAAATGTTTTCTTACTAGCCTCCGGTACTTTTAAATAGTTTACAAAGCTTATTACTTTGGTAATTTTATATTTAGTTTATTAATTGTTAAATTGCTATTATGATGAATTTACTGTAGAAAGCAGAAGCACTCCAGGGATATGCATATACCACTGGATGGGAACGTGTGAGCTAAACTACCCTTTAACTTATGTAGAATAATGTTTGCAGACATAAATCTGTGTAGGGAGACAGTTTCCATTTCTCTTTCTGTATAACAAACCATTAAAGGGAACTACAGGCAGGCTAACTAGCCTAAAATGGCTGTTAAAATAAAACACTAATAACAATGTGAATGTTATGCTAATGCACAGTGAAAATGTTGACCCCACTGAACTGAAGCTGGCCAATTATAGTTAAATTTTCATTTGAATGCTTGCATGGAAATTCAGGAAAATCATTCATCAGAACATTCTTTCCTGCCATTGACTCAACTAATTTCATCTGTAAGCTGTTAAAATGTCCTCCGCGCCTGCTATTTGAACATATATCCAGACATATTACAATATGTACACATTTTCCTGAACAAAAAACACATTTAGGCCGCGTACACACGTACGAGAACCTCGTCGGGCTAAACCCATCGTTCCGCCCGACGAGGTTCCCGATGAGCGGTCGGAAAAGCTCGTCGAGCCAAAGTCCTGAGGCCCCGTACACACGACCGAGCTTCTCGGCAGAATCCAGCGAGAAGCTCGCTGGTAAACATATTCTGCCGAGGTTCTCGGTCGTGTGTACACTTCCGACAAGCGTCCCGTTGGAAAGCTCGTCGAGCCAAAAAAGAGAGCACGTTCTCTTTTTCCTCGTTGTTCAATGAGGACTTTGGCTCAACGAGCTTTTCCGACCGCTCATTGGGAACCTCATCGGGCGGAACGATGGGTTTAGCCCGACGAGGTTCTCGTACGCGTGTACGCGGCCTCATTGAACAACGAGGAAAAATAGAGAGTGCTCTCTTTTTTGGCTCGACGAGCTTCCCGACGGGATGCTCGTCGGAAGTGTACACACGATCGAGCTTCTCGCCAGAATATGTCTCCCAGTGAGCTTCTCGCTGGATTCTGCCGAGAAGCTCAGTCGTGTGTAAGGGGCCTAATAGAAAGATTTTAATTTGTTGAAGAAAAACGTTCCATCCTGCTCGAATAACTTTTCTCGTCCCTACAGCTAAAAACAAATGTTGATTTGACCCCACTGACCATTAAAAAATGTTTAACCACTTGCCTATATGACGTCCTCCACTTTGTGTGGGGATAGCTGAAAGATGCCTGCAGCTGCAGGCATCATTCAGATATCGCCCTCTTCAGCCAGCGATTCTGTGCACCATAAGAACGATCAAAGTGGCGGAACCGGTGTAAGCCTGGAGGAGAGATGTGAGGTCTTATTGACCCCACATCTCTCCATAAAGAGGACCTGTCACACGGATTCCTATTACAAGGGATGTTTACATTCCTTGTAATAGAAATAAAAGTGATCCAAAAATGTTTTTTTTTTTAAAAGTGTAAAAATAAAAAATATTAAGTAAAATAAAAATAATTAAATAAAAAAAAAAATTCAAAAGCCCCTGTCCCTGTTATCTTGTGCACAGAAGTGAACACGCATACAAGTCCCGCCCACATATGTAAACGCAGTTCAAACCCCACATGTGAGGTATCGTCGCGTGCGTTAGAGCGTGTGCAACAATTCTAGCACTAGACCTCCTCTGTAACGCGAAAACGGTAACCTGTAAAAAAAATTAAAGCGTCGTCTATGGAGATTTTTAAGTACCAAAGTTTGGCGCCATTCCATGAGTGCACCCAATTTTAAAGCGTGACATGTTAGGTATCTATTTACTCGGCGTAACTTCATCTTTCACATTATACAAACAAATTGGGCTAACTTTACTGTTTTGTTATTTTTTAATTCATGAAACCATTTTTTTTTCCGAAAAAAAGGCATTTGAAAAATTATTGCGCAAAAACCGTGCAAGAAAAAAAGTTTCAATGACCGCCATTTTATTCCTTAGAGTGTCTGCTAAAAAAAATATATATATATAATGTTCGGGGGTTCTGATTAATTTTCTAGCAAAAAAAATTATTTTTTTACATGAAGGACAGAAGTGTCAAAATATGCCCGGTGGACAAGTGGTTAAATAACATTAAACTGGTGTATGGCCAAAAAAGGTAAGCTCTGCTTGTTTTCACCCTCCACTGCCATTTGGCACTTTTTTGGGGATAGGGGTTTGACATTTCCTTTATTTCCTATATTTTCTATTCTATTTTATTCTTTTTGGAAATTGGAAAATGATTTTAATACGAAAACTTTTTGAATTTGAAAACATTCAATATTGATTTGAAAACTTTTCAAATCGATCCGAAATCAAAATAGAAAATTTTAATCAATTTGAATACAAATAAACAAAAAAAATTCCAAAAACAAATTAAACGAATTTAACTAAATACATTTTTTGTAAGTAACGACTCAAAACGAAACAAATCCTTTCATTCTGCACATGTATAAATGGAACAAGCTAAAGCTAAAAGTTTATCGGTTACAATGCACAGCTTTTCCATATTTTGTCTGCTCCAGTTTTAAAACATTTCCTACCCCTATTACCGCGTACACACGATCATTTTTCGGGTTGTAAAAAACAACGTTTTTCAGCTTCTAGAAAAAACAAAGTTTTTTTCAACTTCAGCATTAAAATGACGTTGCCTAGACACGAAAGTGAAAAAAAAAAAAAGCTCTAGCAAAGCGCGGTGACGTACAACACGTACGACGGCACTATAAAGGGGAAGTTCTATTTGGAAGACGCCACCATTTGGGCTGCTTTCGCTGATTTTGTGTTAGTAAAAGACGATTCGCGCTTTTCTGTCTGTTACAGCGTGATGAATGTGCCATCTCCATTACGAACGGTAGTTTTACCAGAACGAGCGCTCCTGTCTCATAACTTGCTTCTGAGCATGAGCAGGTTTTTCATGTCTATAAAGCCCACACATGATCATTTTTTACAACCCAAAAAACAACATTGTTTAAAACGTCGTGAAAAAATAGAGCATGTTCGAAAAACATTTTTTGTAGTTTTTCAGAACCCGAAAAATGCTCTGAAGCCCACACACGATCGTTTTAAATGACATTTTTAAAAAACGTAGTTTTTTACAACCCGAAAAATTATTGTGTGTACGCGGCATATGAGTTTTAATGGGCCTGTGATAACTTTTTTTTGTAGTTTTTACTTTTTTGGCCAGCTTTTTGGCTAAATCTATTAAGATAATGGTAGGGGCAAGGTGAAGTCAGAATGCTCTTTATGGTTTGGCTTTGTTCACATTGGTGGCAAAGGGGTGGTAAAAACAAACAAGATAAATTTACTGAGAAAGTAAGATTTTTATTGGAAAAATACACCCAACTTTCAGAGAGCTCTATAAATACAGAACTTAAAGCTACAGAGTTGATATTGCAGTTCCACCTACAATGATCGCATAAACCTGTATAAATAGAAAACTGATAACTCCATATGTTGCATTTTTAGCAACGTGCATTGATACTAGGTGTATCATCGTTTGTCAGTAAAATACTATTTCAAGGAATAAATCACTTTAATCAGCATCAAAAGATTAGACATCTTTTTAAATTATTTGTTTTACCAACTTCTTCATGATAGGTGACATGTAATCCCAAAGGATGTGCTCAATAGAATGATTACACTAACCAAGGAAGGAAGGAAGAGTTCAATGAAAAAATGATTGCAGGAAGGAATATTCATTCTAATTTGTTCTTCAGAGACTGAGCCCTGACAGCTTACATTATAATGTAAATATAAAAAATGCTGAAAAGGAGCCCACAAGTTCCAAGATGAGTAATTGCAGACATTCAAGCCAGTGATATCAAAATAAATGTATTATATATGAAAACCTTATTTGATGCAAATGTGTCATCCTTAGTGGTTGCTACAAATATGTATTATTTAAATTCAATGCAGAAACTCAGGCCTCGTACACACGACTGAGGAACTCGTCGTAAATGAAACATCGTTTTCCTCCACGAGTTTCTTGTTAGGCTTGTCGAGAATCTTGTCAAGCTTTCTTTGCGTACACACTGTCAAGACCAAATCTTGTCGTTCTCAAATGCGGTGACGTACAACACGTATAACGGCACTACAAAGGGGAAGTTCGATTCCACTGGGGCCACCCTTGGGGCTGCTTTTGCTAATCTCATGTTACTGCGTGTTAATAAAATTTTAGTGAGAGACGATTCATGCTTTTTAGTCTGTTACAGCGTGACGAATGTGCTATCTCCATTACGAACGCTACTTTTACCGAAGGTGCGCTCCAATCTCATACTTTATTCTGAGCATGCGCAGGTTTCTAAGCATACACACGAACGCGTTTCTCGTCGTAAACCAGCCTGGCGAGAAACACGACGAGGAAATTGAGACTCCCGACGAGGAAAAAGAGAACTTGTTCTCTTTTTTTCTCGCAGAGTTCCATGCCAGTTTTCTCAACGAAAAACATACACACGACTGTTTTCCTCGGCAAAAAAGCTCTGCCACCAAGGAAAATGGTCATGTGTACGAGGCCTCAGAAACAAGAAATGTAATCATACTTCTATCTTAAGTAGGCCTAAACTGAAAAAAAAAATGCTATCTCAGGGTGCATTCAAACAGGCGAGCAAACACTGTGAATTCCATCAGCGAGAATCTACAGATTACTTCGGCTGGAATGACAGGTGTGTAAAAAGAGCTGTAGCCAGTCAGCCCATGCAAAGCAATTACATGCTGATGGCGGCCTTAACTATCACTGACTCTTTGCACAACCAGTGATTACAAGTGGTGAGAGACAGATGGTTGTGGCTACATGTAGCATTTCTGTGTCCAGCCATGATCACCATAGCATAGGTGTGCGCAGCCTATTGCATTAGGGTGTGCACCCCAAATCTCAAACACACATGCGTGTGTATGTGTGTATATATATATATATATATATACACACATACAGGGCCACCATCAGGGGGGTACAGGCAGTACACCTGTAGGGGGTCCGGAGGTGCCGAGGTGCCTGGAGGCCCCCAAGGACCCAGGTGGTAACCCCCCTCTTTTTTGCTTTTCAAAAAAAACATTTTTTTAATATTTTATTTATTTTATTTTTTATTAAAGGGCCAATTTTTAATTTTTTTTTTTTTTAGCAGTCCGGAGGTCCCCAGGGGCCCAGAGGCCCCCAGGACACCGGGTGGCAACCCCCAATTTTTTCATTTTTAAAAAAAATATATATATTTAATATATACAGTGCAGAAAATAAGTATTTGAACACCCTGCTATATTGCAAGTTCTCCCACTTGGAAATCATGGAGGGGTCTGAAATTGTCATCGTAGGTGCATGTCCACTGTGAGAGACATAATCAAAAAGAAAAATTCCAGAAATCACAATTTATGAATTTTTAACTATTTATTTGTATGATACAGCTGCAAAGAAGTATTTGAACACCTGTCTATCAGCTAGAATTCTGACCCTCAAAGACCTGTTAGTCTGCCTTTAAAATGTCCACCTCCACTCCATTTATTATCCTAAATTAGATGCACCTGTTTGAGGTCATTAGCTGCATAAAGACACCTGTCCACCCCATACAATCAGTAAGAATCCAACTACTAACATGGCCAAGACCAAAAAGCTGTCCAAAGACACTAGAGACAAAATTGTACACCTCCACAAGGCTGGAAAGGGCTACGGGGAAATTGCCAAGCAGCTTGGTGAAAAAAGGTCCACTGTTGGAGCAATCATTAGAAAATGGAAGAAGCTAAACATGACTGTCAATCTCCCTCGGACTGGGGCTCCATGCAAAATCTCACCTCGTGGGGTCTTAATGATCCTAAGAAAGGTGAGAAATCAGCCCAGGACTACACGGGAGGAGCAGGTCAATGACCTGAAAAGAGCTGGGACCACCGTTTCCAAGGTTACTGTTGGTAATACACTAAGGCCGCGTACACACGATCGGACATATCCGGTGAAAACGGTCCGCAGACCATTTCCATCGGATATGTCCGATCGGGAGTTTGATCCGATGGCGTGTACACACCATCGGATCAAATTCCCCGCCGCCGGACGGCGCGGTGACGTGACGGTGACGCGGCGGTGACGTTGACGCCGCCGCGTCACCGCCACGTCACCGCACCAGGAAGTAAAACACTTCCGCGCATGCGCGGAATCCATTCGGCAGCGGCGCGGCGGCGGTGGGGGACGACATGTCTGCTGGTAAGTGTACTAACCAGCAGACATGTCGGGCGGACAGATTCCCACCGGATAGATTTCAAAGCTTGCTTTGAAATCTGTCAGGTGGAGAAATCTGTCCGCTAGCCCATACACACGAGCGGAGATGTCTGCTGAAACGGTCCATCGGACCGTTTTCAGCGGACATATCCCCTCGTGTGTACGCGGCCTAAGACGTCATGGTTTGAAATCATGCATGGCACGGAAGGTTCCCCTGCTTAAACCAGCACATGTCAAGGCCCGTCTTAAGTTTGCCAATGACCATTTGGATGATCCAGAGGAGTCATGGGAGAAAGTCATGTGGTCAGATGAGACCAAAATAGAACTTTTTGGTCATAATTCCACTAACCGTGTTTGGAGGAAGAAGAATGATGAGTACCATCCCAAGATCACCATCCCTACTGTGAAGCATGGGGGTGGTAGCATCATGCTTTGGGGGTGTTTTTCTGCACATGGGACAGGGCGACTGCACTGTATTAAGGAGAGGATGACCGGGGCCATGTATTGCGAGATTTTGGGCAACAACCTCCTTCCCTCAGTTAGAGCTTTGAAGATGGGTCGAGGCTGGGTCTTCCAACATGACAATGACCCGAAGCACACAGCCAGGATAACCAAGGAGTGGCTCTGTAAGAAGCATATCAAGGTTCTGGCGTGGCCTAGCCAGTCTCCAGACCTAAACCCAATAGAGAATCTTCGGAGGGAGCTCAAACTCCGTGTTTCTCAGCGACAGCCCAGAAACCTGACTGATCTAGAGAAGATCTGTGTGGAGGAGTGGGCCAAAATCCCTCCTCCAGTGTGTGCAAACCTGGTGAAAAACTACAAGAAACGTTTGACCTCTGTAATTGCAAACAAAATCTACTGTACCAAATATTAACATTGATTTTCTCAGGTGTTCAAATACTTATTTGCAGCTGTATCATACAAATAGTTAAAAAAATCATACATTGTGATTTCTGGAATATTTATTTTTGATTATGTCTCTCACAGTGGACATGCACCTACGATAACAATTTCAGACCCCTCCATGATTTCCAAGTGGGAGAACTTGCAAAATAGCAGGGTGTTCAAATACTTATTTTCTGCACTGTATATATATATTTTTTTATTTTATTAAAGGGCCAATGTTTTTTTTAGGGCTCTGGAGGTCCCCAGGGGCCCGGAGATCCCCAGAGCTCCAGATGACAACCCCCCTTTTTTTAATAAAAAAATAAATAATTTTTATATATTTTTTTTAGTACTTTTATTTTTATTTTTTATATACATATAAATATACATATATTTATTATTATTATTATTATTATTTAAAGGCCCGGAGGTCCCCAGGGCCCCAGATGAGAACCCTTTTTCTTATAAAAAATGTTTTACATTTTAAATAAATATATATATATATATATATATATATATATATATATATATATTAGTAAAAGGCTCAGAGGTCCCCAGGGCCCCAGATGAGAACCATTTTTCTTATAAAAATGTTTACATTTTTTTATATATAGGCCCAGAGGTCCCCAGGCAACCCCCTTGTTTTTTTTTTTTATAAATATATAAATTTCTTTTTTATATATATATATATTTATTTATTTTTTATCAAAGGGCCCAGAGGTTTCTTTTTATTAAAGGGCCCAGAGGTCCCAGGGCCCCCGGATGGCTACCACCCTTTTTTTTACATATATTTTTCTCAATTTTTTTTGTAAAGGAACCCCCCGCTTCTCAAATCGCGGCAGCCCCCCCCGCTTCTCAATTTCAGGCGGCAGCACCCCCCCCCCCGGTTCTCTGCTCCAGGGGGCCCATGCCTGAAGCTGTGTAAGGGGCCCCATAATTCCTGATTGGGGCCCTGTACACACACATATATATAGTCCTGATCAAAAGTTTAAGACCACTTGAAAAATTGCAAAAAAAAATATTTTACATTGTTGGATCTTAACAAGGTTCCAAGTAGAGCTTCAACATGCAACAAGAAGAAATGAGAGTGAGACAAAACATTTTTTGAGCATTCAATTAATTAAAAATAAAGATTAAACTGAAACAGGCTGTTTTTCAGCTGATCAAAAGTTTAGGACCACATGCCTTTAAAAGGCTAAATCTGTGCAAAGATGTGGGTTCATTGCAGTGCCGGCCCAAGACATTGTGCCGCCTGGGACCAAGAATTAAATGCTGCCCCCCCCCCCCAAAAAAAAAAATCACGCCAACCAAAAGGCCCCTACATTCATTATTTTATATGATAACTGAAGGGGACCCGTCATGGCTCTATACATGTATAAATGAAAGTCCCTCTCGGGCTCTCATGTCTCATACAACTTGTGATGTGTGTTTGTACTTACAGTTTTGCTTCAGACTCCACCACCAGATGCGGGTTGTCACCTGCCACACGTTGCAGATTGTCACATGTTGCGGATTGTCACTTGCCACATGTTGCGGTGGTCACTTATGTGCCACATGTTGTGGGTTGTCATTTGCCACATCACATGTCACACAGTGCAGATTGTCACTTGCCACGCCACCTGCCACACGCTGCGGAAAGCCACTTGCCACGTCACCTGCCACACGCTGCGGATTGCCACTTGCCACATGCTGCGTTTTGCCACTTGCCACAACGTCATCTGCCACACGTTGCGGATTGCCATCTGCCACACATTGCGGATTGCCATCTGCCACACGTTGCGGATTGCCACCTGCCACACGTTACGGATTGCCACCTGTCACAAGTTGCGGATTGCCACCTGCCACATGTTGTGGATTGCCACCTGCCACATGCAGCCTGCAGCTGCAGTGCAAAGTGAGGGCAGAACTGTCGTGATGCAGGGCGGGCAGTGAGAGATGACATCATCTCTCTGCTCCCCTGCCTCTCACTCGCTGATTGACACCCCCCCAGTGCACTCTTTGCCCGCTCCTGTCACCAGTGCCACTAACAGCGAGCAGCGGCGCCAGGCTCCTCACAGGCAGCGGTGCCGCTCACTCGCTGACTGCTCCCCCCTAGACCCCCCCGCTAGTGTCCACTCAGGCAGCCCGGCAGTGTCCTCTCCACCCGTTTCTGTCACCACCAATAGTGAGGAGCGGCGCCGGGCTCCTCACAGGCAGCAGCGCCGCTCACTCGCTGACTGCTCCCCCACCATTCTCAATGTCCTCTCTGCCCGCATCTGTTACCAATAACAGCGAGCAGCGGCGCCGGGCTCCTCACAGGCAGCGGCGCCGCTCACTCGCTAACTGCTCCCCCCCCTAGTGTCCACTCAGGCAGCCTGGCACCACGCTCCTCACAGCTAACGGAACGGGCTGGCGGGCGTCAGTATGCCGCCTCCCTAAAAGTGCCGCCTGGTACCCATGGTACCACCCGGTCCCATCATAGGGCCGGCCCTGGTTCATTGTCATTTTCTGTCAGGCAGTCACACGTTGTGATGGCAAAGGCAAAAAAAACTCTCCCTTTTTGAACGTGGTCGGGTTGCTGAACTGCATAAGCAGGGTCTCTTATCAAGACACTGGACGATCCTCAACCCAAATTTTTAACAAAAAAAGTCTTCAAAAACCTTGTCTCCTTGAACGCAACAGAACTGCCCGTTTGGACTTTGCAAGAGAGCACCAAACATGGAACATTCAAAGGTTGAAGAAAGTTTTATTCTCTGATGAGAAAAAATGTAACCTTGATGGTCCTGATGGTTTCCAAAGTTACTGGCATGACAGCAGATCCCACCTGAGATGTTTACTACGTGCCACAGGGGAGGGGGCGCCATAATGGTCTGGGGTGTTTTTTCCTTCAGTGGAACAATGGAGCTTCAGGAAGTGCAGGGGCGTCAAACGGCCGCTGGCTATGTCCAGATGTTGCAGAGAGCATTCCTCATGACTGAGGGACCTCGTATGTGTGGTAACGACTGGGTTTTTTAACAGGACAACGCTACAGTACACAATTCCCGCAGGACAAGGAACTTCTTCCAGGAGAATAACATCACTCTTTTGGCCCATCCTGCGTGTTCCCCTGATCTAAATCCAATTGAGAACCTTTGGGGATGGATGGCAAGGGAAGTTTACAAAAATGGACAACAGTTCCAGACAGTAGATGGCCTTCGTGCGGCTGTCTTCACCACTTGGAGAAATGTTCCCACTCACCTCATGGAAACGCTTGCATCAAGCATGCCGAAACATATTTTTGAAGTGATCAACAATAACAGCGGAGCTACTCATTACTAAGTTAATGTTTGGAAGTTGGATTTCTGTTTTGGGGGGTTTAGTTTTTTTTTTGGAGGTGTGGTCCTAAACTTTTGATCAGCTGAAAAACAGCCTGTTTCAGTTTATTTGTTGTTTTCATTAAATTGAATGCTCAAATTTTTTTTTGTCTCACTCTCATTTTTTCTTGTTGCATGTTGAAGCTCTACTTGGAACCTTGTTAAGATCCAACAATGCAAAATATGATTTTTTGCCATTTTTTAAGTGTTCTTAAACTTTTGATCAGAACTGTATATATATATTGTGACGGTATGCGAGGTGAGATACTTGACCATAGGTATATTTCACCGCGCATACGTTCTATTTTGAGAAGCTGAACCGGAATCCAGGCCGGGTTTTACGGCCTCTGGTGTTCCGGTCCGGATATTTGGGTCCACTGGAGTTCAATGTCAGGTGGACCTTAAAAACAACCAGGAAGAGATCAGAAGGGAGCTCTCTGGTTTTGGGACACTGAGGAGGGAACCTGAGTGTGAGGAGCTCTAAAGACATTGCAAGAAAAAAGTTTGCGTTGTTGTTTATTTTATGGGTGGTGGGGACCAGCCCCACACTGTATAGATAGGAGACCCTGATGTTTAGTTAGCGCCGGACGGCAAGGATTTAAGTTTACTGTTTTGTTTGTTTTAACCTGCAAACCTTTTGTGTAATAAACCTGGCAGCTGCTAGACTTAAAAAGAAAGTGCCTGTTTACAGACTGTGTTTCAGAAAAGTGATCCCCACGAGCTAATCTCCCACACGTGGTGGATTCAGCGGGCAACTTTTCTGAAGATGGAGGAAATGTTAAAAGCCCTGCTACAGGCCAATGCAGCACAGCGGGAAACCAACCGCCAAGTCGCAGAAGCTGCTGCAGCGCAACAGGCTGCCCTGCTACAGGCCAATGCAGTCCAG
Source organism: Rana kukunoris (assembly GCA_029574335.1). Taxonomy (NCBI): domain Eukaryota; kingdom Metazoa; phylum Chordata; class Amphibia; order Anura; family Ranidae; genus Rana; species Rana kukunoris. Next base: position 459,174,921 of record CM056049.1, read on the forward strand.
CAGGAAACCAACCGCCAAATCGCAGAGGCCGCTGCAGCACAACAGGAGATACACCGCCAAGTCGCAGAGGCCGCTGCAGCACAGCAGGCGGCGCAACAGGAGATGAACCGACAGTTTGCCGAAGCTCTGGTGGAACTGAAAAAGGGGTCCGCACCTCCTGTGGCAGCAGAACCAAAGATACTACGGGCCTCCTACCACCTGCAAAAGATGACACCAGCGGATGATGTTGAGGCATACATGGCGACTTTCGAGAGAGTCGCTGTCCGCGAAGGATGGCCAAAAGAGCAGTGGGCGGGACTATTGGCCCCATGCCTAGTGGAGAAGTACAGTGCTACCGAGGACTTGGTAAACCCACCTACGCCCCACTTCGGTGTGTCTAGAGGTGCAAGATCTCCCAGCGGTTCGGGTAAGACTGTTCCGGGGTTCAAGAGCTTGGGGAGAGTGGATAAGACTGTTGTTACAGCAGATGAGACTGTGGGTCCTAGACCTGGAGACTGGCCACAGAAGCCAGGAAGGTCTTTGGGACCGTTAAGAGGACTGGGGGTGGGGCAAATACGGTGTTTTCGTTGCCATGCATTGGGCCATATTGCTGCAAACTGCCCTCTAAATGATGAACCTATGCAATGTGATTATGCTGATAGGAAAAGACACATTTCTCTGTTTGCACAGGTCGCATGTGTTGCGCTAGATCAGAGTCACCTTGAAAAACAGATGTGCGTTATTTTAGTGGATGGCAAGCCTCTCACAGCACTACTAGACTCTGGTAGCGTGGTGACCCTAGTTAGGAGTGTTTGTTGGCCCCCGAAAAACTACACCCCAGTAGTATTGGGGTAATTTGTATCCATGGGGACACTCGGGACTACCAGACAGCAGTGGTTGAGGTTGATACCCCCTGGGGCAGAGTAACACATTCAGTGGGGGTGGTACCCTCACTGCTCCATGAAGCTTTAGTAGGGAGAGACTTTCCCCATTTTTGGAAGTTATGGGAGAATAAAGGGAGGCTCGTAGATAGAGTTCCCCCTGCTGGGGAAACAAGGGAACTCTCACCAGACCTGTTTTTCAAAAGGGAAAGGCAGGCTATTGGTGGGATCGAGGAAGCCGGAGATCCTCTTCCTTTCCCTGCCATGGTCGGGGAACCGGAAGACTTGGAAGCTAGCACCCAGCCTGAGGGTAACGAACAGGAAATCACGCCTGACCCTGACATCGAGAGTAGCCAAAATGTGGTACCCGACTTGGAGGTCAGGAGGGAGGATTTCTGTACCGAGCAGCTGCGAGAGCCCACCCTCATGAGTGCCAGGGAAAATGTTAAGGTGTTGGATGGGGAACCGGTGGATCCTAATTGGGTGGTGTCCTTCCCCTACATGGCGATTAAAAACAATTTATTATATCGAGTGATAAAACACGGAGAGGAAGAGGTAGAACAGCTGCTGGTTCCCAAACCCTTTCGCAGGGTGGTGCTAGACCTGGCTCATGGCCATGTAATGGGGGGACATCTCGGGGTCGAAAAAACCAAGGAGAGAATCACCCAAAGATTTTTCTGGCCCGGGTTGCATGCAGAGGTCAAGGAGTATTGCGAATCGTGCCCCGAGTGCCAAATGTCAGCACCGTCGCCCCATTTTCGCAGCTCCCGTGTCCCTCTACCAATAATTGAGGTTCCCTTTGAGAGGGTTGGCATGGACCTGGTCGGGCCGGTGGTGAAATCTGCCCGAGGTCACCAGCATATTCTGGTGATCCTGGACTATGCGACTCGCTATCCTGAGGCCATACCCTTGCGTAACACCTCCGCTAAGGCTATTGCCAAGGAATTGGTCCAGGTGTTTAGTCGAGTCGGGATCCCGAAAGAGATCTTGACCGATCAGGGCACCTCTTTCATGTCTAGGGTTACCAAGGAATTGTGTAGATTGTATAAAATCTCCCATCTACGTACTTCTGTCTACCACCCCCAGACAGATGGTCTGGTCGAAAGGTTTAATAAAACGTTGAAGAGTATGTTGAAAAAGATGGTCGACACGGATGGGAGAAACTGGGATTATTTGCTACCATATCTCATGTTTGCCATACGAGAGGTTCCACAGGCCTCCACAGGCTATTCCCCCTTTGAGCTCTTGTATGGTAGGCATACCAGGGGCCTGCTAGATATTGCAAAAGAAACATGGGAAGGAGAGGTCAGCCCATATAGGAGCATCATAGAACATGTCTCCTTGATGCAGGACCGAATCGCAGCCGTCCTGCCCCTAGTACGGGAACATATGGAGCAAGCCCAGGAGGCCCAAAGGAGGGTCTATAACCGGGGGTGCCAAGGTCCGTACTTTCAGCCCGGGGGACAGAGTGCTGGTACTGGTTCCCACAGTAGAAAGTACGTTTTTAGCTAAGTGGCAGGGTCCCTTTGAGGTTGTCGAAAGGGTGGGGGAGGTAAACTACAAAGTCTACCAGCCAGGCAAAAGGAAACCCCACCAAATTTACCATGTAAATCTCTTAAAGCCCTGGAAGGACCGAGAGACTTTACTGGCCACGTCCTCACCTCCAACAGACCGGATAACCGTGATACCTGACGTTCCCATCACGGATTCCCTATCCGTAGCACAACAAAATGACGTTAGGGCATTTGTGCAGAAAAATAGAGACTTTTTCTCCCCCTTACCCGGACTGACCAACACGATCCAACATGACATAGTGACGGAACCAGGGGTTCGGGTAAATGTAAAACCCTATAGAATTCCAGAGGCCCGGCGAGAGGCGGTTGCGGAGGAAATAAAACAAATGTTAGAGTTGGATGTGATCGAAGAGTCCCACAGTGAGTGGTCAAGTCCCATAGTGCTGGTCCCAAAACCTGATGGCAGTATCAGGTTTTGTAATGACTTTAGAAAACTTAACAGTGTGTCCAAGTTTGACGCCTACCCGATGCCCCGGGTCGACGAACTTGTGGACAGGTTGGGACAGGCTCGCTACATAACAACCCTGGATCTAACGAAAGGTTATTGGCAAATACCGCTTACTGAATCAGCCAAGGAGAAGACTGCCTTTTCCACTCCTGAGGGCTCGTTTCAGTATAAGCGGATGCCGTTTGGTCTGCATGGAGCCCCTGCATCATTCCAGCGAATGATGGACAAAACTTTGAGACCACATCGCTCGTATGCAGCGGCGTACTTGGACGATGTGGTCATCCACAGCCCAGATTGGGAATCGCACCTGCCCTGCGTACAAGTGGTAGATTCCCTTAGGGAAGCACGTCTCACGGCCAATCCAAAAAAATGTGCCATAGGCCTGGAGGAGGCCAGATACCTTGGGTACATTATTGGCCGGGGAGTGGTCAAGCCGCAGACCAATAAAATTGAGGCAATTCAAAAATGGCCCCAACCAGTCAATAAAAAACAAGTGAGGGCCTTCCTGGGCATTACGGGGTATTACAGACGTTTTATACCCAATTTTGCCACCGTTGCTGCCCCCTTGACCGATTTGACGAAGGGTAGGGGGTCGGTCATGGTCAAGTGGAACCCCGAAGCCGAGGAGGCATTTCAGAAGTTGAAACAGGCTCTTTGTATGGTACCCATACTAGTAACCCCGGACTTTAGCCAGGAGTTTGTTGTACAGACGGACGCCTCTGAGGTGGGCTTAGGGGCCGTACTCTCACAGAACAGGGATGGTGAGGAGCACCCAGTGGTATACCTGAGCCGGAAGCTGAACAAGCACGAGAAAAATTATGCCATCGTAGAAAAGGAGTGTCTCGCCATTAAGTGGGCTTTAGACTCCCTGAGGTATTACCTACTGGGGAGGTCATTTAAGCTGGTCACAGACCATGCTCCCTTGAAGTGGATGTGTGATAACAGGGAGAAAAATGCTCGGGTGACAAGGTGGTTCCTGGCTTTACAGCCTTTTAAATTTACGGTATAGCATAGGCCAGGAAAACTCCAAAATAATGCAGATGCTCTCTCCCGGGTGCACTGTATGGTTGGGGCAAGTGCTCAGCCGCAGGGGCTTGAGCAGAGGGGGAGGATATGTGACGGTATGCGAGGTGAGATACTTGACCATAGGTATATTTCACCGCGCATACGTTCTATTTTGAGAAGCTGAACCGGAATCCAGGCCGGGTTTTACGGCGTCTGGTGTTCCGGTCCGGATATTTGGGTCCACTGGAGTTCAATGTCAGGTGGACCTTAAAAACAACCAGGAAGAGATCAGAAGGGAGCTCTCTGGTTTTGGGACACTGAGGAGGGAACCTGAGTGTGAGGAGCTCTAAAGACATTGCAAGAAAAAGGTTTGCGTTGTTGTTTATTTTATGGGTGGTGGGGACCAGCCCCACACTGTATAGATAGGAGACCCTGATGTTTAGTTAGCGCCGGACGGCAAGGATTTAAGTTTACTGTTTTGTTTGTTTTAACCTGCAAACCTTTTGTGTAATAAACCTGGCAGCTGCCAGACTTAAAAAGAAAGTGCCTGTTTACAGACTGTGTTTCAGAAAAGTGATCCCCACGAGCTAATCTCCCACAATATATATATATATATATATATATATATATATATATATATATATGCAGCGCTCAGCTTTCATCTATGTCGGGTGTCACTAAATGGCACCGGGGGCCATTCTACACGGACCGCAGCCTCGCCAAGTAGTGTCCTCTCCATGTCGCCGGTTTGCTCGCTCGCTCGCCCGCCTGCCTGCTGATGCTGCTATATACACAGCATAGCAGGCGCGGCAGGTAATCACACAGGACATGAAGCACGACCGCGCTGGACAATGGGCGGGACTTTTTAGGTTAAAAAGTGGGTGATTGGTTGCTAGGCAGCGGGGCGGTCCCAGCAATAAATCACTCACTTTTAATGGGAAAAGTCCCGCCCATTGTCCAGAGCGGCCACGCTTCGTGTCCTGTGTGACTAAGGTAGGTGTTCTGTGGGGAGGGGGGCTGTGCTGGACAGGACAGGACTTTGATGGGGGGGGTCTGTGATTGTGGGGTGGTTCAGTCTGTCATGGGGGGGGGTTGTCTGCAATGGGGGAGTCTGCAAGGGGAGGGGTGGGAAGTGTGTGATGGGGGGATCAGTCTGTCATGGGGGGGGATTTGTCTGCAATGGGGGAGTCTGCAAGGGGAGGGGGGCAGTGTGTGATGGGGGATCAGTCTGTCATTGGGCGGTTTTGTCTGCAATGGGGGAGTCTGTCATTGGGGATCAGTCTGATTTGGGGAATTAGTCTGTGATAAGGGGGTCTGTGATTGTGGGGTGGTTCAGTCTGTCATAGGGGAATCTATCTGCAATGGGGGAGTCTTAAAGGGGAGGGGGTCAGTGTGTGATGGGTGGGGGGGTCAGTGTGTGATGGGGGTCTGTGATTGTGGGGTGGTTCAGTCTGTGATGGGGGGATCAGTCTGTCATGGGGGTTTTTTGTCTGCAATGGAGGAGTCTGTCATAGGGGGGCAGTCTGCAAGGGGGGCAGTGTGTGATAGGTGGGGGGTCGGTCTGTGATTGGGGGGGATCAGTCTGAGATAGGGGTTCTGTGATTTGGGGGGATCAGTCTGTGACTGTTGGGGGTTCCGTCTTTTATTGGGAGGTCCATCTGTGATTGGGGATCAGTCTTTGTTGGTGGGGTCGTCAGTCTGTGATGGGGGTCTGTGATTTGGGGGTAAGTCTGTGATTGGAGGGTCCATCTGTGATTGGGGATCAGTCTGTGATGGGGGTCTGTGATTGGGGGGTCCGTCTGTGATTGGGGATCAGTCTGTGATAGGGGGTCTGTGATTTGGGGGTAATTTTTTTTATAGGGGGTCTGTAATGGGGAGTCTGGGAAGGTCTGTCTATAATGAGGGGTCTGTAGTTGGGGGTTTAGTCTGTGATTGGGGGGGGGATCAGTCTGTGATGGGGTGGTCTGTGAATGTGGGGGGTCAGTCTGTGATTGGGGGGTCCATCTGTGATTGGGGGATCAGTCTGTTATGGGGTGGTCTGTGAATGTGGGGGGGTCAGTCTGTGATAGGGGTTCTGTGATTTGGGGGGTCAGTCTGAAATAGGGGGTCTTTCATGCAGGGTACAGTCTGTGATGGGTCAGGTCAGTCTGTGGGGAGGGGTCTGTGATTTGGGTGGTCAGTCTGTGATGGGGGTCTGTGTGTGATGGGTCAGTCTGTAATGGGGGGTTTGTGTTGTAAGGGGGGGGGGGCTGAGGACACTGATGTAAAAGGGGTTCTGTGATTTCCGCACTAGCAAAACACAGGTCTCTGTAAGGGCAATAGAAAACAATCGTTTTCTATGTGTCCTGTTCACACTGAGCAGTGTAGTGTAAAATACATACTGTTTCTATGCACCGCACCTGAGTTGTGGTGCATAACAATGAATGAAACGTATTTTGTCATTTCAATAAAGTTTAAAGAAATAAAGCACAAAGTGTGATGTGTGTGGGTCGTAAAGGTGTGTGTGTGGTGGTGGTGGGGGCGCTTTGAAGTGGAGGATATCATGTGGAGTCATAGCACCAATATGACATTCGGACCTCTGTTGGAAGAATTTTCTTCTTACCGGACCCCCATGAATTTTAATTCGGTACGCCTGATCTATGTGAATTACGTTAGTTTAGTGCTGTGCTGTGCTGTGTTCCAAAGATACCTTTCCATCATGGAATGACAGGTGGCAGCAGTGGGGACCAGTGGGAGCGCCTTCTTGCCAGCAGCCAATCAGAGGAGTTTTTCCCTCGTGGGGCATGCTGGGGTAGGGTACTTCTTTAGGGCGCCATCTTGGCATCGGGAGTTCGAGGTTGGATCCGGGTGCGGCACCCACCTTTAGGGTGTGTGTACATCACGGGCCCCGGTGTTATGGCCTACCAGGCCGGGGCGCATGTGCTACGTGGAGTCCGTGACTCTGGGCCCTCATGGCCCGGAGCAACTAAAGCTGCAGAGGGGCCCCAGTGACTTTCTGGGTCCCCCACTTCTATGAGAAGATCCCAAGCGAGTTGTGCTGTTCGGTGGGGAGTCAGTCTGAGGAGAGCCCGGAGGCAGGCGATCCAATAGGGCCTAGACGATCCATCGGGATCTAGGTGACCGGACACTGGGAGTTTGTTTTTTTGAAAACTTACATTTTATTAATTTTCCAAATTTTCCAAACAAAAAAGAAAACAGACAAAAGAACATAAAAGGGCATAAATCATTGCAAAGGATTAGCACTTGACAGGATAACCAGTATTGCCAACAGTAAAGCGGGGGCAAAATATGCAGGGCAAGTCATAAAGGGCAGTACAAAGCAAAAACCTTCTTAAGTAGTCAAAGAGAGGGCCGGATGCCTTCACCGGCACAATGCACTGCTTGTCAAAGTGCGTTCTAGCGAGCAAAGGAGAAAGAACAGATCAAAAGAAAAGACAAGTTAATAAAGGAAGGAAGAGCAAAGAGAGAGGGGGAAAGAGTAGAGAGGCAAAGAGAAGATAGAAGAAGGAGGGAAAGGAGGGAAAGGACAACCACCCACCTCTGACCCCCCAAGTGACCGAAAGAGACGACCCGGCTTACCCCCCCCCCACCACGAAGGTGGATCATACGATCGGGGCCTCCAACACATTCCACAGTTCCCAAACCTGGTTATGAGAATCAAGAGAGTTATTCAGGGATGCCGTCATGTACTCCATCCTTTTAACGTCTCTGATTCTAGCGTGCAATTCAAACAGGGAGGGAGGTTCCTTATTCTTCCATTTTAAGGCAACCAAGCATCTTGCGGCTGTGAGGACCTGTGCTAGGAGTTTTTTAGAGGATTTAGAAAAAGAAGAGGGTGGGAGGCCTAGAAGGAAAAGCTTAGGGCAAAACGGCACCCAGGCGTCGAAGATGGAATGGAGTAGGGAGTGAAATGTCTGTCAATAGGGGACAATCAAAGAGCATGTCCAATAGGTATGATATAGCGTACCCACTCCATCAAAACAGCGCCAACAGCGGCGATCAGCTGAGGGATAGATAGAGTGAAGCAAGTCTGGAGTCTGGTACCAGTGAAACAAAATTTTATATTGGTTTTCTTTATAAAGTGTGCAAATGGAGCTCTTAGAGGCCTGTGACCATATGAGCTTCCACGCCTGTGAGGGAATCTCCTCGCCCAAGGCCTGCTCCCATTTGCGCATGTAAATATGCCGGGGCCCCGTTGAAGAGAAATCCACAATCAGGAGCCGATAGGTTCGCGAGATCATACCTTTAGGGGATGAGCCTTCCAAGCAGATTTGTTCAAACTCAGTTAGAGGGGAGAATTGGAGGGTCGGCACTAGAGATTGAGCAAAATAACGGATTTGCAGGTAACTAAAAAAAGCCTGTCTGGGTAAATCGTAAGCATTTTGCTGATAGGACCTCAGAGTTCTTGTTCTAGCATCCACCAATTGGCCAAAGCGAAATAGGGCCCTATCCATCCAAAAGCTGGACATTTGCAAGGTCAAACTGTCTGGAATAGCAGGTGTGAACAAAAAAGAGGTGGCCAATGAGGCAGTGGAAGTGAGGGGGTATTGTTTTTTAGCGCGCCACCACACCGATCGCAATAGCAACATCGGGCCTAGCAGTCGTGATGTATCAAGCACTACATCAGAACTCCACAGCATGGAATTAGGGTGGGTAGGAGCTAGCCACAACTTCTCAACTTGTGTCCATCGATTATAGGCACGGAGGGAGCACCAAGAAGCTATAGGGCGCAACTGGGCCGATAGATAATATTTGGCAACGTTTGGGAAAGCGAGGCCGCCCTGGTCACGAGGAGTGTATAGGACTGACCTAGCTATCCGGTGCCTTTTATAGTTCCAGAATTTTTTTATCAAATCACCCTGAATGGCTCTAAAGTGTGGGGCCGGGATCGGGATGGGGAGCGTTTCAAAAAGATAAAGAAGCTTAGGCAAGACCGCCATCTTAATAGTCGCTAAACGGCCAAACTTGGAGAGCTTCAGGTTCTTCCATTGGGCCAGAGAAGCCCTGATAGAGGCGTACAATTGGGGGAAGTTGGCCTTGTATAGAGTGTCATAGGAGGGGGTGAGATAGACACCGAGGTACTTCAAAGTTGAAGTCCTCCACATATAACTAAAGGATTGGGAGACGACCGATAACGTCCGCTGAGGTAAGTTGAGGGGAAGGGCTTCCGTCTTTGAATTATTGATTTTGTACCCAGAAAGTGCGCTATATCGGTCTTATTCTACATGCAAATTTGGGAGGGAGAGTTGAGGTTGTGTAAGAGTGAGTAGAACATCATCCGCAAAGAGGGAAATCTTAAAGTCCCTAGTATGGACTGAAATACCACGAATATTTGGATTTTGTCTGATATGCGCTGCCAGGGGTTCAATACAATGGGAGTTTGTTTTATGGCAAACTGTCAGTCGATCACCTAGAGACAAGAACACTGTGCACTTTTCAAAGTGCAGTTGCACTCGCTCCAGAGCTTAGTAAATGAGCAGAAGCTCTGCTGACGTCCATTGTCCAATCATGTTCATGTTACTTGCATGTGATTGGGTACTCTTTGCAAAGTGAAGCCTTACCTCATTTACTAAGCTCTAGAGCAACTGCACATGCAGAGGGAAACTCTGAGCAGTCCCACCAACCAGTTTAGCTGGTACCTCACATAGAAGATTGTCTAGGACAAAGGTGTCAAACACAAGGCCTGTGGGCTGAATTCGGCAATCTGGGCCATTTCATGTAACCCTCGCACCTCTCCTGCATCTGCAGGAGAGCTCCAGCCCTCCTCTGGTCCTCATCCAGACCCCTACTCTATGCTTTCAAGCAATGCATCCAGCTTCTTCCCAGCAGCAGCAGCAGCAGCATAAGGAAAGGGAATGCAGTGTGATGTAAGGGAGAGTGAGGGACTCAATTACTGATAGTGGGGGCTCTTGACCAGGGCCGGTGCAAGGATTTTTGCTAACTCAGGCGAAGGTGCATTTTGCTGCCCCCCCCCAGCACACACGCACAGCGCCGCAAAAATGACAGTAAAGTGCTGCTAAAATAGCGGCGCTTTACTGCTGCCGGCGCAACGCCTCAATATGAATTAAATAAATTAGAATTATGCATAGCCATTGATATAAATAAAGTGATTTGTGCAACAGCAGGTACTACTTGCACAAATCACTTTATTTATGATATCTATGGCTATGTATAATTCTAATTTATTAAATCCATATGAGCAAGTCACTACAGTCAGTCAGTTGAGGCAGACGGATTAGCAGCAGGAGCTCTCACGGCGCTCGTCTCCTAGAGTAGGAACGGGTGTGTCATAGCTCCAGGCAGGTGTAGGAGGTAGACAGGCAGGCTAGGTTTCCCCCAGCCTCTCCCTGCTAGCTTCAGCTCCAGCCCCAGTACTACTCGTCCCCAACCTTGCCTTTCTCCTCCATCACTCAGAACCACAGCGGATCAGCTCCCTGGCCCTCTGGCCTTTCTCAATCCCTTGCCTTGTTCCAGGTAAGAAATTGCTGACGGCCGTCCTTGTCAGGACAGCCGTGGCAAACATCTCATGCCCCCTCGGCTTTCCCCGGCCCCTATCCTCCTTCCCCTGTGCCCCCATACCATCATCGCCAATCGCAATTTTTTTTTAGCACACCCGCGCCAGCCTGCATTGAATCGCGGGGCCGCGATCTAGGAAAGACACCCGCGGCCTACCGCTGCGGCGCTCCCCACACCCTCGCTCCTATCCTCCACCCCCTATGCCCCCATACCGCCAGCTGAGACACCCTCCCACTACCCTCCAGCCACAATTCCGCCTTCCTAGGGCATTCTTTTTGGACACCCGCGCCGGCCTGCACTGATTCGCGGGGGCCGCGATCTAGGAAAGACCGCGGCTTCACCCGGGGCCTACCGGCGCGGCGCCCCCCACTCCCTGTAATCCCCCCAAATCCTCCAGGAATCCCCCCCTTCCCTAATAGGACAGCCACTCTTTCCCTGGCTTACCTTTTGTGCCCCACTGTACCTCCATCCGTTCGAGCTGTCAGCTCCAGGCTGCATCAGGCATCAGGCAGCCTGCATCAGGCAGCTCTCCTGCTATAGTAAGCTATAAGCACACCCCTCACCCCCAGCCACTGCTCACATCCACACAACAGAAGCTTGATCCAGGGCTCATCCGATCGCCTTTTCACAGGGGTCAGGAAGGAATTTTTTTACCCCACCGGAGCACATTGGCCTAGCACCGCTAGGGTTTTTTTTGCCTTCCTCTGGACCAAGCCAGGAGAGAGGAATCAGCCAATTCCTCTCCCCATCGCCCCGGAACATCCCACCCTCCCCCCCTCCCGGTGCTTGGCGACCATGGCATATCAGCAATATTCTGCAGAAACCATTTGGAGTTTGAGGCAATCCGCCGCAATACTACCAGCCATCACCAAAAAAGCCCTAATAATTGAGCGAATATGGAGAGTCGATCAACGACCGACCGTCAGGTATTTCAGCCATTCACCCCAACCTAAGCACATATCTTGTGCTTTGATCAATACAAGATCGGCAGTAAAACACCGACTGGAAATCCGGGACCTCATTCTACAACACGATCTAGATTGCCTCTTTATTACAGAGAGCTGGCTTACAGCCGACTGTAACACCATTCTAGGAGAACTGGTGCCAGAAAACTACCGTATCATAACGGAAAACAGAATAGGGCAAAGAGGAGGAGGACTGGCGGTGATCCACAAGACGCACCTTGCGGTCACTAAACCAGCCCTTCAAAACCCTCTTCCATTCATGGAAACGAAAGTGGGGTTGGTGGTCAAGGGTCCTTTTTTGATATATGGCACCTCATCCCTAAAAAAGCATTAAAGAGGTGTGGGGGAGAGGGGGGATTATAGCGGTGCCTGGGTAAAGTAGTTATAAGTAGAAACCAAAGAAGACTGCGTCTGTATTGAGTACAAAATATTTTTTATTTTAAATATTTAAATTACTTAATGAATTAGCACACACAAACAAGAAAAAAGAAAACCATAAGAAAACAAATATAGTAAAAACACAGTTGGGAGTACTCGTTGGGATATATGGTAAGTGATCCAGACAACCCTACTAGTTTCGCCAGGTATGGCTTCTTCAGGGGATTTTATAGCCGGATCGTTCCAGTTATGAGAACTCTAGTGCAGAGAGATTTTTAAATTAGAACATATATTTCAATGGATACAAAAACAAAATACAGCAAAAGGTGGTTCACATTAACATCATTGTGGAAGGTGTGACTAGGGTCCGCGGCGGGACGCAAACAGGCCAGGTACCCCACCGAACCCAACAGGTATAACAGGAATACAGGGGAAGGATAAACTTAGTGGCTGGCCTAACTGATTATTCGCAGGTGTGAAGAACACAAGTGCGAATAGAGCAACAGAGAGGGAAAGAATAACCCCTTGTAAAAGAGAAGGTACAAGAAAATAACCTACCCGGATGGTGAACCTGCTTACATGCGGATGGACCTTTAGAAGGAAAAATAGTTTCCTAAAGGGCAGAAGGATGCCCTCACATATGGGAAGCAGCTTGAATAGACATAGGTGAATCTAATAGTTGACAATAGAGAAAGACATTATGAAAGAATTTGGTACAGAATGTTCTTATATATTTTACTTTGTACATTACTTGTCTGTATTGTTTACATGCTTTTCTTGTGTGGCCCGGGTCCGTGGCGGGACGGATTTGCCAATCGGGGACACTGCCCATTATTGGGAGTGGGCTCTCTCCCCCATATGGTCCCTCTACCCAACCTCAGTTTGGTTTCCCTCCCTTGTCTCCCCCCTGTCTTCCCCTTCCTTTTCCCTTCTTCCCTCCCCTCATCCTTCTACCCCATCCCTTCCCCTTTTTCTAGTGAGCTTAATACCCCTTGTTACATCCTGCTACATCTGGATGTTCCTTTTGTCTATACTATCCTCTATATAATTCTATATAACTGAGTATCTATATTAATCAGTTATACCTTAATAAGTGATTTTGTTTTTGTAATATTCAAAAAAATTCCTTCTTCTTTTTTCCCTCCTTTACTCTAACAAAAATTATTTCTTTTTTTATTTTTCCCTTGTTCACTATTCATTCCCCAGCAATGCTTTGCACGCTGTGTATCATTTCGACGGGCGGATGGGCGGCGATCTCTTTGATCGCGCCCCTCCTCCCCCTGTCTGAAATGACATCTCTGTTTGTTTACCGCAGCAGCGATGCGCGCGCTGTTTTCTTTCCTTTTTTTTTTTTTTTTTTCTCCGTGCCTCGTGACTGAGCGCCAGATGATGGCGTCACAACGCTCGTCGATGCCGTGATGCACCCTGGGATCTGTAGGCGGCAAACGCAATAGCCGTGGCGTCCCTGTGACGCAATCGTTTACTAATTGGGCCGGCTATTTATAGCCCTGTCAGTTTCAACTATAACCCAACCTGCTAGGACTACTATCTCTCTGTGTGGCAACATCAAGGTAACTTCTACATCTATAGAATCATATACTTCTAGTTTGCCTGCTTATTCAGAGACACTTCTTTGCTCTTATGCTACCTTTTTCCCTATTCAGTGTATCCTTATCCTAAATTTCACCACTTGGAACCTTCTTTCGTTAGACACCATCTGGCACGCTATGTCCAACCTTTTGGAAGGCTGCTTTCCAGACAAAGACTGTTGCTGTAAGTCCCTCAAAATCTGCTCAATCCTTTCATAGATATGCTACCGTTCTTATGTTGCTTTTACATCTCCCTTTTATTTTTATTTTATTTTTACCGTCTATAGTGTTCCCTTGATTTTTACCTTCAATCGATTGGACTCTTTCTATGCTGCGTGCCTAAGGCACCCCGCATTTAGTCTTTGGAAGTCTTGTTTCTAATAAGGGTCACTGCTACACTGATTGCATGACGCCCTCATCACCTGTTTAGCTGATTTGCAAGGTGATTCATCTACTCTTCAATCCAGCTTAATAGCACTGATTTTTGAAGGTAGGTACTTTTACATATATTTTTTAGTTTTAGTTTTTTTCTGTGATATGTCCATGATATGTTTACTTTGCTATACATATACCATATCTATTCCCTCGTAACCAAGATGTCTTTCTCTATTGTCAACTATTAGATTCACCTATGTCTATTCAAGCTGCTTCCCATATGTGAGGGCACCCTTCTGCCCTTTAGGAAACTATTTTTCCTTCTAAAGGTCCATCCGCATGTAAGCAGGTTCACCATCCGGGTAGGTTATTTTCTTGTACCTTCTCTTTTACAAGGGGTTATTCTTTCCCTCTCTGTTGTTCTATTCGCACTTGTGTTCTTCACACCTGCGAATAATCAGTTAGGCCAGTTTATCCTTCCCCACTAACCTGTTGGGTTGGGGTACCTGGCCTGTTTGCGTCCTTCCCCTCAATGATGTTAATGTGAACCACCTTTTGCTGTATTTTGTTTTTGTATCCATTGAAATATATGTTCTAATTTAAAAATCTCTCTGCACTAGAGTTCTCATAACTGGAACGATCCGGCTATAAAATCCCCTGAAGAAGCCATACCTGGCGAAACTAGTAGGGTTGTCTGGATCACTTACCATATATCCCAACGAGTACTCCCAACTGTGTTTTCTTATGGTTTTCTTTTTTCTTGTTTATGTGTGCTAATTCATTAAGTAATTTAAATATTTAAAATAAAAAATCTTTTGTACTCAATACTGACGCAGTCTTCTTTGGTTTCTACTTATAACTCCTTTACCCAGGCACCGCTATAATCCCCCCTCTCCCCCACACCTCATTCATGGAAACCTTTACTCTGCAATTGCAAACAAATTCCAAGGAGACCGTCCACATTCTTCTCTGCTATAGGCCTCCTGGCCCAAAATCGCAGCTGCTATCATCATTAACGGAGTTTGTCTCCACTTACACCCTCAACAGCAAACATGTTTTGCTGCTCGGGGACTTCAATCTCTGGGCCAACTCCGCACAAGACCCCGTTGCCGACGCCTGTATCGACCACCTGGAAGGATTAGGCCTTCAGCAACTAGTATGTGGGCCCACACATGCTTCAGGTCACACGCTCGATCTTATTTTCAGACAAGATCTGGAAATAAAAATCTTGGAAAATGAACCATTGCCATGGACTGATCACCATGCAATTAAATTCATTATTTCCGTATTCCCCCCCTTAACAAAAACATCAAATCCAGTGACAACACACTGGACCAGATGTCAGAAGAAGCTCCACTCGGAACTCTTCAAAGCCACGTTAGGGGATAAAATAAACACAATTCAGCCGCACCTAACAGCGGAAGAAACACTGAAGGCCATAAACACAGCACTATTGCAGTCAGCTGACTTGATAGCGCCGAAACGAAAGACCCAGATCAGGAAAAATAACTCCAGCTGGTTCAACAACCAGCTGGCGTTACTGAAGCAAGAGCGCAGAAGGGCAGAAGCAGCGTGGAAAAGAAACTCTTCAGATGAGAACCTCTCGATCTACAAGGCAATAACCAGAAAATACTACAAGCAAATCCTCGAAGCCAAGAAAAACGATTTTTCTGAGGCTATCAACGGTGCCCTAAATCGCCCCCGCGAACTCTTCAAGATGGTCACTCAGACCATGAATCCAGGATGTCTTGAAGCCCCCAACTTGGATACACAAGAATTTTGCGATGAGTTATCGGATTGCTTCATTAACAAAATTGAGGCTATCCGGCAAAGCATTCAACAAAACAATTTCGCTCCTAGCCCCCCCCCGTAGTCATTTACACAGCACCGGCAGCAATTCACCACAGTTAGGTGAGTTCACGCTGGAACCCATCTCCATTCAGACCACAAAAAATATCATCGGCACTCTGCGCAACAGCACTGCGCAGCTTATCAACCAATCCTTCAGGGAGGGCATAATGCCCTCCCAGCTGAAGGAGGGCTTTATTCAACCCATTTTGAAGAAAGCCACCCTGGATCCGAAGGATCCACTCAATTGGCGCCCCATAACAGGCCTAAATGTTCTCTCCAAGGTAATGGAGAAAGCAGTGGTACAGCAGCTGCAACAGCATCTAGATACCCACAACCTACTCGACCCATTTCAATCAGGATTCCGTCCCGGACACGGGACGGAAACAGCATTGCTTAAGATATGGGACGACGTTCGAGGCCGCAGACGAAGGAGAATCTTCTCTTCTGGTTCTGCTGGACCTAAGCGCAGCCTTTGATACAGTAGATCACAAGCTGTTATTGACTCGGCTGGCTAAAATAGCCAAAGTCGAAGAAAGCGATCTATCCTGGTTCTCCTCTTTTTTGGATAACCGATCGCAAATAGTGAAGCTAGGACCCTTCACTTCTGAACAACGCACATTATCGTGCGGGGTCCCTCAAGGATCTCCCCTGTCGCCGATGTTATTCAACATCTATGTGCGTCCTCTTTTCGAAATCATCAGCAGCCAAAAACTGCTATATCACTCATATGCAGACGACACGCAACTGTACTTCCGCATTTGCAATAAAAAGGATCACCACCTCAATCTAGAGACATGCCTCTCTTTGATAGAGGACTGGATGGCAAAGAGTTATCTCAAACTCAACGGAGCGAAAACAGAACTTCTTCTGTTTCATGCCAAGCGCAGGAATCAACCGGCAACAACTTGGATCCCCCCGCCCATTCTGGGCAAAATCATCTCCCCTAGCGCCAAAGTCAAAAGTCTTGGGGTCATCTTTGACTCCGACATGACAATGAACGCACAAATAGGGTCAGTAGTCAGCGGATCTCACCATCTGCTGCGCCTACTACGCAGACTCATTCCTTTCATTCCCAAGAAAGACGTAGCGGTCGTGGTGGGAGCAATTGTAAACTCCAGACTGGACTATGCAAATGCCCTTTACCTCGGACTCCCCAAGTACCAAATCGCTTGTCTTCAAGTCGTTCAAAATACGGCCGCCAGACTTGTGACTGGGAAAAAACACCTTTAAAGCTCTCTGTCTAACGCATAGATGTATCCATGGGAATGATCCCCATTATCTATGCGAAAAATTAAAAATTCAGAATCCCAATCGTATTTTACGATCCACCAATCAAAATCGGCTTCAGATACCGAAAGCCAGATACAGTACAAGTCCAAAGGGGACAGAAGATTCGCTGTCCAAGGTCCCAGACTATGGAAAACGCCTTACCAGCCAGCATTCGGCTGGAGGAGAACTACTTGGTCTTCAGGAGAAAGATTAAGACTCATCTCTTTTGATCTCAAAGGAGACAGGAACAACAAGCGCCCAGAGGCGATTTACTTCGCATGTGCCGCGCTATATAAGTTTTCATTCATTCATTCATTCATTCATTCACTAAACATTTGGCTGCTTGGCACTGGCAGTTGGAACCTGGCACAACAACATACACATGGTGATAGGTTAGGTACGTTGTGATTTCACTATAGTATAGTACGGACGGTACCCGACCTCACCTGCTGCTGCAGTGTGCTACTGCGCTGCCTGGTTTGGGGTTCCCCTAATTGCTCCTCTCTGTCTTGTCCTCCACAGAAACCTCACCTCATTTTACATTACACAGCACCATGCACCTCTGGACCCCTTTTACATTACACAGCAACGCACCTCTGGACCCATTTTACATTACACAGCACTGAACGTTTGGACCCCTTTTACATTACACAGCACTGCACCTCTGGACCCCTTTTACATTGCACAGCACCGTGCCTCTGGACCCCTTTTACATTACACGCACCGCGCCTCTGGACCCCTTTTACATTACACAGCACCGTGCCTCTGGACCCCTTGAACATTACACGCACCGCTCCTCTGGACCCCTTTTACATTACACAGCACTGTGCCTCTGGACCCCTTTTACATTACACAGCACTGCGCCTCTGGACCCCTTTTACATTACACAGCACTGAACGTCTGGACCCCTTTTACATTACACAGCACTGAACGTCTGGACCACTTTTAAATTACACAGCACCGCATCTCTGGACCCCTTTTACATTACACTGCACCCTGCACCTCTGGACCCCTTTACATTACACAGCACTGCGCCTCTGGACCCCTTTTACATTACACAGCACAGCGCCTCTGGACCCCTTTTACATTACACAGCACCGCACCTCTGGACCCCTTTAACATTACACAGCACCGAATGTCTGGACCCCCTTTTACATTACACAGCACCGAACGTCTGGATCCCTTTTACATTACACAGCTCTGGTCTACGTTTACATTATACAGTACCCGGCACCTCTGGACCCCTTTTACATTACACAGCACCGCACCTCTGGACCTCTTTTACATTACACAGCACCACACCTCTGGACCCCTTTTACATTACACAGCACTGAACGTCTGGACCCCTTTTACATTACCCTGCACCCTGCACCTCTGGACCCCTTTACATTACACAGCACCGCGCCTCTGGACCCCGTTTACATTACACAGCACCACGCCCCTGGACCCCTTTTACATTACACCGCACCTCTGGACCCCTTTTACATTACACAGCACCGAATGTCTGGACCCCCTTTTACATTACACAGCACCAAACGTCTGAACCCCTTTTACATTACACAGCTCTGGTCCACGTTTACATTATACAGTACCCCGCACCTCTGGACCCCTTTTAACTACACAGCACCGGACCTCTGGGCCTTTTTTACAATACACAGCACCGCACCTCTGGACCCCTTTTACATTACACAGCACCGAACGTCTGGACCCCTTTTACATTACACAGCACCACACCTCTGGATCCCTTTTACATTACACAGCACTGAACGTCTGGACCCCTTTTACATTACACAGCAATGAACGTCGGGACCCCTTTTACATTACACAGCACAGTGCCTCTGGACCACTTTTACATTACACAGCTCTGGTCCACGTTTACATTATACAGTACCCTGCACCTCTGGACCCATTTTACATTATACAGCACCGCACCTCTGGACCACATGTACATTACACAGCACCGCAATTCTGGACCCCTTTTACATTACACAGCAACACTCTGCACCACTAGACCCCTTTAGATTTACACAGACACCCCCCAGCTCTGTCCCTTCCTACATTAATCATGCAGATGGAGAGACAGTGAGCAGCGCTAAACAGAGGGCAATCACCTGCTGGTCTTCTTACGTTAGCTTCAGCAGCTCTCTACTCAGCGCTGCTCACTGTCTCTCTCTCCCCTGCGGTACAGTATTTTGCTTACCCTGCTTGATGCTGGATGCTCCAGATGGAGAAAACCAAACTTGGCGCCGCCACGCTGTAAACAGAGTACACATCGTCATGGGCATCATGTCCCATATGGCCAATCAGCGCACGCACCACAGAGGCACAGCGCCTCCCACTCCCCCGCCTGCCAATCACGCAAACGAGCCCAGGGCCGGCGATGGCGCCATAAGGCAAGTCCCCATGTTGCCTTGCGGTAGCGCCGGCCCTGCTCTTGACATCTAATGTAAGGGGAGGGGATGCGCTGGACATCAAATCTTACAGATACAACCGGCCCTTTTGAGGGCAAACATAATGCTGATGTGGCCCATGATAAAATTTAGTTTGACACCCTTGGTCTAGGAGGTCTTAAGAAGGCCTCTAATGTCACCAGTCAGAGTATCTGTGAGCAGAAGATTATGATATCTGGGCAGTCTAATGCCGCGTACACACGATCATTTTTTGTGATGAAAAAAACTATGTTTTCTGTGAAGTAAAAAATGACGTTTTTGAAACGTCACTTTTCAAAGACGATGTTGCATACACACCATCGTTTTTTTCACAAAAAGCGAGGTTACGTTCACCACTCTTTTCCATTGAAGCGAGCTTCATAACTAGCTTCTGGGCATGCGTGGGTTGAAAAACGTTGTTTTAAACGACGTTTTTGCTACACACGGTGACTTTTTGTGAAACAAAAAACGACGTTTTGAAAAACGACACAAAAAATTCAAGCATGTTGGAATTTTTTTTTGGTCGTTTTTTTGAAGACAAAAAACGACCTTTTGCCCACACACGATCAATTTAAATTACGTTTTAAAAAACAACGTTTTTTTTCATCGCAAAAAACGACCGTGTGTACGCGGCATAAGACAATCTTCTTTATAACATGCCTATTTGAGTAATCTCTGTCTCTGTCTGATCTATTGGTTGACAGAAATACATGGTTATCTTCTATTGTCAACAACAAATACTGTTCAGCTGTAACCGCATCAATCTTTTTGTATACCTACAATTTTAATGTTTAATGCGTAATAATAAAGTTTACTATCTATTTTGTACATATGTAGTTGTTTATGCCCTTAAAAATCCCACTAAGAGGTTTTGATTTTCTAGTATTCATGAGCTCAGAACTTTACTGCTAAACTCCTGCACTCTGCATTACTCACTCCCGACTCCTGCACTGTGATTTATTTACTCCTGACCCCTGCATTGTGCATCACATATTATTAACCTGTGAACTTTGGGTTACTTTTTCTCCGATAGTTCTACTTTGTAAACTTATTTTCACTCCTGCACTATGCATTGCATTCTGCTACCCTCTGTGCCTTGTGTTGCATACTACTGACTTGTGACCTCTGCATTACTTTTTCATGACACTTGCACCTCCTTTCTACGGAGGTATTTATTCGGTCATTACACACTACAGACCTCTGAACTTTTTGTTACCTACTATCGACCCCTGAACATTTGAACCCTTTTTACCCGTGAGTGTAAGGCCCCTTTCACACTGAGGCAGTTTGCAGGCACTATTGTGCTAAAAATAGCACCTGCAAACTGACCCTAAACAGCGGCTGCTGTTTCCCAGTGTGAAAGCCCGAGCAAGGGTTTCAAACTGGAGTGGTGCGCTAGTAGGACCACTCCAAAAGACCTTTGGAGCGGCGATTGGAGCGGTGTGTTTACCGCTCCTTCCCATTGAAAGCAATGGGAAACCAGCGGCTATACCGCCGGCAATGCGCCTCTGCAGAGGCACATTGCCGGCGGTATTAACCCTTTTTCGGCCGCTAGCAGGGGTTAAAATCTCACCGCTAGCGGCCGAATACCGCCGCAATTCCGGCGCTATACCACCACTGCACCTCCCGTCCCAGGTTGATAGGGGCCTAACTCACATAGGGAGATGGTACAGCACTTTGGGTGGTCTATAGAAGTGAGAGATCTGCACTCTGGGCCTTTCTTCATATAATCTTCATCCTCACTATTTTTTTATGGGACTGTTTGACATTTATTCTAATTTAGATACACTTTAATATCCAGTGCCTCTAAAATCTAAAAGCATAAAAGCTCTGGCCATGCTAACTATCAAGGAGGTAAAGTTTTTGAAATCTTACAATTCTTCCCAGGGTAGACAAGCCCACTTGACACCTTCACAATTACATTTTTCACAAAACTAGAGAACCCACTTTATGAATTGAATTTTGATTGGTGTACACTTGACATTAGTACACTATATTTTCTTTAGTCGTTCATTATCTGATATTACAGGCACCGTAATTTCATTTTTATAGTGAATGCTTACTTCACTTTTTCCTTTTAATGAGGGCTGCAATCTATCAAAGTACAGAACTCTGGGGAGGGTCAAATTCTCCCCCTCCTTTCCCAACCTCTACAGTACATCTGCTCAGATAGTAATATCATACAGAGAAGAATATATGGTACTGCAGATACTTTGGTGACCTGCCTATCATTTAAATAGGATCTCATGAGGGTTTAGCATTTTTTTTTTATAATTTTATAAATTTTAATAGGTTTAATTTACGCTGTATTATTTTGCTGGATAAAACCATTATACATATTCTGAATTTGTCTGCTTGAGGCAGTTGACATGTGTGGCATTTCCTCCTATCATGCTCTAACAATTATGTGCTTACAATTCACAGATGTCACCTGGAATATGCTATTACCTCAAATTCACAAATACGCAACTTACCAAAGCTAAATATAATTGCATGTTTTCTTGTGAAAAAAAAAATATATATAATTGCATGGTTCTAACTACCTTTGTTCCTGAATGCATGAAAATCTATCTTAAAGCTGCCGTAGAGCCACCTGGATCACTTTTACTAAACAGTTCATCGGTAACTGTAAAAAAATGACACTAAGCTGCAGCTATGAGATTGGTATAAATACTTTCTAACAGGACATATGTCTAGGTACAACAGTAAGTAAATGATGTGGCAGGGAAAGGCTGTGTAAAAATGGCAGTCCAGGCCAGGTTTTGTGAAAAACAGGCACATTGATGGCAAAGGTGTGTACTGGGTTTATAGTAGTCTCAGAATCAGAGTTTAGCGCTTCACCTTCCTGGAAAACAATGTTTGTGCAAGGGAGAACAGAGGTGCGCGTCTGCACCATGCTGTCCAGGACAGGACAGATAGAAGCTCAAACCTGAGTGAAAAAATGGAGCATCAGGGAGCTGTAGTAAAAGGAAAGACACAAGCTGACAAAGGTACAGCATGAACACTGGGATGTGTGCTTGATGGTCAGGAGGACCAAGGTGGGAGGCCTGAGTGGTCTGAGTGATTTCCAAAGAAAGTGGGCCACTAGGCTGAAGTATTTTTGTTGTGCAAGTTACAATGATGGTGGGCAGAAAAAAGCCCTGAAAAGAGTTGCTGAAGTGGAAGTTTAACAGACTTACCTTAACCACTTGCTTACTGGCCACATAAACCCCCTTCGTGTCCAGGCGAAATTTCAGCTTCCGGCACTGCGTCAATTTAACTGACATTTGCGCGGTCGTGCGACGTGGCTCCCAAACAAAATTGGCGTCCTTTTTTCCCCCACAAATAGAGCTTTCTTTTGGTGGTATTTGATATCGTCCGTGCGGTTTTTTTTTTTTTGCGTTATAAACAAAAAAATAGCGACAATTTAAAAATATATATATATATTTTTTACTTGTTGCTATAATAAATATTCCAATTTTAAAAAAAAAAAAAAAATTGTTTTTTTCTAAGTTAAGGCCGATACGTATTCTTCTACGTATTTTTGTAAAAAAAAAAAAAAAAAAATCGCAATAAGCGACTGCTTTGCGCAAAAGTTATAGCGCCTACAAAATAGGGGACAGAATTATGATTTTTTTTTAAATATTTTTTTTTACTAGTAATGGCGGCGATCTGCGATTTTTATTGGGACTGCGACATTACGGCGGACACATCGGACACTTTTGACACATTTTTGGTGCCATTCACATATATACAGCGACCAGTGCTATAAATATGCACTAATTACTGTATAAATGTGACTGGCATTGAAGGGGTTAACACTAGGGGGTGAGGAAGGGGTTAAATGTATATCCTGGGTGTTTTCTAACTGTGTGGGGGGAGGGGGGTGACTGGGGGAGGTGATCGATACTGTTTCCCTATGTAAAAGGGACACAGATCCGTCTCCTCTCTCCCTGACAGGACATGGAGCTCTGTGTTTACACTCAGAGCTCCACGTCCCTGCTCTGTTACCGCCGATCGCGTGTACCTGACGGACACCGCGGCCAGCGGGTACACGCATCGAATCCTCGGCGATGCGACGGCACTGTTTTTCCCCGCTGCGCGCCACCCAGTGGCGCGCGCGGGGAATTACAAAAATATTGACCTCCAAAGACGTGACCCCGGCGCCTCAGGTCCGCGCTGTTGACGTCTTTTGTCAATAGCGCGGATCTGTAGTGGTTAAAGCAGACTGAGAACTGAGTTTTTAGTGGTCATGTAATTGCATATTTGGTGTTGGACAGCTGAACAAGAGATGTGAGTATAGGTGATTGTTTTTATTTTTCAAAAACTGTACTTCCCCCTTAAAGCTGAACTCTGGGCAGATATAAAAGATACAAATGAATGTAGCTCTGTTAACAATACATCATTAAATGTATTTTTTTTTAAATGCCAGCCATGTGAGTATCTGAATTTGACCTGGTATGTCCCTGTACAGCAGGACTGGAGTGTAAAAGAAGGAAGCAGTACAGGGAACCAATGTAGTGACAAGAAGCATGCTAAAAGGAACAGTGGCCGAGAGATGAGTTTATCACTGTGCTGCTTCTCCTTCCACTGTCCTATCACAGGGTGGAGGACCTGGGCTCAGAGGAAAAGGTTAAATATTGCTGGCTATCAGACTGAGGACATTTAGCAGCAGAAAAAGTACTGCAGGGAAAATCTCACAAATGAACGTGAATATTGCAACAAAAGCTGATTTTGTTCATTTTTTTCTTAATGTGCTATTCATATTTATCTCGTTCTTTTTGGCTGAAGGTTTGTTTAAAGCGATCTCGTAAATACCTAATTGTGATATTTGCATCATTTCAAAAGACATTTGACAGCTGCTACATTTTCTTTGCACTAGACAATATTTAGGTGGATGCATATAGGAACATGATTCTGATTTATCAAAGCTGGAGCACATCTGGCCAGGGTTTGAAAATAAGTACTGAGATATTTTTAGGAAACTAAAAAGGAATTTCTTGCTAAACACAGCGAGCATCCTTACTGTAATGCATTTTAAAAATGCATGATTCCTTGTTGTGATTAATGTAGTTTATAGTTTCAAGCTATAGATAGAAACAAGGGCCCAGATTCACAGAGCGATTACGCCTGTCTAACTGGTGTTAGACAGGAGTAATTTCAAATTACGCGCGCCGTATCACTAGTTTGAATCCTCAAACCATGATACGGCGGCTTCGGGCTTCGATCCGAGAGGCTTACGTCTTCGTACGCCTTCGGATCTACGCTGCGATCTTTTTGCGGCCGCTGGGTGGAGTTTGCGTCGTTTTCAGCGTCGGGGTATGCAAATGAGCTTTTTACGGAGATCCACGAAGTTACGAGCGTCGTTCGCAATCGCGTACGTCATTTTTTCGCCACGTAAAGTTAAACCAGATTTTAGCTGGTCTAACGTTATGCAGCCCATGTTAAGTATGGCCGTCGTTCCCGCGTCGACTTTCAATTTTTTTTTTTTTTTTTTGCGTAAGTCGTCCGGGAATAAGAATGTCCGTAAACGACGCTACTCAAAAAAAAAATGACGTAACGACGTGATTTTGCGCAATGCACGGTGGGAAATTTCTGAACGGAGCATGCGCAGTTCGATCGCGGCGGGGACGCGCTTAATTTAAATGCCTCACGCCCCCTATTCGCGTATTTTCATTCCGCCGGGAGAAATACACTACGCCGCCGTACCTTACGGGCCAAAATCTCTCTGAATTCCTCCTAGAGCCAGGTAAAGTACGGCGGCGTAGAGTATCTCTGATACTCTGCGGGAATCTAATTCTTGCTGAATCTGGCCCGAGATTTTCAAAACATTAACAAAGCCTCAAGGTACTTAAATTCTCAACTTAGAAAAGATCTCTGGTCTTAATATTTTATTCAAAAATGTATTTCTTAAAAGGTAATACATGCAGCTCTCACCTTGTCTCCAGCACTGTCCCCCAAACAAACTCTGCTTTTCTGCCAGTCTTCTTTTGAGTTCAATGATTGCCAGTTTTATTCAATCCACTTCCTAGGAGCCCAAGTTTCTAGTGCCACACCACCTGGGGTGCTTTACCAAGCAGGCATGGGCTCACAGTACAATACTGCAGTATTAAAGGCTAGTATTGCTTTTTTATCCTTCTGTTTGATTCACAGGCAGTTAGCTACTAAGCAGGCTCAAGCAGTCAGTAGGCGCTGTCCTGACTGGCAGAGCTGGGGTTAATGGTTTTTCTTTTTGGCGGGTTCCTGTCTGGGTCTAGCCCACTTTCCCTGTGTAGTATAAATTGGGACAGTGGTCCGTTTCCGAGAGTCTCCCCAAGGGAGTCCAGGGAGCCATCTTTGGCCCCATACGAGAGAGAGACACGAGAGAGGGAGAAACTAAAGTCCAGTCTTGGATTGCGAGGCCCAAAAGGGATGGCAGTGGCTGAAGAGACCCGCAGAAGAAGGAGCATGCTGCCTGTCTTGGCTTATAACAGAGACGTTTAACTGAGGGTTCACCCTGAAGATACCAGTGCTAGAGAAATACCTCTGCAATAACTTAGAGCTTGGATTAAAAGTTTAGTATATTAACACTTTTGGGAGTAAAGCAGAACATTTTTTTATAGGTGTTTATACATCAGACCAGAATTGAATTCCCCAAGAGAGACAGTACCACCGAATAAGATACAGTTATGCCTTGTACACACGGCTGGACTTTCAGAGAAAAAAAGTCTGACTGGCTTTTTTTCTCAGAAAGTCCGGCTGTGTGTAGCCTCCATCGCACTTTTTTTGTCAGAAGTCCGACGGACCTTGGATAGAGAACTTGTGTACAAGGCATTAGGAGCTATGCTGTTTGCAAAGAGGTACGACAATACAACTGGGAAATGATTAGCTCCTGAAATAATATTTTATTAGATTTATAAGTACAGTATAAATGGGGATAAGATGTAAGAGAAATGGATTTCATTTGAAAGCAACAAACTTTAATAGACTTTGGATGGCTAGAGAACTCTAGACAAAGAACCTCTAACAAAATGGTAATTCCACCATGAGATTTAGGTGTTAGTGCAGTTTGGAATTACTTCAATATAGAGAAGTCTGTAATGTCCAGTCCTCAGTCATAGTTAATGCATATCTATCATTACAAAATACATATCTATCATTACAATACACTTCTGTTGGATTAGAAGTGTACATATCAAAGTTACAAAAGCACATTATTATTTTTTTTTTTAAATGTACCTCCATTTAAAAAACTGTGGTTTTGGTTTTGATCCCATCTATGTGATTCAGAGCTACCAAGCTACATAGAGAACAGTTGCAGAGCCCGTGCAGAAAAACCTGATATCTCTGCACATTGTCTCTTCCCAGCATAGCATAGCCAATTTTTTTTTGGCTTCTATACATACACTATATTGTCCAAAATATTGGGACACCTGCCTTTACACGCACATGAACTTTAAAGGGCATCCCAGTCTTAGTATGTAGGGTTCAATATTGAGTTAGCCCACCCTGTATTATAACAGCTTTAACTCTTCTGGGAAGGCTGTCCACAAGGTTTAGGAGTGTGTCTATGGGAATGTTTGACCATTTCTCCAGAACCACATTTGTGAGGTCAGGCACCGATATTGGACAGGAAGGCCTGGCTCACAGTCTCTGTTCTATTTCATCACAAAAGCGTTCCATAGGGTTGAGGTCAGGACTGTGCAGGCCAGTCAAGTTCCTCCATCCCAAATGTGCTCATTCATATCTTTGTGGATCTTTCTTTGTGCTATGGTCCAAATCATTTGGCGGAGAGGGATTATGGTGTGGGGTTGTTTTTAAGGGGTTGGGCTTGGTCCTAGGTTCCAGTTACTTTCAGGATTCCAGGCCTAGGCAAGTTATGTCATACAACCCAGGAATCTTCAGGAGGAGGGAGGGGTTTTCTTAGCTAAGCACACCCTTCTGTCTGAATGCCTGAGCTAAGGGCAGATGAAATCTGGGAGGTAGATGCACCTCTTACTCAAGATGGCCATGGGCAGAAATGCCAACAACAAAATAAAGCATGGAGACATGGATGGATTGACAGGCTTGCTTTGCATTAAAAAGGGATTAAACAGCAGATTGAGTTTGTGGTGCTCAGATGCACTGTAGTTCCACTTTAAATGTTAATAAAATTATAGCCAGGACTATTTTTAAGTTTCTATTCATTTTGGATAGCATACGGAAGGGTTAGATCCTCTGGGTCTTTACTGCCTGTCCCTGTGGCAACATCGTTACACTTCAACGTGGACACAGACAGCAAATGAAATAGGTTCTGATTCTTACTATCTTCCCACTATTCAATGCATCCAGCCCCTTACAGGATGCCTGATGCATGGATTTTAATTGGGCGGCAGGGGATGGGGGGTTTGAAGCACCTGATAGGGTGGGCTTGGGGCACAGAGCACTGCGAACTGAGCCCACCCAGGTGTGTTACCAAAGCTAATGAATATTCACTATTGTAATACTGATCCTCCTCCCAGCCAATCAGGAAGCGTGTCTTAGATTCTATTGGACGCCTAAGAGGAGGGAGGGGGACACAGGAGCCGCTGCCTGCTGATGGATGCCCAGCACCCACCACCTAGATTAAGTACCGGACCAACCGGTAGACAGCGAACAAGTTATTTTATTTTTTAATTGGCGGAAAACAACAACACCCCTAAAAAAAAACACCAGTCACCACTTATTTTTTATTTTACAAGATAAGGGTTCACATATACTTCATGAAGACTCACAGAATTGAAGTAAGCTTTCACATATTTTATTGTGTAAACATTCTTAAATCCTTTTGTAAATCAGCCTCACTGTGTCTTTGTGTTTAAAATATTAGTCTCCAGCTATGACCTATTTCTGCAAAATTCACTTTTTTTTCAATCCTGTGATATACAGTCAGAAGTCTTATCTGAACTCCACCACTCTTATTTCTTATCATTGATTACTTTTTGCAATTATAATCACAGTAGCAAAGTCTTTACAAAGATGCTGCCCACACCCCTCCCTTTTGCTCACAATCAAGACTGTTTGCAATCGACAATCAGGGAAATGATTGCTGGGCGAATTATAATAAATCCTACCTATTCTATTCTCTTATTTCTCATGGCTGCCAGGGGTTATAATTTAGAGTCATCACACAAACCACTTTAGACACTGTGCTTTTCTTAACGAATTAACTGCAGAACCTCTTACCATTACTAAACTGACAATAAGGTAACGACTTATAGTCATGGGTTTTAATCGCTTTTGCCCATTACACAGACATGGGGTAGGCTACAGAAATAAAAACAATCTGTTCAGTGCTTTTTTAAGGACTATTTAGTTAATGAATCAATATACTCTTTTATACTTCAATAGTATTTTAGATCTAAAATTAAAAAAATATATGCTTCATTTCAAAACAAAACATTAACAGCGCTTAAAGGAATCTGGGGTTCCAAAAAATTATATGTACTCATATCCTGCAAAACAACAGCCACAAATAGTGATACCTAATTAGTCCCCTCCAAGATAATTCATAGAGGTAAAATGGCAAACCAAGCACTAAAACTTCAATTAGGGCAAATTCGGAAACTGTTGTGTCCCCTTAAAAAACAAAAACAAAAAGAGAACTTGCTCTCTTTTTTCCTCATGGAGTTCCTCGACAGTTTACTCAATGAAAAGCATACACACGACCATTTTCCTCAGCAAAAAAGCTCTCCCACCAAGTTTCTTGATTGATTCTGTCGAGGAAACCAGTCGTGTGTACGCGGCCTCACACATATTAATTGCCCCTACACATTCTTTTGATAGAAGTAAATTCCCTAATCTTTAAGAACCAGTTTCAAAACTGCATACCACTAAGTCAGGCTACTAGTGTAACACTCTTACCCACTACATTGCCAGATCGGTAATCTAATAGGTACGGTACCCGTGATTTTTTATAGTTGGATTATATACTCAAAGTCTGTGTTTGTTTTACATATCAGTAATTGCTAATGAAGCAATTTAAATCCAGGTCTATGTTTAGACCATTAGGGCTTAAAGTGTTGGTTAGAAAAATCCATTGAGTTTCGAGCTTTGATATTTCACGTACCATATTGGCCCCTCTCCATCTGGGGGTATACTTTATCTATTCCCCAGAATTTTAAACCTCTAGGGCTTCTGTTGTGCTTTTGTCTGAAGTGTAGTGATACACTAGGTTCTTTATATCCTATGGTAATGTTATAGATGTGTTCTGAAACCTTCTTACCCAATGTTCTTTTCATGCGGCCGATATACATCAGCCCGCACGAACATTCAAGAGCATATACCACATGTGTAGATGCATATGTGATACATTCTTTTATTTTAAACTCTTTGTTATTTGCAGTAGACATGAAGCTGGTCAGGTCTCGAAAGTGTGTCGGGACTTGTTGGTATGTATTACAACTAGGGATAAGCTTCGTGTTCGAGTCGAACGTATGTTTCGACTCGAACATCGTATGTTCGATCGTTCGTCGAAATACGAACAAAACGGGTCGTTCGCGCCAAATTCGAGTGACGCGCCACGGCCCATAATTCACTGCGGCATTGCGCGCTGATGATTGGCAAAGCATGCACTATGACCCGCATGCTTGGCCAATCACAGCGCCATCAGAACAGAGAGCCGTAATTGGCCAAAGCCAGGGTGGCTTTGACCAATCATGGCTCAGGGCTTTAGTACATGCCCCACACTATAAAAGGCCGTCTGCTGGTTATATATCAGACACAGAGAGAGAGAGAGTGTCTTTTTTTTCTAGCTAGATAGAGCAGGCAGGCTAGTCAGTTAAATTTACAGTGTGTAGAGGATGTATATGCATCCCAGGTGTTGTACATATATTTATACACTGTATAGTTTAGCTAGATCAGTTCTTCCTAATTTACTGATTGTGCTAGCTGCAGTATTCTCACGTGGTGTATTGCCTGTGTCCTCTGCAGTTTGCTCCAAAAAGCTACACAGGCATACTATAGACAGCCAGCAGGTACAATATTTAAAATAATTTTTCATTTTTTTATTTAAGCATCATGATGCTTAAATAAAAAATGAAAAATTCCTTTAAATATTGTACCTGCTGGGTGTCTATAGTATGCCTGTGAAAACTTTTTTGAGAACCCGGGTCTTCCCCCAGGGAACATGTTTCAATGGAATTTTTTTTTTTTAAATAGTCGTTTTTTCTGGAGCAGTGATTTTAATGATCATCAAAAGTTTTTAAAACTTTTTTCAATTGATACATGTTCCCTGGGGCAAGACCCGGGTTCTCAAAGGCGTTTTCCGCCAATAACTTGCATATGGGGCTTTAAAATGAGCACTTTTGAATTCAAACGTTCGAGTCCCATTGACGTCAATGGGGTTCTAAATGTTTGCGCAAACGTTCGGTCCATTCAAAGGTTCTGGTGCAAACCGAATGCGGGGGTGTTCGGCTCATCCCTATTTATAACATCTGCACGCATAAAAACTTGTCCTCTCCCAGAACATTTGTATCTTCTTAGGTGGGTCCAAAACATTTTTAACTACTTGGTCCCCAAAAGATGTCGTTTTCCTATAAATGAAGGGTGGAACTTTAATTAAAACGGACTTTAGTACCCGGTCCATTGTCAGGATGTTCCAATGTTTTCTAAAAATGGACTCTATCTCGTGGCATTGTTCATGATAACCGGATATAAATCACCATTCGTGCTTTTGGTTAATAGCTTCTTTAGGGGCCAACATTCATTCTTGTGAATGCCCTCCCACTTCACCTATCAACAAGTCCAAATGTTGTTCACTATACCCTTTCTCAAGGAAACGTTGTTTGATTAATGTCGCCTGGGCTAGAAAATCTGTGTCCTGTGTACAATTGCAAGTCTAAAATTAGTGTATACCATTGTGTGCTAGAATCAGAGATTTCTTTGGGATTTTTTCTGATATTTTGTGATTCAGTATTTTAGATCTAACTAGAGAAGTTAAATGGTATGGGAGTGGCTGGCTCAGGCTCTCAGTGGTGTGGTGAGAGGCTGAGACAGCTGCTGCTCAGGCATCTGGGCGGATCCAGACATTATTGTCAGAATCCCAGCAGAGCCTGGAACTGCTCTGTGACATCAGCTGACTTTAACCTGCTATCAGCTGAATCGAAGTCACTGTAGCAGTGCTAAGTGCACTCCTGTGATCCACAAAAAAAAGTATGACCAACCGCTTTGGCCCTACTTCTCCTTTAAAGATCCCTAATCTTAAAAATGTATATAACTGTATGTATCCATTTTTAAAATAACTAAGGCAGTCCATGAAGCATCATATATAGAAGTGGTATTTCTACTGCTTCTATATATGACAGCTTCCCACTGTCAATGGTTCTTAAGGAAGCAACAGGTGCTGGTACCTGCTGCACCCATAGCAAATGCCACTGTTATCAGCACATTGCTTACATGGCTTCACGTGATTGTAGCCGTATACATGGCTTACATGGCTTGGAATTCAACCGGACATCTGATAAGTCATCCGTTGTTAAGGATACCGCTATACACTGGTTGTTAAGGACACCTGCGGGCTGCTGACTATGAAAATGCTGGAAACTGGTAGTTAATAGAATTTAGGAGCTTCTATGAGCTGTCAGATTTTTTATTTTTTTGATGGCAAATTGCTCCCAAAAATGCTGAAGCTTGAAAAACACTTCTAGCCTAAAATGGTGTGATAACACTATCTATTTGCTTCTAGGGGCAGAAAACAAAGGGCCAGATTCAGGTAGAGTTACTCTGGAGTATCAGTGATACTCCAGCCTAACTCTCACTTTGAGCCGGCGTTTCTGTTTTCAGTAAGCAGAAAACAAGAAACGCTGGGTTGGAGTTCCTATACGAGCGGCGTAATTGTATTTCGCCGTCGTATCGGAACTGCAATTTTAAAAATGGCGCTGGGGGCGTTCCCGCTGATTAACGCAGAGAATATGTTAATCAGCGAGAATCGGCAATTCACGATCGTATTCGGGCCCGACGCAGTGACTTTCCGACGTTTCCGTAAGAGATACGCGGCGTAAAGATAAACCAGCCCCCTAGTGGAGTATCCTATGTTAAGTATGGCCGTCGTCATCGCGTCGAAAAAAAAAAATTCGAGTCGTTTGCGTAAAACGTCCGTGAATGGGGATTGACGTCATTGACGTTCACTGACAGAATTTGGAGCATGCGCACTGACAGTCAAAGCATGCGCAGTACGTTCGCCGCGGGATCGCGCCTAGTTTAAATAATACACTCCCCCTACCCGCCCAATTTGGATTCCGCCGGCTCATTTTCGCTACGCCGCCGCAACTTTAGGAGCAAGTGCTGTGTGAATACAGTACTTGCTCCTAAAGTTTCGGCGGAGTAACGTAAATGAGAAAGGTTACTCCAAAATAAAGATTCGCCCATCTACCTGAATCTGGCCCAAAGTGTTTAAAGCAGCTGCTAGGAGCTTAAAAATACCCTAGTGTGCATGGAGCCTTATTGTAACAAGTAAAACTATGTGCTGTTTGAGATTCCAATGGATGCACCAGCATTTGTTTACTGAATTGGTGACTGTTTCATTTTGGTATGTGGTTTCCAATATAAAACAAAAAACCGCGCTAGGAAACCCCCTCCCCCCAAAAGGACTACAGGCTGCAGCAAGCGTGTGATAAACAGTAGTCCTGTAGTCCTTTTATATCCCATGTGGTTTCCAATGTTTGGGAACCTGGGGAAGGCGGGATGGGTAGAGGGAAAGGAGTGCTTTGTATGTTTCCTTTCTATGTATGTGTTGAAAACTTTCAATACAAAATATTTGGTTAAAAAAGTTATCATGATACTTGTAATACAGCCTGATAACATGAACGCTACAGGTCAAAGAGACAGAATGTTGGCTTGCTGTCAGCAAGAGCATCTAAGGATACTAATGATGTAATTGAATCACGCTCAAGTTTTGGCAAATTATATGACACAGCTATAACAATATTTTTCACATTACACCAACTCCACATAAATAGATTATTTGTGGTCACAATTGCATGACTCCCAAGGGACAATATTATTTCAAGTGAAACTGTAGTTATTTTTAAATAAAACAAAAAAACAGCAAGAAATGCAACTTGTTAACCGTACCGTAAACACAGGAATATTTCATGCTGACGCTCAGGCCAACTATATGTGCCAAACAGTTCCATAATAATGGTTTCTTTTTTGTAAGTGTCTGTGCCGTTTTACTCTTGTATTATTATTCATATTACCTTATTTGACCTATTAACCCTTAATGTACCATCCCAGCCCACTTAGGCAACCTAAGGGTGCAATGTGTTACAATGCAGCAACTGCTGTGCAATGGAATGCCAGTAGTGCCAATTCGCCGATTGTGGCTAATCACACTGTTCACATATCAGACTTATTAGGTTTATTTTGGCTGTCACACAGTGCGAGGCGGTGGATTGCCTAACTATGCTCTGCACTGGAAAAAAAAATCAGCGCACACCAACACAGTGGTGTGAATATGCGAGGTGGAGACAAGGCATTTTGCCTTTTCCAGTGGTGGGACTGTGCTGGAAAAGCCACCCAACACAGACCTACTGTACCTGTTGTGAGTCTTTTTGCTCCAAAACTTATTTCATTAGAACCCTTTCACAGGGCCGATCCTAGACGAATGCACGTGGTGCACCGCGCCCGGGCACTGTAAGACGGGGCGCCAAAACTGTGGCACGCCACATGCTGCTCACTTGACTGCACTGGTTAATAGAATTGCCAGCCACCTGGTGCCTAGCAACCAGTGGCCATCAAACACAGCCACTGTGTCATCAAAGGAACGCAGCAACTGTGCCCATTAAACGCAGCCACTGTGCCCATCAAAGGCAGACACTGTGCCCATCAAAGGCAGACACTGTGCCCATCAAACGCAGCCACTGTGCCCATCAAAAAGGCATCCACTGTGTCAAACGCACATACTAGCGGGCGCTCTTTACCAAAACAAAATGGTAAAAAGTCCAGTTTTGCAGCACTTTTCAGGTGCTTTGGAAATAGAAAAAGAGAAAGCTGCGCTGCACAAATGAAGTGAACATACAACACCATGAATACAACAATATGCTGTATATATCTATAGTGCACAAAAACACCGGTGTAAATCAATAACTTAACACAAGTAATAAATAGTGAAACTTCGTATGGATAGATGAATAAAAAAAAGTGTTGCGAAAAACCAGATCTGATGTTGGTAATATGTTCGCCTAATCTTACTTTCATTGGTCTTTTGGTCCTGCCAATATATTGTAATCCGCACGGACACTGTAAAAGGTAAACGACCCCAGTTGTGCTGCACGTAATGAAAGGCTCAATTTTGTGCTCTTTCAAAGTGCTCGTTGACATAAATGATATGTTTTTTTTGGATTTACTTTTATTTAATGTACAGACCTGGCAGTTCCTACATTGGTGATACCCTTTGATGTCTCGTTGAAAAAAGGACACCTTAGTGGGAGGGTCCACCACATTAGGGGCTATTTTATCCCGTAGTGAGGGCACACCTCTGAAGATGACCTGAGGGTTGGTTGGTATTTGGTTGGTAGGAAGGTGTTAATGACCCTGTCGTTTGATAACAAATGCCAATGTTTCTTAATTAGTTTTTTAATAGCATAATGTTGACTGGAATAAGTTGTGATAAATGGCACCACAAGTTTATTATTATTGGGCTTGGGGGTGGAGTCCAAAAGTGTACATCTCTCAATATCAGCTACTTCATTGAAAATGTTTTCCAGTGTTAGAGGATCATATCCTTTTTCAAGTAATCTAGTTTTAAGTATGCCAGCTTGTGGTTCATATTCCTTCAAAGTGGAGCAGTTTCTCCTCATCCTTATGAACTGGCTTTTTGGAACAGATTCCAACCAGTTTTCATGGTGGCAACTTCCTATTGGAATAAACGAATTTCGATCTGTCTTTTTGAAATAAGTTTTTGTTAGAAAGGAATCTTTTTCTTTTGTGATGGTAAGATCTAGAAAACGAATAGACTCCTGACTGGCTTCAAATGACAAGCAGATCCCTCGCTCATTGTCATTAAGCGAGGAAATGAAGGAATCCAATTGTAGTTTGTTGCCTGTCCATAGGAGAAGGACGTCATCAATGTACCTAGCCCATAACGCTATGTGAGGACTCTGATCACTATAGATGATGTCCTCCTCCCATTTGGCCATGAATAAGTTAGCCAAACTGGGTGCGTATTTGGCACCCATAGCAACTCCACGGATTTGTCTATAATAATTATGGTCAAACCAAAAGTAGTTCTGATTTGCCGCGTACTCTAATGCTTCCATGATGAAGTCCCTCTGCAGTGGCAGTAGGTTGGAAGAAAGGTCTAGATAATGTTTGACAGCTTGAATACCCAAATTGTGGGGGATGATAGTGTACAATGACTTTACGTCAGCTGTCACCATCCATACATTTTCATCGGCCTTTATTTGAGACAATATATTGATAACCTGTTTGGAGTCTTTGAGATACAATGGCATTTTCTGGACTAAAGGCTGAAGAAAGTAGTCTATATATTTACCCACCCTGGACGTGATTGAATCTATGCCACTAATGATTGGGCGTCCAGGGGGGCATGTAAGACTTATGGATCTTCGGGAGGCTGTATATAATCGGAACTCTCGGAGCTCTAGGGACTAAAAATGAATGTTCTTTTTCGTTAAGGATCCCCTTTTCCAATTCCTTACGGACTAATGTTTCCAGTAAACTTTTATATTCAATGATTGGATTTCCCAATAAAGCGGCATAAGTGTCCCGATCATTGACAATTGTCTTAATCCCATCAACATAGTAAAATGCGATCCATGATCACTATCCCCCCTCCCTTGTCCGCTGGACGTATAACCACATCCTTATTGGTGCATAAGGTGTCCAAACCAATTTCTAGTTTAGGATTTTTTGATTAGAGACTTTGATCTTATCTAAGTCTCTTAGCATTACATCCCTGAAAACTCTCCGGGAAGGAGCCAGCGTACCAGGGGGGTTCCAAGTAGAAGCATTGGAAAGTCCTGAGTGTTGCACAGTGGATTGGGCGGCAACTATGTCCTTAGTTGGCATACCTGCAAAGTAACGTTTCATATTCACTTTGCGTATATATTGATGGATGTCCATATAGGTTTGGAATTTATTAAGTTTTCTTGGAGGGGCAAATTTAAGTCCTTTGTTTAACAAGATAATTTCTGGTTGAGTCAAAACATGGGAGCTGAGGTTATAAATGCCATCACCATTTATACTCTCGTTTTTTTTAGGTTTAATTCTCCTCCCCCCTCTGCTTCCTCTTTGCCTTCTACAGGTCTTTTTATCCCTTGGTTGGGTTTGGGAAAACCCCAATGTTCACTCAAATTTTTTTCCCATTGGCCTGAAGGGAAATCTCTTGACGGTCCGAGTCGATATAGTTCTTGGATTTGTCTTGCCTGTTCGTAATCAGTAGGTGCAATGCTTCTTGGGCCTTCACAGTCTCTTAATGGGTAGAAACGGTTCCTAGTGTCTATATCGCTATCATAATCGAACTCTTCTCTAAATCTGTCTGCAAGATGAGGTGAATCTTGGTGGGATCTCTGTTCTGGATAAGGGCCATAACTATCACCATATCCTCTCCAAGGGTCCCTCTCTCTCCTTGGGGAATCCCTATAGTGATGATATTGTTGGGGACCATTATTTCGATCCGAGTTAGTCCCATAGTTTCCATACGCCGGTTTAATCCAACCCGAGTTTTTTACTTGTGGGTGATTTTTTGAAGGGCCTGATGTCCTGTTTGGTGAATAGTTTTTCACCTTTTTTGGCCTTTTCCCCATTTTTTTGAATTTGGGGGTCTTTGTCTGATCTTTATTGGTCAGTAGTTGTTGTGAATTGGTAGCTGTTTTCACAGGGGTATTATCACCCTGTGCTATAGCTTCCATTCTAGAGTTGGCCTCATTCTGTTGTTCGGCCGCTAGTTTTTTCTGCCATTCAAAAACCAGACTGGCCTGGTATTCTCCGAAATCTTTATTATACTTTTTCCTTTTTTTAATTTTTTGTTCCTTTTCTTCTTTGTCAAGAATCCCCAAAATATTGGAGGATCTTTCTTTGTACTCATCACTCTCTTTGCACGGTGATAAGGTTTCCTTGAGTGCTTTAATCTCAGTGTCTAGCTTTTCCAATTTGGTGGTTTTTCTTGTCACCAAAAAGCGCAAAAAAAATCACCCCGGCTTCATTGAAATACTGAAACCATTCTTGTAGCTCTAGATCACCATTTTGAGGGCTCATCTGCCACCTAAGGCTCCTAGGAACCATATTAAGTTTAATGTATGTATTTAAAAAAGCTATATCCCACTGGGTATGAATTTCAGTAATGGTAAGGTTCTTAAGTCTGATAAAAAGACCTTTCATATCACTTTCTTTATCATTATACATTTTAAAAACGCCTTCAGTATCAACAATTTTGGATGCTCTATAATCAAATACGTCCATCTTTGAACTTGAGAACAAATAAGATTAACGTGTGTATGGATAAGTGCTTAATATTATGACAATATAACCGCTTAACCTAATGAAAGTGTTTAAATAAATAAATAAAATAATGTGACCGCTGCTGTATAGGTATATCTAGGAGCTATACTATATGGTTGGAAAAAATACTGCGCAGGTCCGAATGTGTGTGAACAGTGAATCACAATGTAGAAATAAATGAAAAAGTGCTGCTGCAGCTAATATGTCAAATATAAACATAAATAGCAAAATAGAAAAAGAGAAAGCTGCGCTGCACAAATGAAGTGAACATACAACACCATGAATAAAACAATATGCTGTATATGTCTATAGTGCACAAAAACACCGGTGTAAATCAATAACTTAACACAAGTAATAAATAGTGAAACTTCGTATGGATAGATGAATCCCAAAAAAGTTCAAAGAAGGATGTGACAGAGATAAAAAAAGAGGCTGTCCGAATGGGGGTTGAGCAGGTCCAAAAGAAATCGTGTGAATCAGTAAGACTGATGAGAGTATCCTCCACCACTTATGTTCTTCTAACTTCTTACCGAAAAGATTGGACCTCTAACGAGATCAACAGCGCATAAAATCAAACAAGCCAATCCAA
Source organism: Rana kukunoris (assembly GCA_029574335.1). NCBI lineage: Eukaryota > Metazoa > Chordata > Amphibia > Anura > Ranidae > Rana > Rana kukunoris. Next base: position 459,213,207 of record CM056049.1, read on the forward strand.
GACTTCCTGGAATCCTGTCACTCTGTCTGTGTCTCCATATTCATATATAGTCAGATCGTCATTCCTCCACATGCGTCATTCCTCCACATGCATGACCCAGAAGGAAAACATTGACATAGCGTAGTAAAGTCTAAAAGGTTTTATTATTAAAAGTAAATACACTCACATGAATGCAGATAAAAAGTGCGTGTAAAACTGCTGTAGCCGGCCGGCTCTGCCATCCACTCGTCCTTCCGGATAGACAGCGTGGTACAATTCGTGGTGACGTCAGCACGCCACTCCTCCCTTCGCCGTTTCGTCACAACAATGACTTCTTCCAGGGGCACGAGCGCCGTGCTGACTCGCCACTCTTTATTCAGCAAAAGAACATCTAAAGGCCGCCCAGCTCTGAGGTTTGAAAATCAAGGGCGCGAGCCGCCATTTTGGATTAGGGATCCCTGCCAGTAATAAACTGATGGGAAAAAGGATAAAATATAGCGGAGAAACAAATCTATGTTGAATCTCCAGTGGCAAATCAAAATATTTAAATTGTAATAGCCACGTATAAACCATAGATATTACAATCGTAGGTTTAAAACATATATTGGTTTAAAAGGCTGTATTTCCAAGGTGGAACATAAATATAATGACATATATAAAAATAAACAATCAACATATAAATACAATATGAAGCAGTGCTCCTAAAACATGGAATAAAACATGCTATGATATGAGAAAGTCCGTAATTCATATATAGAAAAGGTGATCAGAAAAGGAAATCCCAAGGTAATCCGTGAAGAGAGAGGAGGGGATGAATCTTATAGATATCAGCACCGAGCAATTCCCTTTAGTCACCGCCACCGCGTGCAATGGTTAAATGTAACTCTTACCAGACAGCGCTGGATATAAAGCGTTGTATTATAGTACACACCGCAGACTGAGATAATCCAAAGCCACTCCACTTTTTAGATATCAGCTCGCATGTGTAAAAGAAAGCAGATGATGGCACATAGCGTAATTCCTTAGGGTTTATTATTTAAAATACATACACAATAAGAAATGCACTTACAATGTTGTGAATTTGATCAGGCATATATCAACTTGGTCATCTTTCATTGCAGCTAGACACTGGCGCAGACAAACAAAGCGGTGTTCGCCGCTTAGTTCAGTTACCTCCTGTCGTGTTGACACACGCCGGCGTCAAGCAGCGTGATGACGTCACTAAGATAGACAGTCGTTTCAACCAACCCAGACGCGTTTCGTCATAGGATTGACTTCATCTGTGGGTGTGGTTGTACGACTGAGTGTATGTTATTTATACGCTGTCCCGCTCATTGCTAATTGGTGTGATGGAGTGTGGGCGTTGTTTACCACCCGCCCTGACCGTTCACCTCTATTTAGCATGCCATATATATGGTAATGCAGACACTCGTTCTCTGCCCCCTAATGGGCTTAGAGATAATTGCATATACTATTTAAAAAAACCCTGAGAAGAACGGGCACTCATTCTCTGCCCCCTACTGGGCTTAGAGATGATTGCATATAATATCAAGAATCCCGGGGAGACCCATAATTCACCTATTAGTATTAACTTGATCTAAACCATAAAAATACTTATCATTAGTTTCTATATGATAGAACGATGAAATGATAAGCGATGGCCATATAAAATCAGTGCTGGATAGCAACTAAAATTACATTGCTTTGGAAATGCTGCCTATTCGTTGCAATAGGCAGGGCATTTTAGGACTGCTCCCAAACAGCCCCAAAGATGCTACTTGCAGGACTTTTCTTAATGTATCACAAGCGCTTTTCAGAGGCTATTTCTAGCGCAAAAGTGGCTCAAAACCGCCTCAGTGTGTAAGTAGCCTTAAAGTGCAAAACTGTCTTTCTGTTCAAATAAAGACAACACTTTGTTAGTAAGAATGATGCAAAAGTTATCCAGCACTTAATCTAGCTAATCATCACAAAATACCAATTTAAATAGTTTTACCATTTAGCAACACAACAGGTGTTTTTATTGCACACATGTCTAAGTACACGTAAAGCCACACTGCTTCATCAAGGCATCTCTGCAGAACATGGTTTGTGCATGAGACTCCAGTATTTAGGTGAGGGTGGAAGGCACAGGTGCACCATCCAGCCCCGCTCTTGGCAGCATTAGAGGCTGACAGCTGCTGCGTTGGAATCGGCGGGTGGTGCACCTTGCGGTACTAACGTTTAGTGCAATTTTTGCCAAGAGATGAATGCTCATAAAGCAGACTGCTTGCATGTTACCTTGAATATATGAAGCACTTGGTGAACCATTCCGCCCCGCCAGCTGCAGCAACTGTCAGCCTCTCACAGAATTTTAAAGGCTGTCAGCAGAAGGGCTTGATGGGTGATCTGTGCCTTCTACTAGTGCCTTAATGCCAGAGTCTTATGCATCGGTGTAGTAATAAACAGTATGTAATTTCCTGGCATCATTGTGTGACCTGTGTGATTGGTCACAGAAGTCAAAAGGTACAGGGCCAATCACAGCATCCCTGTACCATTTGATAGCTGTGGACAATTACAGCTGTCATAATATTTTTCAATGGCTGCAGGAATGCAACCAGAGAAAGTGAGAAATAAATACCACCAAAAGAAAGCTATATCTCTCTCAAAAATGATAAAAATGTAATTTGGGTAAAGTATTGCATGACTGAGTAATTGTCATTCACAGTGTAATGGCACCGAGAGATGAAAAATTACATGGACTGGATGGGGGTGACTTGAAGTGGATACAATCCAAGAACTGACATCTTGAAAGCTCTTGTTTCTGTGCCTAGTGTCTCTACTATTAATAGTACAGGTTATGCAAAGCAAAAAAGAGGACAGCTTCTAATTCATATTTCTCCTGGTTTAGATCTGTTTCCCTGCAAGGAAGAGTAATAGCTTAAAAAAAATTATATTAACCCCTTAGGCGCCGACGGTATACAAATATGTGGCCTCTTGGTGGGAGGGCCTTGGCACAGAGAGGCCGTATATTTGCCTACCAATTTGCAGACACAGCTGTGCCAAGAGAGCACACCCTGCCTGATCCTGGCACAGTCACCGGTGGCTAATGAAAAGCTCATGTGACCGCCCTGACAGCCAGTCACAGTGGTCACATGATCATAAACCGCACCCTGCAAAGGGGTTAAACATATATTTTTTTAACATTCTGCCTGTTATGGCATAAGGATGTTGGCTGCTTCTTGGTGGCACCTAGAGTATGTGTATTTTTTTTTGCAGAATGAGTTGCTCCCCATGGTTAGATTGCTCTACACATAAATCAACTAAAGTTACATAAGCAAATGAACATTCTCGAACATCAACACTGGTTTAACCAAATAATAAATTAGGAATCTACTTGTGCCATGTAAATGTCCTCACCAACATTCCATTTTAGTTAACAAAATGGTGCAATTGTGTTGATTGTCCACATGAATGTTAAATACTCGTCTAAGCCTGGGTTCACACTTGTCCGACAAACGCTCCGACATTGGGATCTCATGTCGCATGACGTGTGAAAATCAATGTTTCCCTATGGGAGCCGTCTTAACTGGTCTGAAACAAGTTGGTCCGACTTTGAAAATGCTCCCTGTACTACTTTGGTCCGACTTTGATCTTACTTCAGCCCATTCAATATCATTGAAAAATAGGATCCTTGTCCTTACCATCCGACTTTTGACACCCGACATGTGATCACAGCAGTAGTAAAATAACTTTATCTCACACTGGGATTGTTTTGATTGGTCAAAGAACAAGTCAGACTATCACAAAGTTGTATAAAAGTAGTATCCTGTTCATGAAAGTCGGATGGATGTAGGACCGATGTAAGACTGATGTCGCAGAGCAAAGTCGTATTACTGCAGTATAGTGTGAACCCAGCCTCAGACAAATTGTCCAGATAAATGTAATGCCAAGGGTATAGGGACCATGTCCTAATTTTGTTATATAAAGAGAACTGGCTCACAGGGTTATTCTCTGTCCTAGACACGTCTGTCTCAAAATTGCCTTATGAAAGCAGAGAAGTTATGATATACATATTTTTTAATTTTAATAGATAGAAAGGAAACATCCTTCCGCTACAATGTAGATTTGGATGTGAAGCTCATCCTGTTGAATCCCTGAAGCAGCAGTTCCATTTTTAGACAGAAGCGAGGTCTCCAACCTTTGTCAACTCCGATGGCACTGCTCTAACAAGTGGCACGGAAGGGTATCAAAAACATGTTAATAATAGAGTTTAAAATTATCATGAAAACACAGAGAACATTTATAATTGGCTTCATGCTTATTTTAATGGTTCAATGTAGTAAATGTTTTAAAGTATTAAGCTCCTGATAAGAAACTGCTGTCAGCAACACCAATGTAAGATAAGAGCTACATGCCTCTGGCTCTGCACAGGGCCCACTATTTTACAGCAAAATATAGCATAGCTACAGCAAGATTATGATAGCCCCCTGTGCTGCGAGACCTCATACCAGAACACTTTCGCTGATGCTTAATATCTGAAACAATTTAAATCAGCACAAAACTGGAGGTATCCGTATAACCGATAAATTCTCAGTTAATTTTTTCATGTTACTGTTTGTACCAATCCTAATTATGTACATATTTTCAGTTTGCTCATTTTAATTTCCACTGTCTGCTGAAACATCATCACCACCAGCAACTATCACCTGGTGAGAGGTCTGATAATGAAGAGAAAGTATTAGACAAAAACACACATTATTTATTCTATTCTTCTTATTGCAGGGTTCAGCATTAAAACAAATTAATATGTCGCACACTTTCAATTTTGGAACGAACAGGAATGCCATTAATTATTTGCAGATGTTTGTCTATAATGTGCAGTCACAGCAAAACAATGCAAAGCATTTTGAAATTCCTGGCTGATCAGTCATTCATTGTTACTTGTACTATCAGCAATAATCCAGGCTGCAGATACAGGTATGATAATATCTTAATGCCGCGTACACATGATCAGATTTTCCGTCGGATGGTTTTTCTGATGGAATTACGCTCAAGCTTGTCTTGCATACACACGGTCACACAACAGTTCTCTGAAATTTCGACCACCAAGAACGCAGTGGCATACAACACTACGACGAGCCGAGAAAATAAGGTTTAATGCTTCCGAGCATACGTCAAATTGTTTCCGAGCATGGATCAGAAATTTGTACGTCGAAATTGCTACAGACGATCGGAATTTCCGATTGGATTTTTTTTTACCAAAAAAGTTGCAACCCAGCTCTCAAATTTCTGTTGTCGGAAATTCCGACAGGAAAAGTCCGATGGAGCATACACACAGTCGGAATTTCTGACCAAAAGCTTACATCAGACTTTTCTTGTCGGAAATTCTGATCGTGTGTACGAGGCATAAGAGTCAACACATCCATAATGGCATAAAATGCTAATATCCTTATTAGCAGGAATACCCTTTTTTTGTTTATTTAGTGATTGGATGCACTTTGAAGGATCTAACTTGGGTAGTAAGATCAATAGCCATTTCCTTGTCCATTCATTGTGTAGCGCCCTGCTACTTCTATAGCTGGTGCTGCCTTAAATTTAGAGTTTGGTCAGAGACTTAATTACCTCTGACTGTATTGTTTTACCAAATTTGGGCCTCTGTTTTAGCCATGGCTGTACTGTGAGTGACCACTATTGCTGTTTGGGATGTTGGTACCACCTCAGGACAAGGGTGGCAGCAGTCAAGTCAGGGCGTATTGGGTGTTTTTCCTCGGCAGCCAATCAGTGGGGGTTGATCGCCTTGCTGTGCATGCTAGGGAGAGTACTTAAAGGACGGATGTCATTAGTTTGCAGTCGTCGATCACTGTTCTGTCGTCCCACCACCCCAGTGTGTGGCCATCATGGCCTGGGGTCGTGTTCAAGTGTTCCTGGCTCCTGGGTCTACAATTAGGAGTGGTCCTGTGCTGTCCGTCCTGAGGGAGGAAGCCATCCGATGAAGAACCTGTCTGGGAGAGCACCAAGCACAAGGCTGGTATCTCAGGTGAGAAATAAGAGGGGGATGTAGGTATGGCGCTTTTCTGATGGAAAGAATGCCTGTTACTGACAATGTATCAAAAAATCCCAACTCCTGATGAAGTCAGATAGATGAAATGCGTAGAGTTACAGGCTCGTCGGTTCAACACTTCTGGTCTGGGCTGCAAACACTGGGTGTTCAGTGCCAGTTTGTTTTCTTATTTTCTGCCTATTTTTGTTTATGTACAATGTGAGTATTCAAATGTCTTTCACATTAAACTTTATTTTAACGGATTCACACTATAGGCATTCTTTCTTCTTCTGCATAAAACGCCTTGGAGGATCGTAATCAGTGCCTGGAGTCGGCCCCATTTGTCCTCAGGTTGCTACACAGTGGCACTTATACTGTGATCGCATCATACCCCTGGAGGGTAAGAAGTATTTGGTGAGTGCAACTTTGTAAAGAGCACAGTTTGCCACGCACAGAGCAAGATCTGAAAGGTTCACCCAGCAACGCTGAAGTTTTAAGCACAAAGTCACCCTATAACTTATTTTTGATTCACAAATTTTATTCTGATTCACTGTGTTGATTTTTATTCCATGGACTTTATATGGACATGATTTATGCATCCCATGAGCATTCATTTACCCATTTTTACACCTAATTTCAGCATTTTTTCACTTATACAATACCCGGCCTAGGGTTCATTTATTTTATTGTGTTTTGATGTTACACTTTGTTTATTGTGTTTTGATGTTACACTTTGTTTATTGTGTTTTGATGTTACACTTTGTTTATTGTGTTTTGATGTTACACTTAGGCCGCGTACACATGATCAGACCGCTCCGATGAAACTGGTCTGCAGACCAGTTTCATCGGACCAATTCAATGGTGTGTGCGGCCTATTGGACCATTGTCCGTCGGACCAAAGTTTTAAAACTTGCTTTAAAATCTGTCCGACAGACACCTGTCCGTCGGACAGATTGGATGGTTAATACGCAAAAGCATCGGACCAAAAACCAGCGCATGCTCAGAATCAAGTCGACGCATGCTTGGAAGCATTGAACTTCGTTTTTTCAGCAGGTCGTTGTGTTCTACGTCACCGCGTTCTGGTCTGATCGGATTTTTGATCCGATGGTGTGTACACACATCGGACCATCAGACCACTTCAGCCTGGTCCGATGAAAACAGTCTGGTGGACCAGTTTCATCGGACCGGTCTGATCGTGTGTGCATGGCCTTAGAATCAGCATTAGTTCAGCACTTACCTATACCAGGCCGAGGGTACATTGCATCAGTAAACACCCGGTTGAGGGACCAACATATTTTATGTTATTCACACTTCACGCTCCTTACCTCTCATTGAATCACACATTTTTCACAGCCAATACCCAGCTGGGGGTAATACCACATTTATTTTGAATCTAGTTAGGATTTTTTGATACATTGTCAGTAACAGACATTCTTTCCATGAGAACAGCGCCAAACCTACACTCCCCTCTTTTTTCTCATTCTTGAACTCCACCTAGTGGTAGCAAAAAGTAGTTGCAGTTCTTTTTTACCAGCAATTTGCTCGGATCCAACCTACACCTTTTTTCTATCTCAGGAGAGGCCTTGGACTTCATCGAAGGACGCACTATTACTGAGAGGCTGAATGATGGTCGCCTGTTAGTTCTGAATTTGCCAAAGTTTATTCAAGAGAGATCTGGGTGCTTAATCCTGTGTTGAGAAGGATTCTGGACCAAATACATCTCCACCTTTGGGAAGGTCGGTGGCAGAGACTTTGCTAAAGCAGTAAAGCTGGTCTGCAACTCTTTATATTTCTATTACCGTGTAATCTACTTTAGGGCTTGCTCACATCAGAATGTGGTGCATGAAATGTGCCTTTCCATGCATGTTTCCTGTACCACACGGGATTGCGCTGCTCTTGCTAGACATATGTTAGTGCCATCAATGCACCTAACAAAGGCATATAGCAAATGTGGCACATTTGCAGCCACTAATTTGCATGGCATTGCAGAGTGAGTTCCCATGTGTCCCATGGCAGCTCATTAAAATTGTCGGAACCCTCATTATGATTTAACAAAAGTAAACACAGTTTATTGATAATAAATGGCTTTAGCCAAACACTAACCACAAGTGAAATAAATGTTTTTGTGTTATCATTCATATTCTCTGAAATAAGGCCAAGAAATCATAAATTCTGCCAGGGTATGTAAACTTATGAACACAACTGTATATGGATATCTACTGGGCAGTGTTGCCAACCTCCCGCAGCATATTTTTTACTGAGAAAACATGGGGATTTTACTGATGGAGCAGAACTCCTTTTAAAAACGAAGACAATCAATATTTAAAACGGAGTTCTGCCGAAAAAAAAAATATATTAAAAGTCAGCAGCTACAAATACTGCAGCTGCTGACTTTTAATATATAGACACTTGCCTGTCCAGGGCACTTACGATGTCGGCAGCCGAATGGTTTTCACACTGGAGAGATAAAAGCGGCTGTTTCAGGTCGTTTTGCAGGTGCTTTTTTTTTAGCGTTATAGTATGAAAGGGGTCTTACAAAAGTCAACAGCATGGCAAATGATCACCCCCTGATATTTACAGACAGCTGTAAAAGTCAACCATGGTTGGCAACCATGCTACAGTGCTGGTGCAGCCAGCTCAAAGTAATTTGGAAGAAGGATATACTGTACACTGAGCGACCCATGGCATAGAGGAAGTTATACACCTATGTAAGTGGAAGGTAGAGTAATGTATGATGGGGAGGGAGGGGCAGTCGAGAGTGCACTTGTTTGGAAAGAGCATGTATCCCTTAAATGTGTGAAGGTCACAATGTAAATTCCTTCCAAGGTAAACATTGCAAAAATAACGGAACATGTGTTGAAAAAACACTATTCTTTTTATTTAACCACTTCCTACTTATAGATACTATATACAGTATATATACTGTGTATACGTATACTGTATATTGCTTATTCTGAATAAATCCAATTGTATTAATAGAGTCAACAAGATTTTGGTCCATATTAACATTATTAGCATCACGCAGTTGCTGCACATCGGCTGTACTGTTGGCTGCACATCCATGATGAGAATCTCCTGTTCCACCACATCACAAAAGGTGCTCTATTGGATTGAGATTTGGTGACTGTGAAGGCCATTGGAGTACAGTGATCTCATTGTCATGAAACCAGTGGTGAGGTGATTTGAGCTTTGTGATATGGTTCATTATCCTGCTGGAAGGAGCCATCAGAAGATGGGTACACTGTAGTCATAAAGGAATGGATATGGTCAGCAACAATACTCAGGTTGGCCATGACGTTTAAATGATGCTCAATTGGTACTAAGGGGTCCAAAGTGTGGCAAGAAAATATCCCCCAAATCAATACACCACCAGCCTGAACCTTTGATAGAAGGTAGGATGGATCCATGCTTTCATGTTGTTTATGCCAAATTCTGACCCTACCATCTGAATGTCACAGCTGAAATCGAGACTCGTCAGACCAGGCAACAATCTTCTATTGTCCAATTTTGCAAATTTGTAGATTCAGTTTCCTGTTCTTAGCTAACAGGAGTGGGACCCGGTGTGGTCTTCTGCTGCTGTAGCCTCTGACTGCTGACATCAACAAGGCATTTTCGTCCCCACAGCTGCTGCTCATTGGATATTTTCTCTTTTTTGGACCATTCTCTACAAACCCTAGAGATGGTAGTACGTGAAAATACAAGTAGATCAGCAGGTTTTTTTAAACTCAGACCAGCCTGTCTGGCACCAACAACCATGCCACGTTCAAAGTCACTTACCGTATTTATCTTCCTATAGCACGCACCGGCGTATAGTGCACACCCATACTCTAGAAGGGAAATTCCTGGAAAAAAATGTGTACCATGATACAATGAAGCCCTGTCACACAAAAAAAATGTATTAATACAGTATCCTGTGTATATATATATATATATATATATTTATACAGTATATATATATATATATATATATATATATATATATATATATATATGATACTGTATTAATACATTTTTTTGTGTGACAGGGCTTCATTGTATCATCGTATAGAGAGGACTTGGTGTCACCCAGAGTTCTCACCCATGCAGGCTTCGGGGCTTCGGATGTGCTTGGGATGTTCATCACATTAGGAGAAAATTGTTTCGTCCAGGATTGGATTTTTTTATTCAGTTGGCTGAACCAAAAAAAGACAGATTTCTCCATCTACCTCATAATATACTGATCATTATCTACAGCTAATAAAACAAAAGTTTTCCAGGTCATCCGTTTGACAAAAGTTGAACTAACAATCGACTCCCTTCTGAACCACTCAAATGTTTATCCATCTTCAAATTTCAAATAGAGAGGACAGTTATTTTCTCTGAAACTGCCCTAGTTAGAAACCTATTAAAAATTTACATATTGGACTAATTACTTTACCAATTAACAGAAGTTATTTTCTCTTTGTAATTGGGGACATTGAAATTTGCCCTATATAATTTTTGAAAAAAATGCTACATAGTTAAAGGTAGTTTTAATAGGCAGCAATGCAGTTTGGAAATACTGTACAAGCAAATGCACTCAGATCAAAGTGTTGAAGCTGGACATGCAGTATTTTGTTACTGAGTGTTTGTCACACAAAGACTCAATGGGGTTCATTTTCTACAGGCAAATAGACTGTGCACTTTGCAAGTGCAATTGCACTCTGTAAGAGCAGTTGCTTCAGAGCTTAGTAAATGAACAGAAGCTCTGATAAATTTCATCATCTAATTTTGTGGCAAGCAAAAATGCTGTTTTTTTTTCATTTTCATTTTCCTTGCACATGATTGGGTATTCTTTGTAAAGTGAAACCTTACCTCATTTACTAAGCTCTGGAGCAGCTGCACTTGCTGAGTCTATTTGCCTTTAGTATATGAACCCCTTTAATATTAAAGTGTACTGTGCTCATAAATTAACTACCGTATTTTCCGGCGTATAGGACGACCTTTTACACCAGAATTATACAGCCAAAAAACGTGTGTCGTCTTATACGCCGGGTGAAGCAGCTGCTCTATCGATATCAGCCCACCGGGTGCTCTGTAAGGCTGTATGTAGTCTGTATATGCGCCGCTCAGCCAATCCCGATGCACTCTGTTGATGACAAAGCATGCTAAGCCTGCTCGGATTGGAGTAATAACCTCTGCCAATCCGAGCAGGCTACATTATGTAGCCTGCTCGGATTGGCAGAGGTTGATACTCCAATCCGAGCAGGCTTAGCATGCTCTGTCATCAACACAGTGCATCGCGATTGGCTGAGCGGCGCATATACAGACTACATACAGTCTTACAAAGCACCCGGTGGTGGTGGCCTCTTTGTTTAACTTAAAAGGCATTACTACCGCACAAGGTGGTCGTTTAATACGGTGAGTAGACCACAAAACCACCATTTTCAGCAGACTATTAGGTGGTCATCTTATATGCCGAGTCGTCTTATACGCAGGTAAATAACACAAAAAGTGACAATAAACAATAAACGTTCTTAAAAGCGTTCACAGTTATCGATATCCAATCATATCTTCAGCGCTTTGCAGTCATAAAAAGTAAAGTACTCCAAAAAAGTATTTAAAAAAAAGTACTCCAACACTATTGATGCATCAGCTGAGCTTCCTCTTCATAATGGATAGACTCATCAAATGGTATAAACTAGGGATGAGCGGAACATACTTTAGTTCAGTTTAAGTCGGGATTGGCAAACTTAACTAAAGTTTGGATGCTGATATCAAACCCCACTTAACGTGATGGGAGTGAAGAGTTAAAAACCAGGGGCCAGATTCACAGAGCCATTACGCCGGCGTTACAGGAGATGCGCGGCGTAAGTCTAAATTTGCGCATGCGTTTCGATGCGCCGCATCCCCAAAACGAGATACGCAAGAAATCTACTTTTTTTGGACCGGCGTAATTTCGATAGACCGGCGTATCCGCCCGCGCAAAACTGCGCTAGACACACCATTGATTTGCTATTCAAATATGCAAATGAGGGAGTTACGGGGATCCCCAAAAAACATTGGTGCAGCGCAGGCTACGTGCTGTGCGCAACAGCTGCATGTCCTGTCTAAAATTAGACCATCTAAACGGTGGAATAAAATTAGACAATCCATCTACATGTCAGAGAAAGCAACACTGTTAGTGAGGAGCAGAGCAGTCACACTTGCTGCACAACAAACTGTATGCCAACATGCCAGTGGCATCCATGCTCATAGCTATACTACTGACTTTAGATGAGCAAAGAAGGAGGAGAGCACGGAGGAGGGCACGGAGGAGGGCACGGGAGAGGATTTTTTTTTTTCCAAAAACGTTTTCTTTGCTTTTATAAACATTTTTACAAAAAATATACATACATACGTATATACATCAATACATAACATACATACAAATTACAAACACGGTCTCACTATCTTTCAATAGCCCTTTAAAACCTTGATGGATATAATAATCTAATCTGATACAAGCCCCTCATTCTTCACTTGATATATCACACACGCATAGACATCTTTGGCATGAGTGATTCTGAGGTGTCTCGCATCTTCAGATTCACCCCTCATGCCATCCTGGAATTAACCCTGCAGGAGGACATCACCAGCCCAACACATGACACCCATGACAGCTACATATACAATCCTAGCCCCATCCCCACAGATTTCAAACAGAACATGTATGGGGACAGCTGGCTGGTTGGTGAGTGACATGGGTGGCAGGCATGACTGTCCCCCCCATGATGCTGAAATCACTAGGGGCACATGCACTACTAACATCCTCCTGTCTTATCCCTTCAGGGTGACTCTGCATATGCACTGGGACCCCATCTCATGACTCCTATCCGGAACCCCCCATGGTACCCTGTTGTATTCCCCAAACTTTGTATGCCAGATCATCGGTGCATGTTGCATGCTGCACAACTTCGCAGTGAGAAAGGGCCTGGAGATTGACATAAGTGATGACCTGACCCCTGAACCAGACAATCCCCCCCTAACCGAGGCTACCCCGTCTTCTGAGGGAAGAGCAGCCAAGAGACAGCTCACATTAGGCATCTTTGCACGTTAAACACACACACATAATTCATGGCACAATGAGAATGCATGCATGCACACCACTGTGGTCCCTAGCACAGACACATCACATCCTCATCACATTGGATTGGCACAAGCCCACCATGCAGGACTTGTGAGCAGCAACGCCACGCCACGGCTCCAATTATGTCACTGTACATTCATACACCATTCACACGGACCTGGGGATCACTTCTCCACCACAAATAAGAGTGACACCCCTTTTCCGGCAGGAATGTCAACCCCACATTCCAAAATCATTCACAAACAGAACCAAAAAAAAAAAAAAAATGACCAGCAAAAAAAAAAATGACCAGCAAAAATATAATTTAAAAAACAACAACAAAGAAAACACATAAAAGACAAAAATCACTCTGCAAAACAGTCCCCAAATATCTCAAAGACACGTCACAAACAAACGCTAATAAACAACAGAACAAAAGCACCTTGCTGTATAGGGAGGGATACAAAGGGATGTACTTTTGCAAAGGAAATGCATTTGTGTCTGTCTATTTATGCTGTCTGCGTAGTTCACTAAGGTGCCACTTCCAATTTCACTGATTGCGCCGTTCCCGAGTTCCCGTTCCCGAGTTGTGAGCATGCGCACAGAGGTGCTGACCATGGTCTGCTTCATGTGCGCATGCGCGATCCGGCAGGCCCTTCATTTGCATGGGGTCACGGCTCATTTCAATGAAACACGCCCACGTCCTTCCCAATTTGAATTACTCCGCTTTACGCCAGTGTTTTTCAACTCCAGTCCTCAAGGCACACCAACAGGTCAAGTTTTCAAAATTTCCCTCAGATAAAATGGCTGTGGTGATTACTAAGGCAGTGAAACTGATCAAATCACCAGTGCAAAATAATGGAAAGCCTGAAAACATGACCTGTTGGTGTGCCTTGAGGACTGGAGTTGAAAAACACTGTTCTAGGCAAGAGATTGTCAAAACAATTGGCATGGAGCTGGGTACTGCCCTGGGGAATACGTAACAAAAAAATGGATTGGGGATTATCTTCATCTAGCTAGTACTGTGAATGTACTTTTTGCAAAAATTAGCAATTTGAATTTATAATAGCGTTGGTGGTGCATGGATTCATAAATTTGTTGTCACCCAGGTGGGTAGAGACCTTGTCTCTGGTGGATTGTGGTGTTTCAAAATGCTGCCTTTAAAGTCTGCACCATCATGCCCTTCTGTTAGCAGTCTGTAAAAATCAATGACAGGGTGAAAGCTGCTGTGGATGGACAAGGATGGGTAGATTTAGGGCTGATAGTCTGCATTCTGGGTATTTGTCCCTGGGCGCTTATGGCTCTTAACATAATACCACTCAGTACAGTGTCCAGCTGCAGCAACTTTTAACATGTGATAGACTTTTACACACTGCCGACAGAAGGCTGGACAGTGCACCTGTGCCGTCTGCAAGCATGAACATGCTGGGATTTCATGCATTGCACAATGTGCATGAGGTCTAATGGCTAGCTAGTAGGCAATGTGATGCTGAATAAAGTCTTCAAAATTTAACTAGTAAATCTGATGTGTCAATAAAATCACAGTCAGTGTGCTTGGACAGGTACATTTTTTTGCATTACTTTAAAGGCCATTTTTCTAATAAAATTGCCACTAGAATGATTTTTCTTTGTGCTAGCATTTAGGCACGTTTAGTTTTTTTTTTATGCCAGAAAACTGCTCTTAAAGAAAAACACCTCCTCTAAGTGCTGGGCTTAAAATATGTGTCTAAAAATCCTAATGTGCATGGACACGTTAGCTGCTTCTAAAGGAAAAATGCTAAACTCCTCCCAGAAGTTTTTTTTTAACAACTAGCCGTCCAACCACCGCTGTTACACTGCGGCAGGTTGGCTCGGTTGGGCAAATTACCTGGAAAGACTGAGAACCAGGATCTGTGTGTATAAACACACAAATCTCTGTTCTCTCAGGGGAGAGGAGAAAGATTGTGTTTTTATACTATGTATCAACGCTGATCTCTCTCCTCCCCTAGTCAGTGCCACCCCCCCCCCCTATAGTTAGAACACACCTAGGGAACACAGTTAACTCCTTGATCGCCCCCTAGTGTTAACCCCTTCCCTGCCAATGTCATTTATACAGTAACCAATGGCTATTTTTAGCTCCAATAACTGTACAAATGTCAATGGTCCCAAAATAATGTCAATAGTGTCCGATCTAACCGCCGCAATATTACAGTCCCAATAAATTTCGCCGATTGTCGCAATTAATAGTAAAAAAATTCAATAATAATAAAAATGACAAATCTATTCCCTATTTTGTAGATGCTATGACTTTTGCACAAACCAATCAATATAAACTTATTGCGATTTTTTTTATTACCAAATATATGTAGAAGAATACATATCTGCCTAAACTTAGGATTTTTTTTTTAATTGGGATACTTATTATAGCAAAAACTAAAAAATATTGTATACTTTAGTCCACTCACAAACAACACACCATATTGGATAGACACCACATCCCAAGCAAATTGAAGAATAGAAAAGGAAGGAAAAGGGGAATGGGATTTTCTAAACGGTGCTGGATAACAAAAAATTATTGGTATGAGAAAGAAAATATTGTACAAGTCAATAGGTACAAAAATAGAAAAATATTTATTATATAAACATCAATATAATGATATATCCATAAGAGACAACAAAAGTCTTATGAATACTATAGATTAAAAAAAGGCTGTCGGTCAAAGGTAAGTAAAATCGGTTTGAAGCCACACTGGATTGTTGTATCCCAACAGTTTCGCTTGTAATAAGCTTCTTCAGGGGTAGATGGTAACAATCAAGGCTTTTGGATTGATTAAACTACAGAAATGTAGGAAAACATAAATATTAATTTCATACATACAAATAATGTCTGTATAAAATGTACATAAACATGATATATACACTATTACTGGGTTGCAGAGGCACATAAAATTGAGCTCACCCTTAGACTACAGAAGACCAAGAACCGTCTGGTTGCTCGCCACCATGTGGGGTGGACACCCCCACACACACACAGGCCCAAGAGTACACACATGTGGGCGGGCTACTCCAATGGTTTGATCCTAGGGTTGAGGAACGATCAAAGGCTAGACTAATGACAAAAAAAAATTAAAATTAAAATTAAAAAAAAATAAAGATAAAATTATAGTAGGGAAAAAAAAAAAATGATGGGCGAATATTGGGGAACAATATACTGAATTTAGACCAGGGAAGTAACTTACTTCACAAAAACAGAGGTATGTGAGGAATAAAAAATATTTGTTTATATTTTTTATATATTGGAGAGATGACACAAGGTGTAGAGCGATGATGTGCTTAAGTAGCACAGCTTGGATCGGGATCTAACAGAGAAATAGAAAAACAATACTAAAAATAAAAATAAATATAAATAGAAATAAAAATGAAGAAATATAAAAAGGGAGAGTAAATATATTCTAAGAAAATTTTGGTTTGCATAGAGAAAATGGACAGGACCTAAGTCTCTATTCCATAGGCTTGCAAGAAAACAGGTAAACTGAAGAGACAATGAATCAATTAGGACCAAAGATTTAGCAGAATACTAAAATAGGAAGTGCACAATATAGAATGCTGGGAGAGGGAGAGCTAAAAGAAAGTTCAGAGCCGGATTACCGTGAGATGGTGTTTACAGCTGCATCCAGTGTCATCTGCACTGGGTTGTGAGACAAGCAGCTATTTAAGAGGATGTGCGCCCGACGTGTCAAAGACTGAAGAGTTAGAACGGAAGAGGAAGGGGATGAGTACTGAATAAAACTACATGTCCCAGAAAACACCGGGGTAGTCACGTGTTGGTGTGCGTACGTGTCGCTCTGACGAAAGACACGAGCGTTCAGTACAGAAAGCAAAACCTCTATGCAAATGATGAAGAGCATACAGGGGCTGGAATAGGCGAGGGGGCGTAGCGGGGGAGTAGACTGCAAACAGCCGGTAAAAGGAACATAGAAAATAATACAGTGGGAGTAAAAATTAAAAAATAAAACTATGTATAGCAAAATGCCGCCGGATTTTAAGGTTGAGCGGCCAGTGTGCGTAGGAGGGTGACAGGACACCAAGCCGCGAGACACAGACGGATCAGGTCTAAAAAGGGGGAAGGGGGGAGCATGGGAAAGAGTTGGATGGTAGACCGTGAGACCTCCAAACTTTCCCTAGTGCCTCTGCAACCCAGAGAAAAATAAAAAATCAATAAAGAAATAGACATGGAATTCTGACAAGAAAGTCAGTAATTATTAAATACAGTGCATAAGTATTGCATCGCTATATAAATTCAAATAATCATTACAAAATAATTTATTAGCATCGAAAATATACTGTATTGCATGATCATACAGAAAACAAATGTCCAGGTTAACAAAAAACCTGGAGGTGTAGTAAGTTATAAGGAATATTGGGACCAACACAGGTAGCAACAAAGTATCATTTATGTATTTTTTTTTTAAATTGATGCTCTTTTTTTGTTTATAGCGCAAAAAAAAATAAAAAATGCAGAGGTGGTCAAATACCACAAAAAAAGACGTCAATTTTGTTTGGGTACAGCGTTGCACGACTGCACAATTGTCAGTTAAAGCGACGCAGTGCAGAATCGCTAAAAATGGCCTGGTCAGGAAGGGGGCAAATCCTTCAGTGGCTGAAGTGGTTACGAAAGTGCACATAGACCCTAATGCCGCGTACACACAATCACTTTTTGTGATGTAAAAAACGTTGTTTTATCTCATGAAACAAAACAACGTTTTTCAAACTTCATTTTAAAAAACGATGTTGCATACACACCATCGTTTTCTAAAAATGCTCTTGCAAAGCGCGGTTACGTAAGACACTTTCGACGGCACTCTGTTCCATTTGAAGCTCCCGTCTCATAACTTGCTTCTGAGCATGCGCGGGTTTAGAAAAACGTCGTTTTAAACGTCGTTTTGCCCACACACGATCATTTTTTGTGAAACAAAAGACGACATTTTGAAAAACGACATAAAAAATTCAATCATGTTCGAATTTTTTTTTGGTCGTTTTTTTAAGACATAAAACAACGTTTTGCCCACACACAATCATTTTAAATGACATTTTTTAAAACGTTGTTTTGTTTCATCACAAAAAACGACCGTGTGTACGCGGCATAATACTAAGTCTGCTTTCTGGGCTCAAATCAATCATTACCGCTGTGCATGCCAGTGACACACACTTCCAGGTGATGAAAAAAAAGGCAACGTGTCTGTATGTGAACCACATCAAAATGCTTACAAGCCACAGGCATATTGGTGTTATCATTCTTTTTTTCAGGTATTATATTAGAAAAACAATTTTTCTAGATAAAAATTGAATTTCTCATGGTAGAATGTCATTATCTTAAGGCATATATAAGTCTCTAGTCACTTGTGCAATTAATTGTAGCGTTGTCTTGGGGGTCTCTAAGCGTTTTTAGCACAGTGTTTCTCCCAACAGTAATTATTCACTTCCAGCAGAAATCCATGTTCCGCTGTTTCTCTAGAGGATAAGTGCAGAAGCTAGGTTAGCCTAGTTTTGAGTTTATAACCATTACACTACTAAAGGATATCTATCTATCTATCTTGCAGTGAAATGTATTTGCTTACCATACTCTGATGCAGGCATAGGCCACCTTAACTCCATTTTCCACAACTTAGTTGGTTCCTGGACATGCCTAGGAAATATATGATCCTCAGCTTCCCTTCCTAAGCACCTGATGAGAAAGAGGTAGCTGGGAAAATGATCTGCTAACAAGTGAGAGCATAGTTGCCAACTGCCCCGGATTTCCTGGGACATTCCAGGGATTTACACCCTTTTCCCGGATTTATTTTGTCCTGGAAAATCAATTTTTTTCCTGCTTTTTCACCGGCGCGGGCGACCGCCGGCGGAGACAATGTAATTTTTAAGAAGACCCAAACACAGATGGCTAGTATAATACCACCCCCTGCCGCAGCAGATTTATTTTCTATGGTACTAGCCACTCATGTTTTGGCTGCAATTGAAATTAAGCTGCGGCGCTATCCACCCCCCACCCTGCTGCATGTCCGTCTGTTATGGAAAGGGGCGGGGATGGGCGGCGCTGCAGTATAATTTCTATTGCAGCCACGTGGCCGGCTCCGCCTCTACTTAGTTCCCCCTCAGGGAATGGAAACGGTAATTGCAGCCGACACAGGAGACACCGCTATACCGATGCAAGGACAGCTCCAATAGGGGGACACCTGACTAAGGGGGGCTCCAATGGGGGTCGCCTGACTAAGGGGGGCTCCAATGGGGGGGGACACCTGACTAAGGGGGATTCAATGGGGGGGGGACAGCTGACTAAGGGGGGCTCCAATGGGGGGGGGGGCCTGATGTAAGGAGGGACACCATTGGGTATGCCTGATATATGGAGGGACTCCACTGGGGGCACCTGATGTAAGGAGGGACTCCGCTGGGGGCACCTGATGGCATCTGGTGGCAGGCGACGTGGCAGGTGACATACTCGGCACACTGATTCTGCATTATGGTGAGTTGAATAATTTCATTCTATATTACAATGTAATAATAGAAATAATGCAATGTTTGGAGTATCTTTATTTGCTGATTTGTTAAAATCTGAAATACACATATTACTATTGTGGTGTAGGATCCGGGCCTGCTGTCCCTCCATCCTTCCTTCTCTCTCCTTCCCTCCCTCTTTCTTTCTCTCTTTCTTCCTTTATTTCTCCCTTTCTTTCTAACTCCATCCCTCATTCATCTCAGACTCTAACCACACCCCATTTGAGACACGCCCATTTAAGCCACTCCCAGCATAAACCGGCGCCCTTCACTTTTTTTTTTGCAATGTTGGCAACTATGTGAGAGGTCCTCTTTCGTCAGAACTGGCGTGTGGGTAACAGGGCAAGAGTCTAATTTTGCAGATTCTCCAGAAGACCCAGTTACTGTGGGTAGATACTTAGCAAGTCCTCCAGTTCCAGTGGGGTATTTACCTGACTTATGGCCCATACACACGATCCGAATATCGGACGAAAACGATCGTCCGATGATGGATCGTACGATTTTCGGATCGTGTGTACACTACTTTCGACAGCCGATCACGACCGTTCATCCGATTAAATTCGATCGGACAAGAGCGAAAATTTTTCTCGTCCGATGTCCGATCGTCCGATTTTCGTTTAGTCAGTACAGCCGTCATCCGACAATACAATACAAATACATTACAACACGTGACATCACTTCCGATCGTTTTTTTCTATCGTACGAGAATTTTCGTGAGTTTAAAAACCTATTTTATTTTACTCGCGATTATTAAGCGAAAAAAGTCGTACGATCCGTCGGCCGATATTCGGATCGTGTGTATGGGCCATTAGACACAGAGATATTGCTGTGAAGAGTCCAAATCTGTGCAGCTCTCATAATCATTTTTTTTTTTATTGTATACATGCTCTTCTGTCATTTCTTATAACTTTGCACACGTTTAGTATTCTACAAGTTGGGGCTTGTTCTCATCAGCCTGCATGCCTTATGGCCTGTAAAGGGTCCCCTGTCCCTGGTAGGGGCCCTTTCTTCTGAGCCCAAGCCCTTCCCACTGATCATGGGGTCCTTTATTCCCATCACGGGACCCTTAATTACGGTCCCACAATGGATATCTTATCGCTCCACAGTGGATACCTTTCACATATTCTGCAGTGGTCCCCCTTCCTGCTGTCTTGGGGCTCCCCCACAGTGGCAAAATGTCAAGGCCCAATGGGTGGTCGCAGCAGTGCAGTGCAAATCACATGCGATGTCTGTGCGATGCAAACTCATTGATTGGACCCTGGGCAAACATTTTTTCTTGGCCCCCTCCATGCAATTTCGCTCTCTACCTGCTCTACAATAAAGTCTACAATAAATAGCAGCTACTTAAAGTCAATTTACTGAATCAGATCAGGCAGCGATTGTGATTGGTTGCCCTAGGTTACAGTGTGTAATTACAACTCACTGACTGGCTTCTAGAGGTTACAACACACATTATGCCTCACTTATTATTTGCTAGAGGTTACAGTACATGACTTACGCTTGTTGATTGGTTGCTAGAGATTACTGTACATCAATACTGCTCACTGATTGGTTGCTAGTGGTTAATGGACATCCTTACCACTCACCAATTGGTTGCTAAAGGTTACTGCACATTATTAAAGCTTACTGATTGGTTGCTAGAGGTTAATGCATATCGTTACTGCTCAATGATTGGTTGCAAGAGGTTAGTGCACATCATTACTGCTCACTAATTGGTTGCTAAAGTTTATAGCACATCATCTCCTCACTGCCTGCACACCATGGACTGGAGAGGTGAGGGGACCCATCAATAGACAGAAAACTCTAATGCCGCGTACACACGGTCGTTTTTTGCGATGAAAAAAAACGTCGTTTTTTAAAACGTCATTTAAATTGATCGTGTGTGGGCAAAACGTCGTTTTTTGTCTTAAAAAAAACGACCCAAAAAAAATTCCAACATGCTTGCTTGCATGCAAGTCACCGTGTGTAGCAAAAACGTTGTTTAAAACGACGTTTTTCAACCCGCGCATGCCCAGAAGGTAGTTATGAAGCGAGCTTCAATGGAAAAGTGTGGTGAACGTAACCTCGTTTTTTGTGAAAAAACGATGGTGTGTATGCAACATCATCTTTGAAAGTGACGTTTCAAAAACGTCGTTTTTTACTTCACAAAAAACGTCGGTTTTTTTCATCGCAAAAAACGACCGTGTGTACGCGGCATTAGGCCTCGTACACGCGATCAAATCTGTCTGCTGGAAACGGTCTGCTAGACCGTCCCAGCAGACAGATTCGATCGTGTGTACGGGCGAGCCGACGGATTTGGCCACCCGACAGATTTCAAAGCATGCTTTGAAATCTATCGGGTGGGAATCCGTCCGCCCGACATGTCTGCTAGTTAGTACACTTACCAGCAGACATGTCGTCTCGCACCGCCGCCGAATGGATTCGGCGCATGCGCGGAAGTGTTTTACTTCCTGGTGCGGTGACGTGGCGGCGTCAACGTCAACGCCACGTCAGCGACACGTCAGCGCGCCGTCTGCTGGCGGGGATTTTGGTTTGCTCGTGTGTACACGCGAGCAAACCAAAATCCTAGCAAACAGATTTGTTCAAATCGGTCGGTCCGACCGATTTGAACAAATAGATTGCCTCGTGTGTACGAGGCCTTAGGGATTCTAGGATCTATGGGATCAGTGGCAACGCTGGGGGAGGGGGGTTGCAATCAGTGACAATGCTGGAGGGTTGATAAAAACAGTGGAAGTGGTGGGGGTGGGATTAGTTAGGAGGCAGTACACTGTGGCAAATCCTGAATCTGTAGAGCAAAGCAGGAAATCTTATAAAAAGTGGAGGATTCTACACCCACCACCAATGTAATAGGATATTTACAATGACCACCAATGTGAGGGGGGATTTACACTAATCACCAATGTGAGTGGGAATTTGCACTGACCACCATGTAACTGGAAATTTTATATTCACCCACTAATATAAAGTGAGATTGTTACACTGACACCAATATAATAGGAGCATTTACACCAACCACCAATGTAAGGGGGAATTTACACTTACAACCATGGTCGAGGTTATTTCTTCTGACCACCAATGTAAAGGCAATTCTGTTCCTACCACCAATTTAAAGGGAAATGTACACAATGTAATGAAAAATTTACACTGACAACCAATGTAATGGGGGATTTTACATCAAAAACCAATGTAATGGGGATTTTACATCAACAACCAAAAAAGGGGAATTTCTACACTGCCCACCAATGTAAGGGGGGATTTACACTCACCACCAAATTAACCACTTCAGCCCCTGAAGGATTTACCCCCTTACTGACCAGGCCATTATTTGCAATACGGCACTGCAACGCTTTAACTAACAACTGTTGTCCCATTGGATGATCACCCTCAAACTAGACGCATGAACAGAAAGGATGATCACTCCACCCCCAAAAATTATCATCCCAAGAAAACTAACAACAGATCAGATCACCCCCATTCTGATTACACCTGTCCCAACTCCAGAACATCTAGAGGTCAACAGGAAAAAAAGGTTGCTTTCCAACAATCAACAATTGACTGCCAACCACCAGCAACATACCTCAATACAATCAAAAACCCACTTATCCCAGCAAGACCAACAGAAGGCTTATCATGAATCATCATGAATCTACTAAGCACCATACCTCTCCAAAAGATTCAGATGATATGAACAACTACATCATGAAAGGAGCACAACCAAGAGACCAAACATCTAAGAAAGTTTTTTTAGGGAGCACCCCCTCTCACTAGCAATAAAGAGACAGCAATAAAAACCAAAGGAGGTTTCAGAGGAGGCAACAAAAAGAATCAGACACACTACCTCCCCCTCTCCGATCAACTGTGAAAATCTTCAACCTATCTTTTTTAGAATATGAACTCTCCTTATTACACAAAGGACTCAATTTTGCTCCATCAGTCCCCCCCAACTAATTCAACTTATTTAACCACTTAAGCCCCGGACCAATATGCTGCTAAATGCCCAAAGGTGTTTTTACAATTCTGCACTGCGTCGCTTTAACAGACAATTGCGTGGTCGTGCGACGTGGCTCCCAACCAAAATTTGTGTCCTTTTTCTTTCCACAAATAGAGCTTTCTTTTGATGGTATTTGATTGTCTCTGCGATTTTTATTTTTTGCGTTATAAACGGAAAAATACCGGGGAAAAAAATCGCAATATAAAAAAAATAGCAAGCCAACAAGGGAGGTGGAATTGTTATCCTAAACAAGGAGGATTATATAACAGAAGCACACAGACTACGATCTGATCTGGAGGCATATACCAAGTTGATAAAAAACCCCATCCAAGCATTCAGAAGTGGACTTCAACTCATAGTAGACACAGCCCCTGATGATGGGGTTCTGAATTCCAGTGAAAGATCATTTCTATGTCCCTAATTATTCACCACCCTGTACTTACCTAGAGTCTATAAGGCCCCACTCCATCCCCCTGGGAGACCCATCATAGCAGCTATAGACGGCCTCACCAGCCACCTATCTGATTATGTAGACTTTTTCATCCAACCTATTGTTTAACGACTTTCAGCTACTTGACACCTTGGATCACTATAATTGGGACGCCAGCAACCTTTGGGTCTCGTTAGACATCACCTCACTCTACACATCCATTCCACATGATATTGGATTAGAGGCGGTCAGTTACTTCCTAGGCAAAGAAGAAACCCTACATCCCACACAAGCAAAGTTTATTCTTCAAGCCATCAAGTTCATTCTTCATCACAATTATTTTTAATTTGAAAAGGAATACTATTTGCAGATCAGAGGAACAGCTACCCCAACCTTTTTTGACATACTGGGAGGATCTTCACATCTGGATTGAGAATCCCTTTTCATGTCACTTTTCTCTTTGATGTTTATGTTTTTAATAAACGGAATTATGCTATGAGATCCCCTTTCCTTTTTTTCTTGGATTGACCACACTTCGCATATGAGGGTGGAGCTCCAGATCCAGTCCACATCAAGCAGTGTGCAGGCACCTACCTGCTTAGCGGTTTATGATGTTTTTTTTTTTATTAAAGTAGTCTACACGGTGTGGTAAGCGCATTATGATTACTGAGCACTTCAGGGGAAGCTGGTTTTGTGGTGAAGGAATATTATCATGCTGAACCTTGATTGTATGACAAGTCTGAGGCCGTGTACACGCGGCAGAGAACCTCGACGGGCAGAACACATCGTTCTGCCCGTCGAGGTTCTCTGCCGGCCGTCGAAATCGGCGACCCGCCCGTCGGGAATGGCAACCAGCCATTCATCCAGGCGGGCCGTCGAGCAAATAGAGAGCGTGCTCTCTATTTCTGCTCGACGGGCTTCCCGACGGGAAGCTCGCCGAGAGCGTACACACGGCCAAGGTCCTCGCTGGAATGCAGCTTCCAGCGAGGTTCTCGCTGGTTTCCAGCGAGAACCTCGGTCGTGTGTACGCCGCCTCAGAGGAACTCGCCTTCATTTGATACTTTTACTGATTGTGCTGTCAGATTTAACCCTATTTTCTCTATTGGGACATTCACATTTATGATTGCTATTGTTCACAGTACCTTTATGCTTTTGTTGTTCAATTTTCTTTATTTTTGTCACTGTCACAGGTGACCCACCTATACACTGTATTATATTAATTATAATCACCTACTGGTCCAATAGGGACCACCAGCGCCCTCTATTTTTTCTATTGCAACATATATTTTTTTTAATCCTGACTCGGTTTGTGAGCATTGTCTCGCAAAACGAGCAGGATTTAAGTCACTGTGGTGTGCAATATTAAATTTGGGCAGAGGTGCGGGGGCGCTGGAGCCGAGCAGAGCCGAGCCGTTTGGAAATACTCAGAAAAACTCGGAAATAATCAGTTCCCGAGGCTCTCTGATGCCCCCCACCTCTGACCACATGCGGTATTGCATGCCATAGAAGTCAATGCGGTACAAATTATTTTTGTTTCCATTGACTTCTATGGGGAAACTCGCTTTAATATGTGAGTGCTTTGGATTATGAGCATTCTCTTGGAACGGATTATGCTTGTAATCCAAGGTTCCAGTGTATATATATATATATATATATATATATATATATATATATATATGATTCTCACATATTTTTCACACATATATTAACGCATTTTAAATTATGTCTCTAAGTCATACATTATCTTTTTAACATATATACAGCATATAGCTTTTTAATCATTATATTCCCAGCTGATACCGCTAATTGCGGCTAAGAGTGGGTTAATTGTATCCTCTATATAAATGTGATGTGAGTGTTAGAGGATCAACTGATGAAGAAGGAGAGGTCATGCCATCGAAGGGCCAGATTCAGGAACAGTTAGGCTGGCGGATCCAGTGATCCGCCAGCCTAACTGTGACTTTGAGCCGGCGTTTCTGTTTTCTGTAACCAGAAAACAAGAAACGCCGGGTTGGAGTTCCGATGCGAGCAGCGTAACTGAGTTTCGCCATCGCATCGTTACTTCAACTTAAAAATGGCGCCGGGGGCGTTCCCGCCGATTTCCGCTCAAAAAATATGTTAATGAGCGGAAATCGGCAATTCACGATCGAATTCCGGCGCGACGCAATGACGGTACGACGTTTCCGGACGGGATACGCGGCGCATAGATATACCTACATGGGGTTGGAGTATCCTATGTTAGGTATAGGCGTCGTCATCGCGTCGGGAAAAAAAAAAAAAAACGTCGCTTGCGTAAAACGTTCATGAATGGGAATGTGACGTCATTGACGTTCATTCACAGAATTTGGAGCATGCGCACTGGGATGTTTTGACACTCGACGCATGCGCAGTACGTTGGCGGCGGGATCGCGCTTAGTTAGAATACTACACGCCCCGTACCCGCCCAATTTGAATTCCGCCGGCTCATTTGCGATGCGCTGCCGCAACTTTAGGAGCAAGTGCTTCCTGAATAACAGCACTTGCTCCTAAAATTTCTGCAGCGTAACGCAAATGAGAAGCGTTACTCTGGAGCAAAGATGCTCTGAACTACCTGAATCTGGCCCGAAGTGTTTTCTGATTGGCTAGACAGAGTGTGGACGGCTCACTAGTTTGACAGCCCTGGACCACTCCCACCCAGAGACACACAGCTGACGTCTCCATGAGGCTTACCGAGGCTCCAGCTATGGCTAACACACAGTGTTCCTCTTTACATCAGAGTCCTCTCCGTACATCAGAGTTCTCAGTGTTCCCCCTTAAATCAGGGTTCACAGAGCATCCCTTATGTCAGAGTTCTCCCTTACATCAGAGTCTGCAGATTCCCACTTACAGTGTAAATTAAATTAAAAGTGGATGAAAGGCTAAAAAACATAGCAACAAATGTTGACACAAATAATATTTTTCTCTATTGGCTAATTAAAAAACGCCAAAGCTCAAAAATGCCTAAAAAACGCAGTCCAAAATTTCTCAAAACCGCCCATACAAAGGCCTGAAAAAACACTGGAAAAAACTCTCAAAACGCAACGTCAGGTGTGAATGCAACCTGAGTGTGTTTTAGCTACACTTTAGGGGGGCAGAATATGGCCAACATATCATTCATCTACAGTAATTACAATATTTTTAAAAGCTGATCCGTTTGTTTTCAACTACAGGGTGCCCTTTGTCTGCAAAAGCGTGTCAAAGATGAATTTAGCCTTTAAGGGAATATTATACCTTTGCTGTAGAATTTTACAATCTGCTTTACCAAGTACATTCACAAAGATGGAGAACATAGATGCAATGGAGCATTACATTTATTACATCCAATGTTTTTATATTTTATTCCCCCTACTGTGTAACTACACAGCTACCAAAATATGTTTAAAGTAAAATCCTAAAATACATAATTCATCCAAAAAAAACAAACATGAATGATAATAAGTAAATATATAATAAACATCTGCTTGCAGCAAAATCCATTCCAATTGTAATATATTTTTTTCTATCTCATGCAAGAATTATGCAGGATATAAATCTATAGCTATATAGCGACATCTAGTGACCATCTGATAACATTTGTATCATTTTCTACCGTTTGCATGATAGAATGTTCCTAGTTGTAAACAAATGTCCTAGAACACTGTGTATATATATATATATATATATATATATACACACACACACAGTATCTCACAAAATATACCCCTCACATTTTTGTAAATATTTTATGATATCTTTTCATGTGACAACGCTGAAGAAATTGCACTTTGCTACAATGTAAATTTGTGAGTGTACAGCCTTTATAACAGCTTGTATGCATTTGCTGTCTCCTCAAAATAACTCAACACACAGCCAGTAATGCAAAAATACGAAGAGAACTTGGACAGCCGCACTCCAAAAATGTTCTTTTAATTAAAATCCATCACAAAAATAAACATGCCACAGCAAAAAAATTGGAACAAAAGCGAACGTTTCGCACTGTAGCTTCAGTGCTTAGTCATAGCTATTTTTTTTTTCTCTAAACCATTAACTGCTTGCCGACCTGCCGCCGTCATTTTACTGCAGCAGGTCGGCACGCCTGGGCGAGAGCCCGTAGCTCTACGTCGGCTCTTTAACCACTTTAGCCCCGGACCATATTGCTGGTCAAAGACCAGAGCACTTTTTGTGATTCGGCACTGATTCGGCGCTATAAATTTTGCTCAAACCAATCAATAAACGCTAATTGCGATTTTTTTTTTACGAAAAATATGTAGAAGAATACGTATCGGCCTAAACTGAGGAAAAATAATGTTTTTTTTATATATTTTTTGGGGGTATTTATTAACCACTTCAGCCCCAAGCCTGTTTTTCAGATTCGGTGCTTACGAGACTAAAACAGTTTTTTTTGCTAGAAAATTATTTAAAACCCCCAAACATTATATATTTTTTTTCTAACACCCTAGAGAATAAAATGGCGGTCATTGCAATACTTTTTTTCACACCGTATTTGCGCAGCGGTCTTACAAGCGCACTTTTTTTGGAAAAAATTCACTTTCTTGAATTAAAAAATAAGACAACAATACATTTGGCCCAATTTTTTTATTGATTGTGAAGAATAATGTTACGCCGAGTAAAATGATACCCAACATGTCACGCTTAAAAATTGCGCCCGCTTGTGGCATGGCTTTAAACTTTTACCCTTAAAAATCTCGATAGGCGACGTTTAAAAAATTCTACAGGTTGCATTTTTTGAGATACAGAGGAGGTCTAGGGCTAGAATTATTGCTCTCGCTCTAACGATCGCGGCGATACCTCACTTGTGTGGTTTGAACACCGTTTTCATATGCGGGCGCTACTCGCGTATGCGTTTGCTTCTGCGCGCAAGCTCGTCGGGACGGGGCACTTTAAAAAAAATTTTTTTGGGTTTTCGGTTTTATTTTTATTTATTTTATAATTTTTAACACTGAAAAAAAAAAATGTAAACATCCCTTGTAATAGAAAAAAGCATGACAGGTCCTCTTATATATGAGATCTGGGGTCAAAAAGACCTCAGATCTCATATTCAGGCTTAAATGCAAAAAAAAAAAAGAAAAAAAAAAAAAAAAAGTCAAAATGTAAACAAATTAAATGTCTCTTTAAGACGCTGGGCGGAAATGACGTTTTGACGTCACTTCCGCCCAGCAGAGGTATGGGGACGGCTGAGGGACATTTTTTCCCTCAGTCGCATCCCCGGACAGCCAGCAAGAGGACCCGATCGCCTCCGCCGCTACCGACGGCTACGGTAAGCGGCGGAGGGCACGGGAGAGCGGCGGGAGGGGGGGGCACCCTCTCCCGCCGCCGGTAACGGCGATCTCGCGGCAAATCAGCCGCGATGACTGCCATTATCGTTAACAGGACCGCCCCACGAAGAGATGGATATCTCGGTTGTGGCAGCAGCTGCTGCCGTTACCGAGATATCCATCTTCAAAAAGATGACGTCTTTGGACGTGGGGCCGGTCAGAAGTGGTTAAAATATTGCATTTTTTTCAAAATAGTGGCTCTATTTTTGTTTATAGCGCAAAAAATAAAAACCGCAGAGATGATCAAATACCACCAAAAGAAAGCTCTATGTGTGGGAAAAAAAGGACGCCAATTTTGTTTGGGAGCCACGTCGCACGACCGCGCAATTGTCAGTTAAAGCGACGCACTGCCGACTCATAAAAAGTGCTTTGGTCATTGGGCAGCAATATGGTCCGGGGGTTAAGTGGTTAATGTCTAAATGCTGGCAACAAAAGTGAATACACCCCTATGTCCAAATTGGGCCCAATTAAACATTTTCCCTCCCTGGTGTCATGTGACTCTTTAGTTAGGCCCCTTTCACATTGAGGAGTTTTTCAGGCGGTACATCGCAAAAAATAGCGCCGCTATGCCGCCTGAAAAACTCCTGCCAAGCAACCTCAATGTGAAAGCCCGAGGGCTTTCACACTGAGGTGATGCGCTGGCAGGAGAGAAAAAAATCTCCTGTCAGCAGCATCTTTGGAGCGGTGAGAGGAGTGGAATGTATACCGCTCCTTCACCACTACTTCCCATTGAAAACAATGGGGAACCGTGGCAATACCGCCCGCAATACGCCTCTATATAGGTAGAGGTATTAACCCCTTTACGGCCGCTAGCGGTGGTTAATACCGCAACGCTAGCGGCCGCAACTCGCGGCAAATCCGACGGTAGAGCGCCGCTATTTTTAGCGATGCTATACCGCCAGTGCGGCTCCAGCCCCAATGTGAAAGGCCGCCTTACAAGGTCTCAGGTGTTAACGAGGAGAAGGTGTGTTAAATGTGGTGTATTGCTCTCACTCTCTCATGCTTGTCACTGGAAGTTCAGCATTCTCAGCGTCATATCCAGAGGTTGTTTTTTGGAAATAGACGTATGAGTGCTGCCAGCATTGCTGCTGAGGCTGAATGGGTGGGGAGCCTGTCAGTACTCAGACCATACTCGGAACACTGCATCAAAGTGGTCTGCATGGCTGTCATCCCAGAAGGAAACCTCTTTCAAAGATGGTGCACAAGAAAGCTTGCAAACAGTTTGCTAAAGACAAACAGACTAAGGACATGGATTACTGGAACCATGTCCTGTGGTCTGATGAGACCAAGATAAACTTATTTGGTTCAGATGGTGTCAAGGGTGTGTGGCGGTAACTAGGTAAGGAGTAAAAAGACAAGTTTGTCTTGCCTACAGTCAAGCATGGTGGTGGGAGTGTCATGGTCTGGGGCTGTATGAGTGCTGCCGTCATTGGGGAGCTACAGTCCATTGAGGGAACATGAATGCCAACATATACTGTGACATACTGAAGCTGAGCATGATCCCCTCCCTTTGGAGACTGGGCCAACCCCAAACACACCTCCAAGACAACCACTGCCTTGCAATAGAAGCTGCGCTTAAAGGTGATAAACTGGTCAAGCATGTCTCCAGACCTAAACCCTATTGAGCATCTGTGGGGCATCCTCAAACGGAAGGTGGAGGAGCGCAAGGTCCCTAACATCCACCAGCTCTGTGAGGTCATCATGGAGGAGTGGAAGAGGACTCCAGTGGCAATCTGTGAAGCTCTGGTGAACTCCATGCCCAAGAGGGTTAAGGCAGTGCTGGAAAATAATGGTGGCCACACAAAATATTGACACTTTGGGCCCAATTTGGACATTTTTACTTAGGGGTGTACTCACTTTTGTTGCCAGTGGTTTAGACTGTTTTAGAAGCTGTACACTCACTACTTTACATTGTAGCAAAGTGTCATTTCTTCAGTGTTGTCACATGAAAAGGTATAATAAAATATTTACAAAAATGTGAGGGGTGTACTCACTTTTGTGAGATACTGTATATAGACAAAATCAGTTTGGCATCCTAACCATGCTTCTGGAAATCGGATCATATTTTTATTCCATCCTGTCACAGATTTAGCAGATGTAGGATTTGTTTTATTCCAAATAAGTTATTATTCTTAGTTATTTAAGTTTAATACTGGCCATACAAGAAACATTTTGTAGGAGAGTAAAAGTAAAATTGATGCCGATTTATTTATACAGATTACATTAGTCATTTATTTATTTTTCCTTTTCTTTTCAATTCATTTCGTAAAATATGTTCCGATATATTTGAAAAATCATCTCTGTAAATAGTAGCGGATTTTGGAAATGAAAGCATATATGTATTCAAAGCCCCAAACATTTTGGAGCTTATCAGTCCTTAAATGTGAGGGCTGCAGATTTTTTTTCAGGCTTTTTTCCTGCTAGTAACACACTTCCTATCCTATGGTCATCCAATGACATGTCCCAATCATGTGCAGTACATGCAGTGAACTGCCCCCCCCCCCCCCCCTCAAGAGGGAGATTCAGTATAGAAAGTTCTCCTTGCTACGCATGTCATTTGCAGCTACCACTCCAATTAAATTTGTATTTGCCCAAATGTCTGCTCTGTGTGTTTATACTAGTCCCCTCAAAGCCTGAGATATGTTGTTAAACTAATGGGCATGCTGTGGCTAGTAATGTGAGATAAATACAATGAAACAATATGAAAAAAGCTGCGCTACCTAAAATTATATTCGGAAACGTCCTCTTTCCGCATCTCTCTGACCACCGACACCGCCACACTCACTCCCGTCTCTACCCTACTAACTACCGTACTCGTAGGCGGGATTAGTAGGGTAGAGACGGGAGTGAGTGTGGTGGTGTCAGTGGTCGGAGAGGTGCGGAGAGAGGACGTGTACCGGGATTATACTATCAAGGACTATTGATAGTATGTCACCCTAAATTCTTCCTGGGAGTTTCAGCTACGTTGTAAATATGTGTTTACTTTTTCTAAAGCAATGAATTAGAGGTACCAGGGGAAACAGACTCCATTGACATTAGTAGAAATAGACTACAGTTCCCACAATGCCTTGTCTTCCTGGAACACATGACACCTCCGCACAGCTTTATGGGAGAGGTTATTTAAAGGCTGGGAGAAGCCGGACTCGCTCTCTTGGGACCGGCCTTTTTCCCTCTGCGGAAAGAGGGGAAGCTCTCCAGCCAAGCAGCTAGGCCAGAAGCCTGAGCCTGGATCCAGCGGATGACCAGACACCCGGAGAGAAGTAAGATCAAGTGCGTCCCGCTCATGCTTCCAAGAAACCGGACAGACTCACCAGCTGACGGCTGAAACAGTGGAGAGCAAGATACCGGAGACTGTGCGGTACAGCGTGGTAACTGATCAGTGCATCTGCCGTGAGAAACTCAGGCGGACCAGGCCTGCTCGGGTGAGAGGGCACTTGCCCAAGTTTCAATAATACCCTAGCCTTGTGACTGGTAGTCTGGTAGTGATTCACATATCAGAATGGCGTGCTGCCTACTGATCTGACCAAGAGACTAAACATCTGAAAGTCACGCTAGCCAAGTTGACTGATACCCATTTGAGGATCGGTCCACATCGCTTTTATTGATCATACCCTTAGACTGAGCCTGAATACCCCTTTGGATTACAAATACATTAAAGTGCACCAACGAACTTATAATAGACTTCATCACTCTTCAACATTCTGAAGTTATCCAGGCTAGGCCTGATTGAGAGTGCCAGTAATTGCATTTAAATGGACTGCCCACTAGGGGAGCTCGCGAGCATAGATTATTTATAGTCACTTATAGATTTCATGACGTTAACGTTTCAGTTTGGTTTTATTGATTCTTGCAGAGTCAGCTGTACATGTATATGTATTTTGTAACCTATTGTTGACCTGTTATTCCTTCTTATTATATGCCAAGTAAAGTTACTCTTGGTTTACTATATCGCTTGTGTGAGGTGTGTTTGCTGTTGAGGCCTGCAATCAAAGAAAGGTAATAACAATATTACATGTCACTATATAAATATGTATTCATGTGTGTGTTAGGCCGCGTACACACGATCAAACATATCTGCTGAAACTGGTCCGCAGACCAGTTTCAGCGGACATATCCGATCGTGTGTACGGCCAGCAGACAGGTTTCCAGCAGACAAAAGTTTTAAAGCATGCTTTAAAACTTGTCTGCTGGAAAGCTGTCTGTCGGATATGTCCACTGGTTAGTAACCAGCGAACCGAAATCTCCAGCATGCGTCAAATGGATTTTTTTTTTTTATAATTCTTTATTTTATAACATTTTCCACTCTTATTTCTTCTTTATACAAACAAAAAAGTAAATGACTACATTTTAACATTTTTCTTTAACCATTTTCTTATTGGTCATTATGCTTCTCATCATGGCTCACAGATTTTGCCATCATATCTACTGTATATAGCAATGGCATCATACACTTCCTATTCCCCATATCTACCCTTCCTTTTAAGTCGCTATCCCCCCCCCCCGTTTCCCCCCCCCCAGAAAAAACAAAAAAAAAAAAACAAAAAAAAAAAACCCTCCTCTAATCCTCCTCCTTCTTCAAAGGTCTCGCTCTCTGAATCTTATATAGGGTGTCCACACTTGGCTGTACTTCCCCTCTTGTTCTCTTATTCCCATCGTCAGGTTCTCCATCTGCTGAATTTCTGTTACTCTGCCCAGCCATTGCTGTCTGGTCGGCGCAAGCGTACTTTTCCACAAAATTGGAATGCAAGCCCTTGCCGCTGTCAGCAAATGCCTAAGCAGAGAATTTTTAAATTTTTCCATGGAGATTGGGAGGTCCAAAAGTAGATAGGTAGCTGGATTATCTCCCAGATCTATCTCTGTGATTTTTTTTACCGTTTCGGTGACCATTTTCCAAAAATCTCTCAGCTTTGGACACTCCCAAAATACATGCAACATGGTACCCTCTCCTTCTCCACACCGCCAGCACCTGTCTGATACCTCGGGAAATATCCTTTTTAATGCTGCAGGGGTTTTATACCATCTAGTCAGGATCTTATAAGCACCCTCTTGATATCTAGTAGCAAGAGAAGCTTTGTGTGTAAAATTAACGATTTTTTTTCTCTGCATCTCTGAGAATTTAGTCCCCATTTCTTTTTCCCAGGCTAGAATGAATGGTAATTCTTTTGGGGCTATTGATTCTTCTAAGAGAGTATACATTGAAGACAGACCATGTCTCAGTGAGTCACCCTTCAGACATAGTTCCTCGTATTTTGAAAGGTCTCTAGTTGCTTTGCCAAGTGGATTCATTGCTCTAATAGCAGCTTTTAATTGGTTTGATCTCATTAAGTCTATTCTCTCTTCCCTTTCTCCCCCACTGCTCCTTTGATTCCCATCTTCAAAGTGTATTAGCCTACTCATTCCCGCGCGTCTAAGGTTGTTAAAGTGTAGATCTGTGAGGCCTAGTTGGAATCTAGGGTTTCCCAGCACCGGGATTAATGGACTTGGATGTTCTGAGATTTTCGTTTTCTTAAATATTTTTTTTTTTTTTTTTTTTTTGGATTTGATTTGGATTTGACGCATGCGTGGAAGTATTTTACCTTCAGGTTTGGTGACGTGGCGGCGTTAACGTCACCGCCACGTCACCGCGCTGTCTGTCCACGGGGATTTTGGTTTGATGGTGTGTACACACATCAAACCAAAACATCCCAGGAGACATATCCGATGAAATCGGTCTGTCGGACCGTTTTCATCGGATATGTCTCCTCGTGTGTACGCGGCCTTATTGTAGTCCTAGTCAACGTGGGACTCACAATATATTTGCAATTGCTTGGTGTGCCAAGGGAGGGTTCGAGCTACTTAAAGGGGTGAATAGAGTAGAAAGTAGATCAAAAAATAAATCAGCGGCTCCTGCGGGGGTAGCGCTATAGACGTTTAAGACCTTATCGCGATACAGAAACCAGGGAGTGGAGGAATTACTGCAGGGAGCCATTATCATTCTGGCCAGGTTGTCAGTATCAAGCGTGCATGATCTCCTTAACACGAGATCTATCGTTTTGGTAAGCGACAGTGTTTTGCATTGGTGAAGGATTTTCTTTTTCTCAATATGAGAACAGCACTATTCCAGAGGTGTACTGCCTGTTTTCACGGATGTTAACTTTAGATAGATCTTCACAGAAAAAACATTTATTAATTTTTGGACTTTCATTGAATTTGCACATTGATTATCATTTTGTATCAAAACATTTTTTTCTCACGTGTGTTATGAAACCCATCTGATTTTATTATTAGTGGGATTCTCTTTTTAATATTGAGGCCCCGTACACACGACCAAGGTTCTCGGCAGAATCCAGCGAGAAGCTCGCTGGGAGACATATTCTGCCGAGAAAATCGGTCGTGTGTACACTTTCGACGAGCCCCCCGTCGGGAAGCTCGTCGCGCCAAAATAGAGAGCATGCTCTCTTTTTCCTCGTTGTTCAATGAGGAAAGTTGGCTCGACAACCTTTTCGACCGCTCATCGGGAACCTCGTCGGGCAGAACGATGAGTTTAGCCCGACGAGGTTCTCGGACGTGTGTACGCGGCCTGACACTTTATTTAGTGACAGTAGACGTTATCATTTTGTGTTGCACTTTTTTCATATAACACACAGG
This sequence comes from Rana kukunoris, assembly GCA_029574335.1. NCBI lineage: Eukaryota > Metazoa > Chordata > Amphibia > Anura > Ranidae > Rana > Rana kukunoris. Next base: position 459,249,180 of record CM056049.1, read on the forward strand.
GATGTATTCTGGCCTAGGCCGACAAGGCCCAGGCCTAGGGCGGCACTTTGCGGGGGGCGGCAGAGGGCCAATCACAAGACTCTGGGGGGGAATCATTGGAAATAAAGTCTCTGGCCCCAGTGTGTCCATAGACACTAAGCTACAGCCCCCAGCATGCAAGCACTCTGCTGGAGGGAGGGGGTGTTAGAAGAGGCGCAAAAGAGAATACTGTGCTTGAGAAACCAGAGAGGGAGCCACACTGTATCCCGCACCACCAGAGAGCCGCGCTGTACCCCACGCCGTGCTGTACCCTGCGCCACCAGGGAGCCGTGCTGTACCCTGCGCTACCAGAGAGGGAGCCACACTGTACCCGCGCCACCAGAGAGGGAGCCACGCTGTACCCGCGCCACCAGAGAGGGAGCCACGCTGTACTCGCACCACCAGAGAGGGAGCCACGCTGTACTCGCGCCACCAGAGAGGGAGCCACGCTGTACCCGCGCCACCAGAGAGGGAGCCACGCTGTACACATGCCACCAGAGAGGGAGCCACGCTGTCCCCGCGCCACCAGAGAGGAAGCCACGCTGTACCCGCGCCACCAGAGAGGGAGCCACACTGTACCCACGCCACCACAGAGGGAGCCAGGCTGTACCCGCACCACCAGAGAGGTAGCCACTCTGTAACCCAGGGCTCGGCAAATCCCGGTCGCCATGGCGACTAGAAATAGCGTCCTGGCGAGTGGGGTCTTGGCCCGGAAGGTAGACATGGGCCAAAAAAAAAATTTTGTTCCATAGGACCAGCGCTCTGAGGACTAGGCCGAAGCTGCGGCCTCACCTAAAACATCCTGCTCGCAGCTCGCGGTGATCCTAGGAAAAGGCCACGAGCGGCATCTGTCCTCTGTCCGTCTCCCACAGCATCCCTCTGTCCGTGTCCCTCTGTCCGTCTCCCACGGCGTCCCTCTGTCCCTCTCCCACGGCGTCCCTCTGTCCGTCTCCCACGGCGTCCCTCTGTCCGTCACCCACGGCGTCCCTCTGTCCGTCACCCACGGCGTCCCTCTGTCCTCTTCCCGTGAATATGACTGGGCGGGTCTTAAAGAAGAAGGGGTGTGGCTTTGACAGGAATGGGTGGGTCATATTTAAATTAGGGGGTGCGCAAGTTTAATCAGGCCTAGGGCAGCACAAAACCTAAATACACCTCTGATAACACATATTGTGTATCATCATCATTTATTCTGGTTGTATGTTCATTTTCATTCAGAATATTATTTTAGGTAGCGCAGCTTTTTTCTTTTTCATCAAGGCAATTTAGACACTTTTCTTGTGATTGAGGAGGAGAGGGAGGAAGGCATAGCCAGCCCTCGCCTACAATCATCTACGTAGCCAGTTTAAAGGTAAAAGAAGGCAGGCAAAGTATTATTTCAGCCAAAGGTGGCAGGGAGAGCAACAGAGGGGTGCCTCCCTTACCTACCATGAACATTGTGGTAGAGTGATGCCACCTCTAGGCATTTGTTACTGTTGGCTGCGTGATTCCCCTATGCTCCTGGCTCACTTACTGTCATGTTGGAACAAGAAGGGCCATCGCCAAACTGTTCCCACAAATTTGGGAGCATGAAATTGTCAAAAATGTCTTAGTATGCTAACGCCTAAAGAGTTCCCATCACTGGAAATAAGAGGCCAAGCCCAACCCCTAAAATACACCCCCACACCAAGGACCATTGCACAAAGCAAGGGCCATAAAGAAACGGATGAGTGAGTCTGGGATAGAGGAACTTGACTGACCTGCACAGAGTCCTGACCTCAACCCGATAGAACACCCTTGGGATGAACTAGAGCGGAGACTGCAAACCAGGCCTTGTCATCCAACAACAGTGCCTGACCTCACAAATGCATTTCTGGACTTCTGGAAGAATGGTCACACCTTGTGGACAGCCTTCCCAGAAGAGTTGATGCTGTTTTAGCTGCAAAGGGTGGGCCAACTCAATATTGAACCCTATGAACTAAGGCCGCGTACACACGATCAAATTTATCTGCTGAAAACGGTCCGACGGACCGTTTCAGCAGACAAATTCGATCGTGTGTACGGGCGAGCAGACGGGTTTTTCCAGCAGACAAATTTTAAAGCATGCTTTAAAATCTGTCTGCTGGGAACCCGTCCGTCCGACATGTCTGCTGGTTAGTACACTAACCAGCGGACTTATCTGCCCGCACATGCGTCGAATGGATTCGACGCATGCGTGGAAGTATTTTACTTCCTGGTGCGGTGACGTGGCGGCGTCAACGTCACCGCCACGTCACCGCGCTGTCTGCTGGCAGGGATTTTGGTTTGATCGTGTGTACACGCTTGACATGTCCGTGTAGAATTTTGATTATATTTGAGAGATGGTGGCATTTCTATGTTGTAGTGTCCTAATCAAGATGTCGGGTCCGGTGGGTGGGAGCAGGAGTCAATGCTGAAGAATTGTATATAGTTCTTGTGTGTACGGCCCATCGGGCCTTGTTGTGTTTGTATTTGTCTTTGCAAAATCAATAAATACAATTTTTCAAAATGTCATTTTGTGCAGAGACTGTTATAAACACAGGAAACATGCGCTACTTTACAAGCATACTATAGACACCCCCCGGTGCGAACAGGCAAACAGCCAATGTTTGTGTCAAACTCATGTTAGACCCGAACATAAAGCTCATCCCTAGTGCCCATGAAAAGGTTTCCAATTATAGCTGCCTATTTATACAGTATATGCTGCTTGTTTTGTTCCAATGTGATGCCATACGTTTTTTTTTTCTTTTCTTGTTATATTTTGCAAACCAGTCACATCTGTTTTTTTTTTTTCAGGTAAAATTTGAAAACATGCATGCCTTAGTGCGCTGTATCAGAACATGATTTGCATATGCACAATTAAACTAGGCCTATGGCTTAAATATTAAACACCAGTCTAACATCTGCTGGGCAGTGGCGGCCTGTTCATAGGGGGTGCATGAGCGAAGCCCACCAAAAGCTAGTCACCAAAAAAGACCCTTTATAAAAAGAAAAAGTTCTTTAACCACTTCCCTACTGGGCCTATTCTGGCACTTCTCTCCTTCATGTAAAAATCTTTTTTTTTCTAGAAAATTACTCAGAACCCCCAAACATTATATATATATATTTAGCAGACACCCTAGGGAATAAAGTGGCAGTCATTTCAACTTTTCATCTCGCACGGTATTTGCGCAATAATTTTTCAAACACCTTTTTTTGGGGAAAAAAACGGTTTCATGAATTAAAAAATAACAAAACAGTAAAGTTAGCCCAATTATTTTGTATAATGTGAAAGATGATGTTACGCCAAGTAAATAGATACCTAACAAACATGTCACGCTTAAAAAATGCGCACACTCATGGAATGGCGCCAAACTTTGGTACTTAAAAATCTCCATAGGCGACGCTTTAAATTATTTTACAGGTTACCAGTTCAGAGTTACAGAGGAAAAAATTCACCGATCTCATGCTAACGGCCGTGATTGCGGCTTTGTTCTCTTCCGGTATCCGAGCGTGACGTCATAACGTCGCACCCAGGCCTCCGACAGAAATCTCTATCCTCGTCATCTGCCACTGGCCGATTCATTCTTTGGGCCCCCGATGGCACGGGAGAGCCCGGAGAAGCACCAGATGGCGGCGGGAGGGGAGACGCCCCCTTCCGCCGCCTATAAGAACGATTAAGCGGCGGAACTGCTGCTATGATCATTCTTATGGTGCCAATGGGAACCTGAAAGTGATGCGGCGGCTCCATGGATGGAACGCACGGCCTAAGCGGTGCCTTTTTTTTAGAATCCACTCCAAAATTGGTATGTTCAGTCAGACAAAAAGAAAGATAGAAAAATGTTATTTTATTATTTATATATTTGCTTCAAAGGGTTTACCAAGTTTACTGGGTTAGGAAATTACAGTATCTAGCAGTGGATGCAGACTGTGAGACGGAACTATATACCCTGATCTGTAAAGGCCGAGCTATATAGCCTGATCTGTGATGCTGAGCTGCATGCCCTGATCTGTGAGACTGAGCTGTATACCCTGATCTGTGCGGCTGAGCTGTATACCCTGATCTGTGAGGCTGAGCTGTATACCCTGATCTGTGAGGCTGAGCTGTATACCCTGATCTGTGAGGCTGAGCTGTATACCCTGATCTGACATGCTAAGCTATATACCCTGATCTGAAATGCTGAGCTATATACCCTGATCTGTTAGGCTGAGCTATATACCCTGATCTTTAATGCTGTTTTTTATTTGGGCAAAGCTCAATAACTATAACATGAGTATAGAGTGACTACTCCAACTATGTGATGTGCTGTGAAAGTCTTTTGGATCACCATTAGATATGTATATCCATAAGATGCTGTGTCTTCACTTTTCACCGTTGTGACACCTCAAAATCATCCTTGATTATGTGAATGAAAAAAAGAATTCCCATAGTGAAATAACGTTTTAAAGGATTTATTAAGGTAAAACAGCTCTTACTCGCATTTAAAAAATGCATTAAAATCCTTGAGTGCCAAACTCGTATAGATGTTGACGTCACTTCTGGTATGCCGTCGCTTATGCCCTACACGTTACATCACGCCCAGCGTGTGAGCTGTTTGAGTTTAATGGCAGTCATCAAGAGAATTGTTCTGTTAGGCCGCGTACACACGATCGAATTTATCTGCTGGAAACGGTCTGACGGACCTTTTCAGCAGACAAATTCGATCGTGTGTACGGGCGGACAGACAGGTTTTTCCAGCAGACAGATTTTAAAGCATGCTTTAAAATCTGTCTGCTGGGAACCCGTCCGTCCGACATGTCTGCTGGTTAGTACACTAACCAGCGGACATATCTGCCCGCACATGCGTCGAATGGACGTTTTTTACTTCCTGGTGCGGTGACGTGGCGGGGTCAACGTCACTGCCACGTCACCGTGCTGTCTGCCGGCGGGGATTTTGGTTTGATCGTGTGCACACGATCAAACCAATATATCTCAGCAGACAAATCCGATCAAAACAGTCTGTTTAGTGGTGTGTACGTGGCCTTAGTGTATAGGACTCCTTCTGAGGACAATCCTTGCATAGTATTTTTCAATTTGAAGATATTTCTTTCTCGTACATCACGGGACACAGAGCGGCATATTCATTACTATATGGGTTATATGGAGTACCTTCAGGTGTGGACACTGGCAATCTCAAACAAACAGGAAGTCCCTCCCTAAATAACCCCCTCCACTAGAGGGAGTCCCTCAGTTTTTTCGCCAGTGTCTTAGGTGTTGGTCACGGAATAGCTTTGCTCCACATCCTTGGGATTAAGGGCGGGCTAACCGGATCTGTCCAAGGAGCCTCAGTGCCAAAGTGGACAGTACCCGGGCCCCAAACCGTGGGGTTTTGCCTATAATGCTCCTCTTTGGAGGGCTGGACCCTGGGCCCAGGACTTGGAGTTTGTAAAGACCATAAGTTCCTGTTTGCCAGGGTGCTATATAGGTCCAGGACAGTGGGTACCTTCATAGGACCCCAGGGCCTGAAGGTCTACTACGCTACCCACGGAGATGGGAGAAGATTGGACCGTTTTGCAAAACGTCCTGCGGCATGGAGCAGGTAAGAGGGGAGCCTGCGGGACTTGGTTCGACAGCAGGCTCTCCAGGGGAGACCTTAAGGGGGGTTTTTCTGGCAAGAAGCGGACTAGATCCCCATCGCCAAAAGGGACAGAACCTAGAGGATCTACCACTGTAGAATCGTGTTCAGCCTCCCAGGCGGAGAGTCTGTGGGTCCAGTCTTTGACAGACATGGCCCGCTTGGCATTCAATTTGCCATTTCCAGAGCCTCAGGTTCCTGCGGTATCCTCTTTGGGTTCTTTTAAAAGCGCCTTTAAGCAACGCAGCTTTTCTGGCCCATCCTCTGTTAGAGGAATTGGTTTTTCCAGGATTGGGACGACCGGACAGAATTTTTTCTGCCGCCTAAAGCTGACGAGAGGGTAGTCTTTATGCACGTCTGCCAGGAAATATTTGTGCTTGCAGGCACTCTTTCCCCTGACCAAGTGCTCTTTAAAAGGGGCCCGGATGGCTCAGTTGGTAGAGCATCGGACTTTTGATCTGAGGGTCCAGGGTTCAGGTCCCGGTTCGGGCACTGCCTTTCAACTACCCGTGAGGTCCTTGAGGCCGCATCTCCCGGAAAGCGCCCGATCTCGTCTGATCTCGGAGGCTAAGCAGGGTGGGGCCTGGTTAGTGCCTGGATGGGAGACCACCTGGAAGGTTTTCTGTTATTTACCCTATGGAAAAGACATTTTTCTAAAGAAAGGGGGCGCTCCCAACGGTGGACGCAGCCATCTCATGGGTGAATAAATCATTAACTGGCCTAAGGGGAAACATACAAATGTTTAAGGTCCCGGTCGATAAACGTTTAGAGGCACTTTTTCCAGCATCCCTGGCTACAGCCAGCAGTGGCTACAATTGGAGTTTTTTTCAGGCATTAAGGAACCAGACAAAACAGATGCTTAGACATCCCTGCCCGATAGGCAGAGGAGTTATTGGATATTCCCAGAGCTCTGTGCTTTGCGGTAGAGGCTATAAAAAGACTCCATCCAGCAGGCGTCTCGTTGTCACTATTTTTAGTGCATATGAGAAGGCTCTTTTGGTTGAAGAACTGGGCGGCCGAGCCCCATGTAAAAGACTGCTGGCAGGTTTGCCCTTCCATGGAAAGATCTGGATAAATACATTCAGACTGTTTCAAGTGGCAAAAGTACCCTTTTACCAGTCAAAGGAAGTTCCGGGGTCCTGCGTTTAAAAGGGCAGCTCCCCCCGGTTCCAGGGCCCTCAAATTTCAGGCAGTACGGTCCTCCTGCGCGATCAAACTTTTAACAATGGATCGCAAGGACAGGCCTCTGGGGATCGGTCCCCGACAGAAGGGGTCCGATCATCTGTGGCCGCAGGCTACAGATTAGAATTTCTAAAATTTCCTCCACAAGGAAGGCCTCAATGCGGGCAGCATTGGATCACCTGCTTTACCAGGGCATAAGGGTAGAGGTACCAGCCCAAGAACAGGGGCTAGGTTTCTATTCCAATCTGTTTGTCATACCAAGGCTCATCGGCAATGTCAGACCAATTTTGGACCTAAAAGGTTTAAATGCTTACCTAAGGGTTCGCTCTTTCCGGATAGAATCCGTTTGGCCAGCAGCCGCCACACTCCAGAAGGATCGGGCTTCTATACACATAAAGGAGGGTTACCTTCATGTACCAGGTCTTTCAGCCACATCAAATATTTTTGTTTTTACGCTTCGCAGTGATACAGCGTCACTTCCAATTTGTGGCGCCCCCCTTCGGGCTGGCTACGGCCCCCGGTATTCACGAAGGTCCTAGCTCCTATTCTAGTCAGTCCAAAGGATCCAAGGGATCTCGGTCCTAGCATACCTGGACGACCTCTTAATCATAAGATCACTCGCTTCCTTGGTGGAATGCGTAGTAGCCCTCATGGTTCAGTACCTCGAGAGGTTCGGCTGAGTCCTAAACCGGGGAAAGATCAGCATTTCAACCTACAAAGCAGTTGGAATATCTCGGCACGAGATTAGACACAGAACAGAAGATGGATGTTCCTGCCCCTGGTAAAGGTCGAGGCTATCAAGAGATTGATTCAGTTGGTTCTAAGCAAAAAAGAGCCAACTATTCGCCTATGTATGCGATGGCCATGTTCGAGGCAATACCACACGCTTCCACGCTCGTGTCCTACAGGCAGCAATTCTAGCAGCTTGGTTCTGCCCAGTGGTCTGGAAGGCTGGAGAGCGGTCTTGAACAAGTTCACTCGCCAAGGAACTTGGGCAGAGGCGGAGAGGCAGCTGCCCATCAAGGTCTGGGAGTTCTGAGCGGCTCAGCTAGCCCTCCTGGCATAGACATCCAGATTACAGGGGTCCTCGGTGAGAAGTCATTCAGACAAGGCCACAGCGGTGGCATATAGGTGAACCACCAAGGGGGAACCAAGAGTCAAGCCACTCAGAGTGAGAGGAGCTTGGTTTTTCGGTGGGCAGAGGTTTATGTACCCTGCATATCGGCGACATTCATTCCCGAGGTGGACAACCTGCAGGCGTACTTCCTAAGTCGCCAAACCCTGTCGTCGGGGGAGTGGTCTCTGCATCCACAAGTTTTTTTCAGACAATCTGCCAGAAGTGGGGAGTGCCAGACGTGGAGGTCATGGCATCAGGATTCAACAAGAAGCTAGACAGGTTCATGTCTCGAACGAGGGACCCTATGGCCTGCGGAACCGATGTGTTGGTTTGCCCTTGGAATCAATCATAACTTCTATATGCATTTCCCCCACTGCAGTTACTACCCCGCCTGCGGCGCAGGATAATACCACAGGCTGGTTATCCTGGTAGCCCCAGCTTGGTACCGGAGGGCATGGTACTCACTAGTCCTGAAATTGGCAGCGGGAGGCCCTTGGACTCTTCCTCTAGGGCCAGACCTACTCTCACAAGGTCCGATCCTCCACCCTGCATTACGGCGTCTAAATTTGACGGCCTGGCGGCTGAATCCCTAATTCTCAGGGGTAGAGGTCTGTCTAGGCAGGTAATCCCTACCCTCATTAAGGCTAGAAAGCCGGCCTCCAGGGTAATTTGTTACAGGGTTTGGAGGGCCTACGTAGGCTGGTGTGAGTCTAAGAGATGGTTTTCCCGCAAGTATACCATTGATAGAGTATTACGTTTTCTCCAGCTAGGAGTAGATAAAGGCCTGGCATTAAGCACGATCTAAGGACAGATTTCAGCCTTATCAGTGTGGTTTCAGAGGCCGCTGGCCGCCCACTCGCTGGTTAAGATCTTCGTACAGGGAGTCTTACGTGTTAATCCTCCGGTCAAATCACCACTTTGTCCATGGGACTTAAATCTTGTTCTGTCAACTCTACAGAAACAACCCCTTGAGCCGTTGGCTGAGGTACCTTTGGTTTTACTGACTAGAAAGTCGGTATTTCTGATCGCCATAGTTTCAGCCAGGAGAGTATCGGAATTGGCAGCCTTATCTTGTAAGGAACCATATCTCATTTTACATAAGGATAGGGCGGGTTTCCGTCCTCATCCTTCCTTTCTACCAAAGGTTATATCCAGTTTCCACCTGAACCAGGATGTGGTACTTCCATCCTTCTTCCAAAACCCACCTCTAGAAAGGAGGGGTTGCTGCATACGTTGGATATTGTCAGGGCCATAAAGACCTATCTTAAAGCTACAGAGAAGGTTCGGAAAACAGATGTGGTGTTCGTTTTACCGGAAGGGCCCAAGATGGGTCAGGCAGCTGCTTGATCCACCATCGCAAGATGGATTAAACAATTAATCATTCAGGCCTGCGGTTTGAAGAGGTTGCCTCCTCCTTTGTCGGCAAAGGCCCATTCTACCAGGGCCATGGGCACCTCCTGGGCAGCACATCATCAGATCTCTATGGCTCGAATATGCAAGGCAGCAACGTGGTCGTCAGTCCACATGTTTACAAAATGTTATCAAATGGACGTAAGAAGGAATGCGGATACAGCCTTTGGGCAGTCAGTACTACAGGCCGCGATTCAAGCTCCTCAGGATCTGAGGGGGCTCCCTTGATTTGATTTGAGATTTACATTTCTCGTTTAAGTTGGATTTACTAGTATTTGAGTATACCTCTAAATTAAATCCTTCTTTGGAAGATGTCTCCCTCCCCTCATTAAAGCATTGCTTTCGGACATCCCATATAGTAATGAATATGCTGCTCTGTGTCCCGTGATGTACGAGAAAGAAAAAGGGATTTTTAAATACAGCTTACCTGTAAAATCCTTTTCTTGGAGTACATCACGGGACACAGAGCTCCCACCCCTCTTTTTGGGAACATTTTGGGAGGCATACTGCTTGCTACAAAACTGAGGGACTCCCTCTAGGGGAGGGGGTTATATAGGGAGGGACTTCCTGTTTGTTTGAGATTGCCAGTGTCCACACCTGAAGGTACTCCATATAACCCATATAGTAATGAATATGCCGCTCTGTGTCCCGTGATGTACTCCAAGAAAAGGATTTTACAGGTAAGCTGTATTTAAAAATCCCTTTTTTTATGTCATTATAGGAAATGCTCCTTTGTGCTCCTCTGCATCATTAGCTATTGCTTTATAGAAAAGCTACAACCTAAATATTTATCTCACAGACAGATATTTCAGATATGTTAACCCTCAATAGTCCAGTATTTGAACACCATGACTATAAAAAAGAATAAAGATATATACAGTGCAGAAAATAAGTATTTGAACACCCTGCTATTTTGCAAGTTCTCCCACTTGGAAATCATGGAGGGGTCTGAAATTGTTATCGTAGGTGCATGTCCACTGTGAGAGACATAATCAAAAAAAATTTTTTAGAAATCACAATGTATGATTTTTTTAACTATTTATTTGTATGATACAGCTGCAAAGAAGTATTTGAACACCTGTCTATCAGCTAGAATTCTGACCCTCAAAGACCTGTTAGTCTGCCTTTAAAATGTCCACTTCCACTCCATTTATTATCCTAAATTAGATGCACCTGTTTGAGGTCATTAGCTGCATAAAGACACCTGTCCACCCCATACAATCAGTAAGAATCCAACTACTAACATGGCCAAGACCAAAGAGCTGTCCAAAGACACTAGAGACAAAATTGTACACCTCCACAAGGCTGGAAAGGGCTACGGGGAAATTGCCAAGCAGCTTGGTGAAAAAAGGTCCACTGTTGGAGCAATCAATAGAAAATGGAAGAAGCTAAACGTGACTGTCAATCTCCCTCAGACTGGGGCTCCATGCAAAATCTCACCTCGTGGGGTCTCAGTGAGAAATCAGCCCAGGACTACACGGGAGGAGCTGGTCAATGACCTGAAAAGAGCTGGGACCACCGTTTCCAAGGTTACTGTTGGTAATACACTAAGACGTCATGGTTTGAAATCATGCATGGCACGGAAAGGTTCCCCTGCTTAAACCAGCACATGTCAAGGCCCGTCTTAAGTTTGCCAATGACCATTTGGATGATCCAGAGGAGTCATGGGAGAAAGTCATGTGGTCGGATGAGACCAAAATAGAACTTTTTGGTCATAATTCCACTAACCGTGTTTGGAGGAAGAAGAATGATGAGTACCATCCCAAGAACACCATCCCTACTGTGAAGCATGGGGGTGGTAGCATCATGCTTTGGGGGTGTTTTTCTGCACATGGGACAGGGCGACTGCACTGTATTAAGGAGAGGATGACCGGGGCCATGTATTGCGAGATTTTGGGCAACAACCTCCTTCCCTCAGTTAGAGCTTTGAAGATGGGTCGAGGCTGGGTCTTGCAACATGACAATGACCCGAAGCACACAGCCAGGATAACCAAGGAGTGGCTCTGTAAGAAGCATATCAAGGTTCTGGCGTGGCCTAGCCAGTCTCCAGACCTAAACCCAATAGAGAATCTTTGGAGGGAGCTTAAACTCCGTGTTTCTCAGCGACAGCCCAGAAACCTGACTGATCTAGAGAAGATCTGTGTGGAGGAGTGGGCCAAAATCCCTCCTCCAGTGTGTGCAAACCTGGTGAAAAACTACAAGAAACGTTTGACCTCTGTAATTGCAAACAAAGGCTACAGTACCAAATATTAACATTGATTTTCTCAGGTGTTCAAATACTTCTTTGCAGCTGTATCATACAAATAAATAGTTAAAAAATCATACATTGTGATTTCTGGAATTTTTATTTTTGATTATGTCTCTCACAGTGGACATGCACCTACGATGACAATTTCAGACCCCTCCATGATTTCCAAGTAGGAGAACTTGCAAAATAGCAGGGTGTTCAAATACTTATTTTCTGCACTGTAAGACCTCTACCACAAATACTAAATATAAGGAGTTTGTTGCTTTTTTGGAAAGACAGTGGGCCCGATTTACAAAAAAAAATGCATGTACGACACTGATGCAAAAAAGAAAATTCTCACAGTGTTTACTATGTAAAGAGAGACATGCACATCATGTACAGTCAGTGTACGTACAGCAAATTCTTCAACAAATGTTTGCTAAACAGTTTACATTCCATTGTCTTAAAAGTACGTTAGCTAAGTGCTGGCTTACCTAAGATACAGTAAATCTGAGCTATCTAACATCTGTTAGCTGTTATATGCATGCACATTTTATGCAGGAGCTCTTATAAAGGAACTCTATGGTCACAGTATACACTTTCATTTCATAACATCAGCATTCTAATAACAATACAAACAGTAGTTATTATTGATGACCCAATATAACCTTACTTGTAAAATCTCTTTTCATGTTGTGATTTCTGCCTGCCTGCTGGTCATCTCTTTCTACAACTTCCTAGATTCCCTGCATGATTTGCAGCTTTTCTCCTGCTGTTTAATTTTTAAGGACTATATCCCATGGTACCTTACTACCTGAAAACAGTGATTTCTGTACTGACTCCGTCTCCTGAAACTCCTCCTCTCAGCACATATGTAGTTTAGAAGGCAGGCTTTGTGAAATGTGTGACACAGCAGTGCCTACTCACACACATAGTGAATATGTGTCACAGAATTCCAGGAAGTGTGGGGATCTTCAGAAAGCACATTTCTAATCTGGTTAATAGGCTAGAAATAATTGAAATACAGGGTGGAAATGAATATATGATTTAAAATGTTACTTTAGACTAGGGTGACCACATTTCCAAACTACCATTCAGGGACACTCTCCCTTCCCAAAAATCAGCTTCTGCTGTAATGAATCACAGCACAGTGATTGGACACAAGAGGCAGGATTTATGATTTCTCCAATCACAAGCAGGGAGCGGGATTGTGCTCCTCCAGGCATTCCCGGCCAGGACAAGTACGGTCAGTGAGTAAAGTGGTGATGTGGCTGCCTTGTTTGGGGGCATCAGATTGGCCTGGGGGGTGGGGGGGTGGCTGTGTCAGTTTAATTCCGGGACACTGTATTGTCCTGGAATGAATGTGCCTGGGACAGACCTGCAAAATGGACACGCTACCTTAGACACGATTTACAATGATTGTAGAAAACCCCAAAAGGAAAAAAAAATAGTCCATGTTTTGTGGCGAGTACTACAGTGTGATAATATGAATTCAGAGCAGACACTAAGTAGTGCTGGCTTAGACCATGGCACTGATAGATAACATTCAGACTAGCGGTTGAGGGAATATAAAAACCTCAGATTGAGCTGCGCTTTTACGGCCACTACCCCCTTTAGCTGCAGAGGAAGCAAGCAGGGGTGTACACGTGCAAAGCATCGCAGCTGTAACAGGAATTATACCTCCATACGCTTTTAAGAGCATATTGCCCACCAAATACAACCCATTGGAGTGAATGAGGCCACTCCGCGGCCACTCCGTGGGGTTCAAGGGGTTCAAGCAGGCAGAGAGGAGGCAACACAATTCATCTTCACCACATTTCAAATGCTGTCTGAAGAGCAATTCAAATGTGTGAACAAGCCTATAAACTCTGAAATGTACTCTTTGTAAGTTATAATGACAAATACCCAGATTTATCCTGTCTTATTTGTTCTGTGAACAAATGGTCACCATGGTCATAACACATGAACAAACAAGCGGGCATTTTGAAAAGAAATACAAAAAAAATTGTTACACTATTTAATTGCTTTTCAATGTTGGATCCCTGATTATACCAAATTAATAAATATAGATATACTGTAAAATACCTCCCAACATTTTGAGATGGGAATAAGGGACACCTACTAGTAAGCGTAAGTGGTCATAGGACACACCTCCAGCCCCACCCACGTAAAGGAGAATTAACCCAAAAATGTTTTTATTAAATCCACAAGGGCTTTTTTTTACCACTACTATTCCTTTATTTTGGCTTTTAAAATTTACAAATGCAGCAATTTAGAATTTGGATGAAAGGTTTAGCACTGAGAAACAATTTTGAAAGGTAAAGAGTGCATTTTATATACAACTATATAGATCAGATCAAAATGAGGGTTAAAGAGGGACAGAGGGACAATGCTTCAAATCAGGGACAGTCCCTCGAAATCAGTTGGGTGATATGCTTTAATTTCTAACTAGGTGACATTTAGTATTCTAAAGCACTGTGCATAGTAAACAACTGCTATGTGCACCAGTGGCGGCTGGTGCTCATATTTTTTGGGGGGGCGCAAACGAAAAAAAACAAACAATTGCAGCCTCACTGGGCCCATCAATTATAACCACTGTGCCATCAAACACAGCCAATGTGCCATGCCATCAAATGCAGCCACTGTGCCATGCCATCAAATGCAGCCACTGTGCCATTAATTGTCACCACTGTGTCATGACAAACGCAACCACTGTGCCATGCCATAATGCAGCCACTGTGCCATCAATTGTCACCATTGTGCCATGCCATCAAACGCAACCACTGTGCCATGCCATCAAAACGCAACCACTGTGCCATCAAAATGCAACCACTGTGCCATGTCATCAAATGCAGTCACTGTGCCATGCCATCAAACACAGCCACTATGTCATCAATTGTCACCACTATGCCATGCCATCAATTGTTACCACTGTGCCATCAATTGTCACCACTGTGCCACCACTGTTCCCATCAATTGTCACCACTGTGCCCATCAATTGTCACTGTCCAGACATCCATTCACCTCGGAGCTTTATATTATAACCTGTTGGGACTTGTAGTTCTCCATCGTCTCCTGGGGCTCAGGTGCATGCAAGCCACCATCTGGTGGCTTGCATGCACCTGAGCCCCAGGAGATGATGGAGAACTACAAGTCCCAGCAGGTTATACATACAATAAGGCTCTGAGTTGAATGGGTGTGGATTGCATGCACCTGAGCCCCAGGAGACGATGGAGAACTACAAGTCCCAGCAGGTTATAATATAAGGCTCCGAGGTGGATGGGTGTCCAGACATCCATCCACCTCGGAGCCTTATATTATAACCTGCTGGGACTTGTGGTTCTACATCGTCTTCTGGGGGTCAGTTGCATGCCATGCAATCCACCATCTTTGTCCAGTTTTTCTCTCACTGCTGGGACTGGGATCTTCTCCTGGTGCTCAGGTGCATGCAATCCACCATCTATGAGACTACAAGTCCCAGCAGTGATGTACATGTAGAATAATGAGCAGAGGGGAATGTACATGTTACATTCCACTCTCTGCTCCTCTGCTCATTATTTTTATGTGCTGCCGAAATAGTGGCCGTCCCCCCCGCTTATTAACTAAATGTCTTTTACAGTAAAAGACATTTAGTTAATAAGAGGGGGTGGGGGGGATTGGGGTTGACGGCCACTATTTCGGTAGCACATAAGAATGATGAGCAGAGAGTGGAATGTAATGAAAGCCATTATTCAGTCAGTAAGCGAGGGGGGGGGGGGGGCTGGGGGATCGTGGCAGCTACTATTTCAGCACTGTACATTACTCCCGAGGTGGGAGTAAAGATAACAGTCAATGAGCACAGGAGCGGAGGGGGATGCATACCTTAATGTCCGGGTAGTCGGGACCACACGGGCGCTGAGCTGCAGAGAGTTCCGACGTCACTTCCTTTACATCGAGTGACGTCGGATCCCTATAGCGTGTGCACCCGCTCTGCGATAGTAAAGTCCATCTCCCCAGAAGTTTGTGGCGGGATGGAGAGCGCCACAATGGCATTTTTTGCCTGCCAATGTAGCGCCTCGTGTGCAATCTTATGATTGCACAGACGTGGTGCTACCTGTACCGCACTGTGCCCGGGCGCCCTCTATGGACGGGCCGCCACTGATGTGCACCTTAATGAAATATGGTTTTCATCTTTTTTTTTAATCTCAGGGTTGCTGATCTTCTGCAGTCACCTCCTTTCTCAGCGCAAGTTTTATGATGGTGACAACGGTAGACAATGCCTGTGCAATGTGCGAGGTTACAGCCTCTTGTAGTCCTCATCAGGGCGTAAATGACAGAGTGATAACAAAGGAACAGCAACTGGGAGCCCATACAAGGAAGAGCCTAAACAAGGACCTACATGGCGGGATTACAAGTCATACTTTTAAAGAGAACAGCAGATTTTAATTACATTAACCACTTTAGCCCCGGACCATATTGCTGTCCAAAGACCAGAGCACTTTTTGTGATTCGGCACTGCGTCGCTTTAACTGACAATTGCGCGGTCGTGCGACGTGGCTCCCAAACAAAATTGGCGTCCTTTTTTTCCCACAAATAGAGCTTTCTTTTGGTGGTATTTGATCATCTCTGCGGTTTTTATTTTTTGCGCTATAAACAAAAATAGAGCGACTATTTTGAAAAAAATGCAATATTTTTTACATTTTGCTATAATAAATATCCCCAAAAAAGATATAAAAATTTTTTTTTTTCCTCAGTTTAGGCCGATACGTATTCTTCTACATATTTTTCGTTAAAAAAATCGCAATTAGCGTTTATTGATTGGTTTGCGCAAAATTTATAGCGTTTACAAAAAAGGGGGTCGTTTTATGGCATTTTTATTATTATTATTTTTTTACTAGTAATTGCGGCGATCAGCGTTTTTTTTTCGGTACTGCGATATTATGGCGGACGCATCAGACACTTTTGACACATTTTTGGGACCATTGGCATTTTTATAGCGATCAATGCTATAAAAATGCATTGGATTACTATAAAAATGCCATTGGCAGTGAAGGGGTTAACACTAGGGGGCAGGGAAGGGGTTAAGTGTGTTGCTGGGTGTGTTCTAACTGTATGGGGGGGTGGCCTCACTAGGGGAAATCACTGATCTTCTGTTCATACATTGTATGAGCAGAAAATCAGCGTTTCCCCCGCTGACAGGAACGAGAGCTGTGTGTTTACACACACAGCTCCCGTTCCCCGCTCTGTAACCGGGCACGCGCGCGGCACTCACCGGGCACGCGCGCGGGACTCGGGGGCCGCGCGGGGGCGTGCGCGCGCGCACCGCCGGCGACGCCCGCGCCCTACAAGTCTCTAAAGGGAGAACGTAGAGCTACGTGCTCCCGCAAAACAGAGCCACCTCTCCGCAGTAATATGACGGCGGGCGGTCGGCAAGTAGTTAACATGTTAGGCCTCGTACACACGAGTAAATAGATTTGTTCAAAACGGTCTGCCTGACCGATTTGAACAAATCTGTCTGCTGGCTTTTGGTTTGCTCACGTGTACACACGAGCAAACCAAAATCCCCGCCAGCAGACAGCGCGCTGACGTGTCGGTGACGTGGCGGTGACGTTGACGCCGCCACATCACCGCACCAGGAAGTAAAACACTTCCGCGCATGCGTCGAAACCATTTGGCGCGTGTGCGAGAAGACATGTCTGCTGGTTAGCGTACTAACCAGCAGACATGTCGGGCGGACGGGTTCCCAGCCAACAGATTTCAAAGCAGACTTTGAAATCTGTCGGATGGCCAAATCCGTCTGCTAGCAGTCCGTTTCCAGCAGACAGATTTGATCGTGTGTACGAGGCCTTATAGCTTATATACGATTTTTAGTGATTGGATTTAGAGCTACTTTAAGGTGTACAAATGCATCCTGCGTTTAAAAAATACATATGTATCTTATGTTTATTTCAATTCATCATGAGTTGTATTTCTAGTTATAAAATACGTAACATGAAGGATAATTAAAATCATGAACAAAAATGCAAAAAGTTGCAACTTATAGTCCTTAGAGGTGGTGGCTATGTTGGTTGTCTTTTTTGTTCTAAGGTTAGAAATTTTTTAACAAATACAGGAACAAATCGTGATCTTGCCAAAAATGCCATGTCCTTGTCACTTCCTTTGAGCTGCACTAAAGAATATCTTCTTTCCTAGCTATCTACTATAGATAGACTACCAATCCCCCCTAATGAAATGGAGGTGAAGAGATGTGGGCATGTTTGGAGTCCAATATCAGGAGAGCAGCCTAGGGTAAAAACCATAACTAACTCCATAGATATAGGGCCAGATTCAGGTAGATGGGCGCTTCTTTACTTTGGATTAACGTTTCTCATTTACATTACTCCGCCGTAACTTTAGGAGCAAGTACTGTTATTCACATAGCACTTGCTCCTAAAGTTGCGGCGGCGTAACGAAAATGAGCCGGCGGAATTCAAATTGGGCGGGTAGGGGGCGTGTATTATGTTAACTATGCGCGATCCCGCGGCGAACGTACTGCGCATGCGTCGACTGTCAGTGCGCATGCTCCAAATTCTGTCAGGGAACGTCAATGACGTCAATCCCCATTCACGGACGGTTTACGCAAACGACGCGAAAATTTGTAAACTCGACGCGATGACGACGGCCATACTTAACATAGGATACTCCACTAGGGGGCTGGTTTTTCTTTACGCCGCGTATCGCTTACGGAAACGTCGGAACGTCACTGCGTTGGGCCCGAATACGATCGTGAATTTCCAATTCCCGCTGATTAACATATTCTCGGCGTTAATCAGCGGGAACGCCCCGAGCGCCATTTTTAAAATTGAAGTTCCGATACGATGGCGAAATACAATTACGCCGCTCGTATAGGAACTCCAACCCGGCGTTTCTTGTTTTCTGGTTACAGAAAACAAAAACGCCGGCTCAAAGTGACAGTTAGGCTGGAGTATCACTGATACTCCAGCCTAACTCTACCTGAATCTGGCCCATAGTGGAGGAGTGACGTAGCCATCCAGCAATAAGGCTACTTTCTCACTAAGGTGTTTTACCGATGTTTTTGCGCTAAAATTAGCACCTGAAAAGCTCCTGTAAATGTCCTCTTCTGCAGCCCCCCCCCCCAGTGTAAAAGCCTGAGTGCTTTCACACTGGAGCGAGAAAAAGAGTCCTGCAAGCAGAATCCTTGGGGGGAGGGGGGAGCTGTGTATACAACTCTCCTAAACTTCCCCTGCCCATTGAAATCAATGGGCAGCGCTGCCGAAGCAAAGCTTTTAACCTTTTCCTTGGCCGCTAACAGGGGTTAAAAGCGCCCCACTTGTGGTCAAAAAGCGCCACTATAACGGGTAAAGCGCAGCTAAAACTAGTGATGCTTTTATCGCTAATGTCCCCCCTCTCCAGTGTGAAAGTAGCCTAATGCCGCGTACACACGATCGGAAATTCCGACAAGAAAACCGCAAATTGACAAAGAGCGAAAACAAGTAACAAGGCCAGTGTGCTGACCTGAATTTATGGGAGGAGCCTAGGGGTATTTAACCAGCCCACTCACCTGTGGTCATTGTTGGTTTCCTTTGAGCGATACCCACCCTCCCATCCCCTTTTTAGGGCATTTCTCAAATAAATTTCTCTCCACAAAATATTTATCTCTAATCTTGGGTATGCCCCCTTATCTTGGCATACCGTCCATCAGATCAGGGCACACTTCAGGTCTCTTTCATGTAGTAAGTCTTATGTTAAGTCTATCTATCTTGTTCATATCCGTATCGGACATAGGGCTTCGACCATAAATGTGATCACCACACCCACCCCTAATAATCTTCAATATTTACATTTTTGATTTTGAGTTTAATATTTTTTTCAAAGCTAGTCCTTGGGGACCAACAACAGATAATGTTGAACAGATCTTTCACACACTCATAGGTGAAAAAGCTCCTGTTACACTGCAGGGCGTATTTATTAATGAATGAACTCATAATCAAGAGCTTTACGAAATTTCAGCGATGTCGCACTTTGAATGACATATAGCACTGTACCCAAACAAAATTTTTATAATTTTCTTCCCACAAATAGATATTTCTTTTGGTGGTATTTGATCACCTTTGGGGTTTTTTATTTTTTGCTAAAATAAAAAAGACAAACATTTTAGAAAAAAAAAACGTTTTTCTTTGTTTCTGTTATACAATTATGTTTTCTCCTTCACCGACAGGCACTGATGAGGCGGCACTGATTGACACTGATGAGGAGGCACTGATATGTAGAATTGATGGAACTGATAGGTGGTACTGATATGCAGCACTGATGGGCACTGACAGGCGGCACTGATGGGCACTGACAGGCGGCACTGATGGGCACTGATAGGCGACAATGATTGGCACTGATAGACGGCACTGATGGACACTAATAGATGGCACTGATGAGTAGCACTGATGATGAAGTACTGACAGGTTTTACTGATAGGCACTGATTGGCACTGTGATAGGCACTAATTGAAATTCTTTCTTTCTGTGGTGGGCACTGATTGGCACTTTGACGGGCACTGACAGGCGCTTCTGATGGGGCACTGACTGGCAGCTGAAGGGCATTGATTGGCATTGTTGGTGGCACATCTGATGGGGCTGTGCTGATAATCAATGTGCTGATAATCATCACAGACCCCACCTCTGACAGGGAGAGCTGCCGATCAACTCTCCCTGTCAGCGCAAACCAAGGAAAGCTGTTTACCGGCACTTCATGGTTCACGCTGTGATCAGCTGTGATTGGTCACAGCTGAGCACATAGTGAGGAGCCTCCATCAGAGGCTCCTTACTATTTTTTTTTTTTTTTCCAAGAAAATTTTTATTTCAAAGTGCACAGTACAGTACATTAACAGCTCAAATACCCATTAAACATCCATTAAGCATGAACAAGTGTGGGCGCAGCCACTAGGAGATATTTAACAGAAAAACATGCAAATAAAGATCAAAATCCAGATCGGCAACAAGTGGATTCTTGAAGTAAGAGTGGTCGTAGCCGCCAATGAAGTCATGGTGCTAAGTGTAAAAGCTATAAGGAAATACTGAGAACAGCGTAAACCTATACTGCTAGGGTTGACACCTTGGGGAACTGGCGTCATCTGTAAGTAGGGAAGACTAACACAGTCCGTACGCTCGGTATAGACAACTGACTGACAAAAGGGAGGGGGAGGGAATCTTCGGGTGACATAAGGGAGTCTGCCACAACTCTACGAGTTTGTGTCCAATCGAAGACCACAGTCAGCGCTGTCAGGACATAATATTCGTGTATTCGTCAGTCGAGGTAAAGTGGGTCCAGCAGGCCCATGTTCCTGAGAATTTAAAGGGGGTGTCATTGGCTTGGTGGATCAGTTCCTCCATCTCCATTGTCTTTTGTATACGGTTGAACCAGTCCGGTATAGAAGGAGGATTGGGAGAGAGCCAATTGAGTGGTATACACATCCGGGCTGCGTTCACCATATGCATGGCGAGGGACCGACAATAGCCGCTCGGGAGCGACTGAGCATGGTGAAGGAGGAACTGAGCGGGCGTGAACTCCAAATTAAAAGTAGTTACTCGGGAAATGTATTTGTGGACCTCCGTCTAATAAGCATGAAGTTTAGGGCAGGACCACCATAAGTGGAGGAAGGAGCCGTCCTCTAGATGGCATCTCCAGCAAGTTTTTGAAAGTGTGGGGTTAATGCGGTGAAGTTTGAGCGGGGTTTTATACCACCTAGAAAGGATTTTGTATGCATTCTCCTGTATCTGGACATTAACCGAGCCTTTGTGAGCTAGCCTGTAGACGTCCTCCCATTCCGATTCCGTGAGATCCAGCGAGAGATCTTGCTGCCATTGATGGCTGGTCCAATGGGCCTTAGCTGTGTGCGTGGAAAACAAAAGGGCGTACATAGTCGAGATAAGGTGCCTCTGTGGTTTTCCGCTAGAGCACATATTCTCAAAACAAGTGGCGGCCCTGGACCAATTAGATCCTGGAGCCGATTTAGTGAAGAAGTGGCGGAGTTGCACATACGTTCAGAATGGGAAGACGTCTTTATTGATCTTGGAGGCTAGGTCGGGCTGTAGTAAAAGATGTCCATTGGCGAAGAATTGACCAGCCTGTACTGTGGGGTGGGGCCAAACGTCAGCTAGAAAGGTAGGGTGCATTCCTGGGGTGAAGTCAGGATTCAATCTAAGGGGAGTCATAGGGCCATACAGGTCAGAAATTTTGTGTTTGGTGCATGTCTCCCTGAAGTTTAGTAGGGAGGTGTGGATCAGGGGATAATCCCTACATTCCTTCGGAACATTGCGTCGTGAGATCCACGGATGTTGGGCGATAGGGAGGGAAGAGAATGATTGCTCCAGCCGAACCCAGTCTTTCCTTTCCCAGTGAACGTTCCAATCAATTATTCTAGTTAGGCCACAAGCTAAGTGATACTTGTAAACGTCAGGTAGCCCTAAGCCGCCTTTAAGTTTGGGTGCTGTGAGCCGGCTATAACCTAGTCGCGGACGAGTTTTATTCCAAATAAAGTCGGTGATCGCTTTTTTGTAGGAGGAGAAGAAGGCCGGGAGGAGTCTGATAGGGACTGCTTGTAAAGTGTATAGGATCCGCGGCAAGACGTTCATCTTGATGACTGCGACCCTGCCCAACCATGACAACGATTTTGAGGACCACTTCCGTAAATCTGCAAGTATATTTTGTAGTAGAGGGGTATAGTTTAAGCAGTATAGGTCCGCTAAGGATACAGGAAGTTGGATCCCTAAGTAAGTTATGGCCCGGCTATTCCATTGAAATGGGCAATTCACTTGACAAAGGTTACGCTGCGCCGCAGGTAGAGAGCCGTTCAGTGCCGACGATTTGGAGAAATTAATTTTAAAATTAGAAAGTAATCTAAAGTCCTCGAAGTCTTTCAGTAAATTTGGGATGGTAGTGTGTGGATCTCTCAAAAAAAGAAGGATGTCATCTGCAAAAGCAGCAATTTTGTAGGTGTGATTCCCTATGTCAATGCCCTTAATTGTCGAATTAGATCTAAGTCGTCTCAAAAAAGGTTCTAGGGTTAAAATAAAAATCAAAGGGGAGAGGGGGCAACCCTGGCGAGTGCCATTGGCTATGGAGAAGGCATCTGACAGGCAGCCATTTACACGAACCCTCGCAGTTGGGGCAGCATATAGCGTGGAAATATAGTTCAACATCGTTAGCGGAAGGCCAATGGCCCCTAGGGTTGCCTGCATGAAGTCCCACTCCACCCTGTCAAATGCCTTCTCCGCATCGAGTGACAGGAAAAATCCTGGGGATTTGGTGGAGGTAAGCCAATGGTGAACATTCAGTGCTTTTAGGGTATTGTCCCTTGCCTCTCTACCAGGGACAAAACCAACTTGGTCCAAATGTACGAGGTTGGGGAGGTAGGGGAGAAGTCTATTCACTAATGTTTTGGCAAACCACTTTAAATCCACATTTAGCAGTGAGATGGGTCTGTAATTGGTCACTGCGGATGGGTCCCTGTCAGGTTTCGGTATGACTACAATATGGGCAGTCAGAAGATCACGGGCGGTGTAGGGCGGTCAGCGAAAGAATTAAACGCAGAGAGGAAATACGGCGTGAGAATCTTTGCGTACGATTTGTAATATCCCGCCGTCAGACCGTCCGGTCCCGGGCTTTTGCCCGATTTCATTTATTTCAGGGCCAGTTCCACCTCTTTGCTGTTAAGGGGTCTGTCGAGTTCCATTATAGCTGCCTCTGAGAGCGGGGTAGGGCCAAATTCTGTCAGAAAGTCTTTGATCAAATCACGTCTCGCGTCTTACAGTTTAGTTTAGTACTTAACAAAATGTTTGGCGATGTCGGGGGAGGAGAACAATCCATAACCACGTTCGTCAGTCAAGGAGTTGACAGTCATTGCGGCTTTTTTAGATTGTAAGGCCCTCGCGAGCATCCTACTAGCCTTATTGCCATATTCGTAATACGCTTTTTTAGCTAAAATGAAATTACGCCTGATTCGTTTACCAATGACCTCCAAGAGTTCAGTTCGGGCCTGGACCAGATCTTGCAGAGTCGTTAGGGCCAGTGTGTGTTTATGGGCACCTTCCAGTCGCCGAATCCTTTCTGTGAGGTCGGCATACTGTTTCCTTTGTTCCCTATTGCGTTTAGCCGCTACGGCGATCAGGATACCCCTAACCACACACTTGTGGGCTTCCCAGTTAATACTGGGAGCCGTATCTCCTGTTCCGTTTTCTTGAAAAAATAGTTTAAGGCGGGACTCTAAGTCTGTAGCTATGGTCGGGTCGATGAGCAAGGAGGGGTCTAGTCTCCAAATGTTGGAACGCGGTCGGCTCTCAGGAAAGGACAGTGTGACTGAGACTGGGTTGTGGTCTGAAAGCAACATGGGTTCTATAGCTGCATTTTTCAGCAGGGGCAAGTCGTCTTTGGTAAGGAATAGGTAATCTAGTCTGGAGTATCTGTTATGTGGTGTGGAATAGAAGGTATAGTCCCTACCTGTAGAGTTCAGGGTGCGCCACGTGTCGTGCAGGAGGAGATTTTGAAGGTACGATTTTATTCTCCTCAGGGCTGTGTAGGGGAGGGAGGAAGTACCCGTCGACGTGTCTTGAGCGGGGTTGAGTGGAACATTTAGGTCACCACACAACACCAATGTGCCTATCTTAATGGAGGCTAGCATGTCTGACACAGAGTTAATGAACGACACCTGACAAGAGTTTGGGGCGTAAATATTAGCGAGAGTGATAGGGCGAGCAAGAAATGTGCCTTTCAGAAATATGTATCTACCCTCTGGGTCCGCCAGAGACTCAGACAGTTGGAACGGGCACTGCTTAGCTATTAGTATGGAGACCAATTTTGATTTGGTGTCGGAGTTGGTTGCATGGTGAACTGTGGGGAAAAGGAAGTTGCAAAGTTTGGGCGTGGAGTTTGTTCTGAAATGCGTTTCCTGTACAAATATAATATCGGCCTTAGCACGGTGCATTGCCAGTAGGAGTTGGGCACGTTTCTCAGGGATGTTGAGCCCTCGCGCGTTCAGAGATACGATTTTCAGCGTAGGTCTGTCAGCGGTCGTCTGTTTGTCAGTCATTGCGTCCGCTAGCAAGAGCAGGCACCAATGGGAGAGAGGTATCTAGTAAGTAGAGCTGTGGCAGGAAGGGATGGGGTCACCGGGAAAAGACACTTAGGGTAGATGATTGGGATCCGGGATAGGGGGGTAGGGGTTTCGGTCACTTACACAGACTCCTTCCCGATACAAGGGGAACGAGTCCTGTGGAAGGAGGGGATGGGAACTCGAGGGGTGCCGGAAATGGTCTGTGGTCGAGAGTATAACAAAGGACCACTGGCGTAGGGGTTGGTTCGTCCGTCGGGAAAACTAATCAACTGTAAAAGAATATCTAGCAAAACCCATCATCTCTACCAGCGCCCACATCTGCGGTAAGAGAAGGCAAGCGGGATATGCATATATGTGGGGGAGTGCAAATCACGTCCACTCGCAACGGCAGGTGAGCCAAACAGGAACTAATGAAGAGAGCAGCAGTGCAGCTCAGCCCCATTAAACCAAACAGAGAAGCTATTAACGTTTTTAATCACTACTAAGTATAACTATCCCTGGAAGATCTCGGTTTGGGCCGGTTTCCCGGTGGTAAGCAGGACGTGCGGTTACGTGTCAGAAGGCGGCTAAACACTAATAAAGCGATGCCGCACCCACCTATGTCTCCCGTGGGGGGGGGGAGGCCCAGTGTGACACGTTAGTTCTAGGGGATTCCGTCATGTAGAGTATGGCTCCTCCCCGAAGCGTAGCGTGACTCGTCAGGAATATGGAATTAACTTATGATGGTGGAGGGGCATATCGCAGAGGACTGAGTCCAGCACAATCACTGCAGAGAGCCGTGCGTTCTGAGGCCACCCAGTGTATACAAGGAGTGGTGAAGGGAAGCATCACAAACTGCGTATAATGTAGGTAGAAAGTGACTCACCACTTACCCGAATATGATACCGTTCAATAAGGCAATAAGATCAGAGCAGACCTGGGTTAAAGTATGACTACATAACAAAGTCTTGCATTGTCCACTGAGCTATCCTATTGGTACCTGGGTATATTCGGTCAGGCCAGCACATCAGAAAGTTCCGCGGAGAGGCAGTTCTCAACGGATCCGGGGGGAATGGCTGTGACAGCCCGTCGAACAGGAGCCCTCCGCCACGGACGAGACCAAAGGCTCCCGCCGGAGGTGGAAGACACATCCGGAGAGGGTAATCTGTGGGTGACCGTAGTCCAGCAATGCAGTTAGTGGGTGATCGGTGGTGAAGGATAAGCTTGGGATGGAAGAGGCACGGGTTCTGCAGCAGCTCGCTGGCAAAGTATCTGCAAATCCAGGAGTATCGTAAGAGAGCAAAGTCTGTGCAAACAGTCCCCTCCAACCTCCGCAGGAGAAGGGCAGGGGGAGGGAGAGTCGGACACAAAGGAGTCGGATCGTGAATCCTTGGGAATCATAAGTGTTCCAAGCATCGCAGACTATGTAAGGTAGCCAGGGTGCCTGGCTGTAGGAGGAAGGAGCACAGGTGAGGACATCAGGGCATAGAAGTGTAGCCGGGGTGCATTACCAGGGATACGGCCGGATCGGGGAGAATCTTCTAGCAAGAGATCACCGGGTGATCACGACGAGCTCTGTGCGGCATCGGGGCCGCCAAAGGGTTGGTAGGTGACAGATATCCTTGTGCAGGAACACCAAGGCCCAAGGGGGAGGGGGACCGTCGTCTTCGGTATCTGGTGTCCTGCGCATCCATGGGTTCTTCTTCCATATTGCGGTGAGAGAGCTCGGGGACTTGAAACTCGGCATACCAGTCCGGGAGATGGACAATCGGAATATCCAGGTGCTTGCAGAAAGCCTCTAATTCTTCAGGGACTCTCAGGAGGGCCGAGCGACCCAGGTGAGTAGCTTGCAAGCCGAAGGGGAATTTCCAACGGTAGCGAATTCCCTTGGTTTTCAGCACATCCAAGAGGGGGCGGAGGGCCTTGCGGTTCCTGAGCGTGATA
Source organism: Rana kukunoris (assembly GCA_029574335.1). Taxonomy (NCBI): domain Eukaryota; kingdom Metazoa; phylum Chordata; class Amphibia; order Anura; family Ranidae; genus Rana; species Rana kukunoris. Next base: position 459,275,726 of record CM056049.1, read on the forward strand.
GCCGATAGGTCCTGATAAACTTGTATCGGGCGGCCATCATGTTCCAGCCGGTCTCTCTCCCGGGCTTTCCTGAGGACCGCTTCCTTGATCCCATAGTCGTTCACAAAGCAAATGACGTCCCTCGAGGGGTCGGTATGCCTACCCCGAGGGCGGAGGGCCCTATGGATGCGTTCCATAGCTATTTGCGTGTCCGGTGGTCTATCCAAGAGGCGGTTGAAGATGGCGGTAACCGCAGGGGCAATCTGATCGGTCTCTACAGATTCCGGCAGGCCTCTTATCCGTAAGTTGTGCCTTCTGCCCCTGTTGTCGAGTTCTTCGACGTGGCGTTGGATATCCCGGAGCTGTAGGGTGTGTGCATCCAGTTTGTGTGCCACGCGTTTAATGGCGGTATGTTGAACCATCGTCGCATTCTCCACTTTCTGGACCCTGCCTGCTATCGCCTGTAGTTCATGGCGGAGGTCCGAAATCGCCGCGGACAGCGTATCCTTGATGTCAGTCGCCACCGCACGGAGGTCTTGGATACTTAGTTGATGGGCAGGAGCCGGGTGCAGCATCCCCGAAGTAGGAGCTGGGGTTGCTGGGGAGAGCGTGAGCTCGACGTGTTGCTGAGGTATTGTAGAGGCGGGAAGCGGTGCCGCCATGACAGGCCTCTGTGTCCTAAAGATCTCTGGTATGTTCTGGTTAGAGCCGGGGACATCCCGCGGGGACCTGGATCGAGACGCCGAACTTCCACGGGATGAAGTCCCCATGTTTCCAGCAGAAGAGATAGCGAGAATCCCGTGATTAAGTGTAGTGTGGGCTGAGGTGAGACGGAGCTCTCTGGTTAAGCTGCCATCTAGAGGCTCCTTACTATGACTGGAGATGCACTGTGTCAGAGTGACGCAGCACAACTGATCGCCAAGCTGCGTGCCCTCGCGGGTTCGCACTGTTATGTTATCCTGCTGGACGTCATATGACGCCCAGTCAGGATAACTGAACCACCGCCTGGCCATGCTGAAGGTGCTGAGGGTGCTAAAGGTTGGAGTTTCCAAGCGTCGGCCTGGACACCTTTATAAATTGGAGGGGATCTGCAAAGAGGAGTGGGACAAAAACCCTCCTGAGTGTGCAAACCTGGTGGCCAACTACAAAAAGCCTGACCTCTGTGATTATCAACAAGGGTTTTGCCCCCAAGTACTAAGTCATGTTTTGCGAAGGGGTCAGATACTTATTTCATTAAAATGCAAATGAATTTATAATTTTTTGTATGCGTTTTTCTGGATTTTTTTGCCTTTATTCTGTCCTCAGAGTTAAAATAAACCTACCATTAAAATTATAAACTGATTGTTTCTTTGTCAGTGGGCAAACAACCAAAATAAGCAGGGGATCAAATCGTTTTTTCCCCCTCACTGTATATGTAATTAATCCTCCAAGTGCTTCACCACCTATGTGTGCAGTTAGGACCACCAGAGAGTTAGCAAAAGAGTCAAAAAGACAACGGAAAATTGAATTCAAATACTTACCGTAATTTTCACTCACCCCGGCCTCATTGTTTCGTAACTATTACTACTTAACTGGGTGGGTTCTGTGCTGACATGGAGCTTGTCAGGAAAGGAAAATAAAGGAAAGTATTTGAATTTACTTTTCTGTTTTCCTGATGGCTCAATGTCAGCACAGCTGGGATTTTACTAGCCAAACTCCACAACTCTGACTAAAACAGTAACAGAAGCCATGATGCCCCAGACAAACTCAATAGTCATTAAGCCATAAATATGACTATTTTGGTGTCCACATTAGCTGCATTGCAGATAGTTTGAGACACCTGGCCTGATGTCACTCTCAAGGTCCAACCCTCCTAGTGAGAGCCCTATAACCTACAGACCAAGGAGATGAAGTTACCAACCAAGAGATAATGATCTTGCTGGAAGCCATGAAATCATTATGTGTTCCATCTTAAAATGACAAACAGATGCACAGACTTCCTGATGGCAGGAGTCGCCTTGATTAAATATTTTAGAGCTTAGCTCACAACCGATGGGCCAACTTCTTGAATACTCCCCAAAGAGAACATAGGAGGAAAAACCTCTTGTGTGATATGGACTCTGAATGTCAGTTCAGGCACAAATTCGAGCATTGGCATGAGCACCATCCTGTCTGGGAAATACGCGAGTATGGGTTCTCTAAACCCCAAGGACACCATTTCTGATGTCATAGCCACAAGTAAATCAGTATCAGTGAGAGGTACCACAGGGTGATAAAGGCATCTGATGAAATAATTAAGCGTTGGAAGCCCGCTGAATCCCGATGAAGACAGAGGTAGCGAAAATGCATGCCTATAGCATGCTTGCTTAAAGATCAAAGTCAAACCTCGCCTGTAGGCATTCGGAGCAGGCTCTGAAGAGTCCAGTGTAAAATCTTGATCAGAGAAATCTACTGGGCATATATGCCATGTTCCACTACAGATATGCTTAGCGTTGTCTCGTAAGATTTTTCAAATCTTCACAGAGCATTCGACATCCATTAGCCTCAGCCTCTCCAGATCCCAGCCATCAGCCTGAGCCTGTCGGATTCCAGATGAATGGGACTGGAGATTTGATCTACCAGGTAAAGGTAGTCACTCCTTGACACTTATCAGGATGAGTAGCGGGAATCAGAACTGTCGCCTTCCTTTGCCACAGCCTAGCTGGAAGCTGAAAATGCAGAAAAGGCATAAGCCGTCTAGGCGATCCATTCTGCGGTCAGCACCTCCACTCCGAGAGCTTGTGGATCCTGGGCCCTGGAATGGAACTTCAGCAACTTAGTGCCGACTGGGAATGTAAGCGGTCTAACGCTGAGGCCGAGGTGAGTGAAACATTTATAGTTAAGTCCTGATCACGTGGGGGTGGGCGGGGCCTCACCCAGCTGTGCTGACATGGAGTCATCAGGAAATTTATATTTTAATGCACCCTATTACAAGGGATGGATATTTTCCAGATCACCATTGCATCCACATAAGTCCCTCATTGGCAAGCAAAATAAACCAGCAAGAAAGAAAAGCTCAAAGGGCCACATAGTGTAAAACTGTATGGAAATTGAATTTAAAACAATTACAGACTACTTACAAAGACATGGAAGATAAGCGCTTGTAAAGACAGATAATCCCAGGAATTGGAAGACCGTTTCCTGGTTACAGAGTACGTGATGACGTCATTAGCAGTAGCTACAAATATACATCAAGGTATTTACCCACAAAAGGAATGTATAATATACCTGTCAAAAATTAAAATGTTCTTGACATTTTTGTCTACTTTTGGCATGTGTAAAGATAGCTTTATGTTGGCAAGTTATTTATTTCCTGTTTTTTTTCAATGCAAATGTTTATTATCAATTCTACCTAAATTGAACTGGTAAGGTGGCACTGAAGGGCACTTCTTTTAATATCATCATGCCATTGTTAATTAAAAACTAGTGTCAGATTTAAAAAATATTTCAAAGGAGGGGACCTTTGTACAGCTTATCTAGTCTTCCATACAATAATATATTTTTTTCTTTTTCTTTACAATCAAAGCCTACATTCTTCACTCTCCAGTCTTTGGCTAGGGTTGATTAAATAAGAGCAGGAACCGATCAAAAAGGAAAACTTCTTTCACCTTGTGCTGTATTCACAACATTTTTGGTTAATCCTTATTTATATTTGTCACTTTACTGGACTGTGCTGAAAAATCACTTCACTGGCCTCATGTTCACTATTTTTATTACTTACCCCCAAAATCATGATCAAAGTAAAGTGTAAGCTCAGCAAAGTCTGGCAAAGCAAAATTATTTTTCTCTTGATCTTGATAACTATGAAGCATTTGTGTTTTGTTACTGACATCCATTTAAGAGGCAATTTGATGGCTGTGGAATGCAGTGTTTGCGTTTTGAATTGGAATTTATCAAGCTGTGTACACTGTATGTATTGATGCATGACTACATTCACTTTTGGGAATGAACATGTTCTTATACATGTGCAAAACATAAATAGATAAGCAATCCACCTTATTGGATTTTTTTTATGAGATTTTATTTAATTTTGCATATTGTTACACAAAATTTACAGTAAAGTAAACAAAATACATAGGAAAAAAAAAAAAGACACAAAAACGCAAAAAAGCATATCCAGCTGCCAGCGCAATAGGCAAGTTAAAAGGCACAGTATAAACTTTTAAATAAGTGTACATACTTGCCAGCACACCATGGATCAACAATCACCATCTAAAGGTTTCTTTAATTAAGAGAGATCACATCACAGAGATAAGTGCAACATTTCGGAGCCGCGCAGGGCCCCTGCTTTTAGAGATAGGCGTAAGAGCAAGTGCTTAGAAAAGAATTAAAGTCTAAGGCCCCGTACACACGTACGTTCTCGGCCGGCCGTCAGAATCGGCGACCATCCCGTTGGGTAAGGCGACCAGCTGTTAATCCCGACGGGCCGCCGAGAAAATAGAGAACCTGCTTTCTATTTTCTCTCGGCGGCTTTCCCGACGGGATGCTCGCCGAGAGTGTACACACGCCCGAGGTTCTCGGCAGAATGAGGATCCCAGCGAGCTTCTCGCTGGTTTCTGCCGAGAACCTCGGCCGTGTGTACACCGCCTAACGTGTTTCAGAACTCATATGCTCTAACCAAGGTAGCCAAATTGCTTTAAAGTTCTTTAGGGAGTTTCTGAGAAAAAAGTGTGTCTCTCATAAGAAATACATCTATTGAGATCCAATAGCCAGTCAGAAAGGGTCGGGGGGTGCGGAGAAGACGACTTACAGGCAATTTGTCTATGGGCCATAAACATGGCTCGCACAACAGTGATCCGAGCTGATGACTTAAGCGTGGAGTGATCAACTTAGCCAAATAAGCATAAAAGTGGATTAACTTGAAGGGTAACATCTAGAAGCCCATTTAACCTTCCCCCCTATACCTCCCTAGCTTGGGGAAGCACCAGAGTAGGTGTATCAGAGACCCTGAATTGCCACATCTTGGACACGTTGGGTCCAAGAGCACACAGAAATTCTAGGGTCCTCTAAACACTGTGGAGAATAAAAAGTTGTGTTAGCTGGTGTGAAGGAGAGAGAAAAACAAGGGGGAGGGCCTGAAAAATTCTCTCCCAAGCATGGTTCGAAGCTGGCTCAATATCCTGTTCCCACTTTGCTGCACATGCCAAAAGAAACTTATCCAAAAAGTTCCGAAATAGGGCCAAATAGGTGGCTAACGTGAGGCACTTAGTGGGAATCGCCTTTAGCACTCTGTCCAACACCAGCAAAAAAAAGCCTGCAAAGCATGACAAAGCTGCAAGTATTGATAAAACCACTTCGGGTTCAATGAAAATTCTCTTGTCAACGGAGCAAACAGTTTAATTACACAATTTTCGAATAGCTATGTTAGAGTATGAATACCTGCCTGCTCCCACATTTGGAAACAATGCGTATCTCAGGGAACCTGTCGTTACCCTATATAGGGTTATAGATAGTGGGGAAATAAACCCCCATTAGCTTCTTAGCTGCATCCCAAACCTTAAACAGTAACACGCATGTAGGTATTTTAGCGAATGTATAGCACCCTGACAACCACTCCAGGGAGTACAGAGGACACGTTCCCTGAAATATCCAAGAAATCAAGCGGTAAGAAGCACTAGCAAAAGTCCCACAGTACCAGATGCTGCAGGAAAATTTGTTTAAATATTTAACACCAATAAACAATACAGGTATAAAGTTAAGCAATGGAAAAAAGTAGGCATTCACTATTTCAATTCCTGTATATCCAGAACATTTCCAGAACATCCAGAACAAGGGTTCACAACTACACAGTTTAGAGGGAAGAAGTATAGAGGGAAAAGAGAATGAACTTTTGCAAGTCAAAACTAGAACAAGCTTTTGTAAAAAAAAATGTGTGATCTTTGATACAATTTTTTTGTGATTTTTAGTGTCAGTTCACACAAGTTTAATGCCAGACATCGCATGTGATTTGCACACAATTGCTGTGGAGATCACATGCGATGTCTTGCGATGCGATTTCAGCCATACAAACTGTATGGCTGAAATTGCACCGAATTTGCACCAAAATGGTGCAGGGCCCTTTTTTGGTCCGCACTGGAATTGAATTGCATGGGTGTTCACAATAATGCAATCCGATTCCTACACTATTTTATAGTTCGCATTGCGAATTGCAAACCGATCTGGGGGTGTCATTACCTTTACATTAACACCCCCAGCGGTTTGCAGATCCCACTGTGAACCACTGTGCAATTTGGTGTGATGTGGGAACCGACACTGAATCACAGGGTTTCCCGTGTGTGCATCGCTGGGACAATGGCACACTTCCCATAATTCATATCATCCCCAGTGACGCAGGAAACAGCTTGTTTGCCTCCCTCAGCAGCCAAGCAGCAGAGAAATGCATGGGCACTCCCCAAATGAAAACCCCAGGCATACGTTGATACTGCATTTTATTGAGGAGGGGGCATTTTTTTAATAGTCCTGTTCCTGAGCTACTTACTTACTATAATGCAAATAAAATAAGAAATATGTTTTTGGCCTCAATATCTCCCTATTACCACATTGTTAATTGCATATTGTACTTGTTTGTAGCTGGAGCACTACCCCCGAAGGAGCTGCTGGTTTGATTTGGGCGGCATGTTACCTCTAATGCTCTGCCATCTAGGGTACTGGATAAGAGCTGTAAGAAAGTCATTGGCCACAATGTAGATACATTTTTTCTGTGCTTTATTACCCAACGGGGTAAAAATGGTAAAAGTAGTAGTAGGTGAGAGGGTAGAAGAAGTGATAGGTAATGGATTCAGGCGTGTAACTGAGTTTCAGAAGCAGTCCTGCTTCCAACGACAACGTTCGTCGCCACTCTAGACAGAGTGGGTATAGTGCATCTGGATAGGCCACTCTCACGACCTAGCAGCCAGAGTGTCACTCGGAACTTTAGCAAAGTCTCTGCCACAGACCTTCCCAAAGGTGGAGATATTTCTCGGTCCAAAATCCTTCTCAACACTGGATTAAACACCCGGATCTCCCTTGAACAACTTGTATTATTTCAGGACTGATAGGCGACCTTCGTCCAGCCTCTCAGAAACGATGTGTCCTTCAATGAAGCAGTAGGCCTCTCCTGAGATACCAGCCTCGTGCTCGGTATTTCCCAGACAGGTTTTTCATCGATCGGCTTCCTCCCTCGGGACGGACAACACAGGACAACTCTGTAAGTTTGCTTCGGACCAACGTGGTCCCGGAGCCAAAAACACTGCAACACACACCCCGGCCAGGAGGGCGACACACGGGGTTGGTGGGATGACTGCCCAGGCGGATGGCGGCAAAGACGACCCCAACCAATGACGTCTGCCCCTAAATACCCCTCCCCAGCATGCATAGCGAGGCGATCAACCCTCCTGATTGGCTGCAGAGGAGAAATATCTATAATACCTTGACCCTACTGCTGACACCTGTCGGTCTGGGATAGGACCAACTCCCCGGGCAATGACAGTGTACACACACACAGCACAGCCCAAGCTGGAACAGAGGCCCTGAATTTAACCAAATAAACACAGTCAGAGGCAACTAAAAACTTGGCTGTGCCAGGAAATTTTTGGTAAATTTCAGTCTGGTAGGTTGGCAACACTGGCTGCAAGTTTAAAAATGACTTGCTAAGCTATTGCTAGACATGCCAGGCTTCACAAGTTGCAGTTAGTCGGTGTCGGCCATTGCATTGTCATCTCCGTCGCCCTCCCTATCCATGTGCCCGGCCCATTTCAGGACATCGGACACATGGATTCCTATGGTAGGGTTGGGTGGGGGGGTGGGTGTTTTTTGAAGCACCTGATTAGAGCAAGAGGCTCGAATAGGCTTCAAAATAGGGTGGCCATAGCCAGAAAGGAAAGAAGGACACAGTCAGTGAGGAGAGGACGACAGCTAGGCTGCCTGTCGCATAGTAAGTGATGGACTTGGGGGGTTAGCTGGCTGACAGTGCCTCTAAAATTCACGGCCGCCCCTGGTGCATGGGGGGTGCATCAGTGTCGCGCCGCCCTGAGGAGGGGGTAGTGCTGATTGTTTGCCGCCCCCCAGAAGAAAATCCCACCAGCCGCCACTGCATCAAGTCCACATTGGATGATCCCCGGTTCTTTCTTTGCAAACATTTTGCAAGTCTGCTGCAAGTTCTGATTCAGTTATGTTGTGCAATAGTCATCCCACCACTGTGACTTGCAGAGCTCTTGCTGTAGACTCACGACTGCAACTTTGTTCTTGCTAGGGACTTGCCATGCACATTTGCTACTAATTGGAAATGTGTCAACTAGAACTTGTTAACTTTCACTGGCAAGTTGTACACTTGAAGACCACTTGAAGCACAAGACTTACAATTTAACACTGCCACACATTTGTGGCAACTATTCTTGTTGTCAGAGGAGAAGAGCTACTAAAAAAAAAAATATTTTCACTCAATATTTATGCCACTGTAGTGGAGTGAAGCACATTTTTCATCCTACAACATTTGATCACATGACATTTCAGTACAAATTAAATGCAGGTCTAAGTGGATAGAAAATAGCTGTATAATGTCCATCACATGTCACTTACTGCAGTTTTCACTGTCATTGATGCATGACTGATTTATTGATTGATTGATAGTATCTCCATCCAGAGTTACAACATATCTAAGGCCCCATACACACGAGCAGACAGATTTGTTCAAATCGGTCAGACAGACCGATTTGAACAAATCTGTCTGCTGGGGAGGTATTGGTTTGATCGTGTACACACGATCAAACCAAAATCCCCGCCGGCAGACGGCGCGCTGACGTGGCGGTGACGTTGACGCCGCCACCGCACCAGGAAGTAAAACACTTCCGCGCATGCGTCGAAACCATTCGACGCGTGTGCGAGAAGACATCTCTGCTGGTTAGCGTACTAACCATCAGACATGACGAGCGGACAGGTTCCCAGCCGACAGATTTGAAAGCATGCTTTCAAATCTGTCGGCTGGCCAAATCCGTCGGCTCGCCTATACACACGATCGAATCTGTCTGCTGGGACGGTCTGGCAGACCGTTTACAGCAGACAGATTTGATCGTGTGTACACGGCCTTATTGGTATTGCCCTGGGAAGCAACTGTTTCCTTGCCCCTGGGGCAAGTCCTCATTGTACTGGGAGTCAAATACCCCATTGCCCCCAAGCCCAGTCCTCCCCTTAATGTAGAATCATAGGATGTTATTGCACAATGCCACCACAGATGTTTTGAGCCCCAGAGAGAGCATGCACAATATCTGGAGAGGCTGTGGTTTACTCCACAAGCTTTCCCAAATACAATGACCTCAAAGGCAAAACTCCCTCTGCTTTAGAACTTGACCAAGTTTTGTATTATTTACCAGCCCCCGCAATCCCCCTATCCTGTTTAAATCAAAAGATTTCCTGGACATCGCCATTAAGCACCAGTCAAGTCTTTTTCCGGAACTTTATGAATGGCAGTCGCTTAAAATGTCACTGAACTCTGTAATATGTCTGGTTGGAAGTAGGATTATTACAACCCTGTGACGTTTTGTAATGTTCTCTCTACTTTTTATGCCATGACAGAACAGACAAGCAATTTATGTAATCCTGAATACAAATCGAAACATGGGATCCAAAGGGTATGTCTCCAATACATCTACAGGTGTCAAACACAAGGCACACGGGGCCCTCGCACCCCTCCAGCCCTCCTCTGGTCCTACTCCAGACCCTACTTTCTGCTTTCAAGCAATGCATCCAGCTTCTTCCCAGCAGCAGCATAAGGAAAGGGGGGTGCACTATAAGGTAGAGTGGGGGACTCAACATCTGAGGGTGGGGTGGCTCTTTACATCTAATGTAAAGGGGATGGAATGCGCTGGACATCTAATCTTACAGATACAACCGGCCCTTTTGAGGGCAATCATAATGCTGATGCGGCCCAGGATGAAGTTGAGTTTGACACCCTTGCACTAGGCCATAGGAACAGGTCTTGTGTGCAATCTAACCCTGGTTCATTAAACATTTTCTGATTTTGTTTTCCTAACTACATGAAAAGATTCAATCCAAATAACCAAAAATACCTGATGAAGGAACCACATTCACCTCAAATGTGTTCCCTGTGTTTTTTGAAGTTTTCCAATCGTTTAGAAAGACTCAGACTATGCCCTGAGGTGATGTGACAATCCTGAAAAGCATTCATATCCCTGCTAAGGATGCAGAGAAATAACACATTTTTGTACAAGAACCTTTCCTGAACTCCTGATGGAATCCAGCAGCTTTACTTATGTTTACATGATTATTCCTGTAAAATGTATCCTTATTTGGAATATAAATCTAGAGATATTCTACATATAGCTCTGCGTGGAAAACAAAAGAAGGGATTAACAAATTTATTATTACATTTTGATTTAGACAAGTCATTTCTTAAGCAAGTAAATATGCCGGCATGACATAAAAGTTTTCAGCTGGATTGGGTGACATTATCCTGTTTATAGAGTGAAGCAGACATCTTCCAGCTAACTACTCTGGAAAAGAATATGTCTGTTGTATACTGATATCAGTGTGATATAACATTCTCTTTTTGAAAGGTTTCTAAACCTGCAGATCAATGTTTTTTATGCTGTGTCACCACTCATGCCCTGTACACACGATCGGAATTTCCGATGGGATAAAATCCGATGGAATTTTCGGTCGGAATTCCGTTCAAGCTGTCTTGCATACACACTGTCACACCAAATTCCGACTGTCCAAAACGGTGTGATGTAAAACACTATGACGAGCCAAGAAAAATTAAGTTCAATGCTTCCTAGCATGCGTCTACTTGATTCTGAACATGCATGTTTTTTTCTCCGTCGAAGTTCCACACAGACGATCGGAATTTTTTCTATCCAAAATGGAAAAAAAGTTTTGCCTATAGTTTTAATTTAACTCTTTAATGTCAGTGCTTTTCGTTTTCTTTTTTGGGGAATCAGGGGGTGTCTTTTGTAATCCAACACTGCTGTGCACCAGCACCCGCATCACTACAGTAGGTCTACTGTGTGCTATACTGATATAGAGACCAGCATAAGAAACTGCAGAGCTCAGTGGAGGGGCTTCCGACACTCCTCCACCAAGATTGCCTTTTCACCCCAGCTCTTTTTTTAGCTTTAAAGATACAGATACGGAAACATGTTTTTCTTTTGAAAAACATGTTTAAGCCATATGAATAAAAGCGACCAATAAAATTATTATGGAAAAAAAAAAAAAGACTGTTGTAGGCACCATTGTCAGTGTTGAGTAGTTTGTCTAAGCCCCTCCTAAAACTTTTGCTGGACAGCTTGGCCTGTTAAAAGGTGGGAAAAAAATGAAAGCCTGGATCGTGTACAGCAGTTGTCATCAACCCAGTCCTCAGGGCCCACTAACAGGCCAGGTTTTATGTATTTCCTTGGGGAGATGCAGACTAGAATACTGCAATCACTGAGCAGAAAATGATATCACCTGTGATGTATTTCAGTTATCTTACAAACCTGGCCTGTTAGTGGGCCCTGAGGACAGGGTTGATGACCACTGATGTACAGTATCTCACAAAAGTGAGTACACCCCTCACATTTTTGTAAATATTTATTATATTTTTTCATGTGACAACACTGAAGAAATTATACTTTGCTACAATGTTAAGTAGTGAGTGTACAGCTTGTATATAAAGAGTATGGGAAAAAACTGCGCTGAAAGGAATATAAAACAAAATCAATGAACACAAGCAGCAATTCTCCTGTATGACATAAAACACAGTATAACATATATAAAAGAAAAGATAGAATCGCGCTAGATCTGTATTCCACAAATCAATCTTTCAGATTTATAGATATGAAGTTCATAAGAAAGTCCACCAGTGCTTGTAACTAGGAGCTTTTCAAAGTTTCTGATGAAATAATCCACCAATTATCACCCTGTGTGAGGAATCCGCCACCAAATCTTACGATTTACCAGCTCCAAATGATCCCCCGTTACAGGGGATCAAACAGCGTGTTTAATATAGATCCAGCCTGGATCTTTCTCCCAATGTAAACGTATGTCTGCACCTCTCGTTTACTCATAAATATAGATGGCTTGAACCAAGGAAGAATTTGTCCGATTCAAACATAGAATGAGCTGCCCCATAAGGGGTAAATCACACCATTGGCTCATTGGTAACTTTTGTTCACTTGAGCTATTGAGCTCTATAAAATGAAAAATTAAATTCCTACTAAGCAGGAGCTGTAATCTCTACGTGTTTCATGGGACAATGCCCACTTCATCAGGCGACAGCCAACGTTGTTTTTTGATGTATATTTGAATCCTAAGCAGTAGAGTCAACAATGTTCAAAAGCAAAATGATCCGGAAACAGGGCAAGTCAGTTCAGATAGGAGACACCAGAGGAGAAATCAAAGGGCAAGCTGGGTGAGCAGGTCATGTCAGATGAAGCTATTCCCAGGACCAGCTGAACAATCACTCTTGTATAACAGTGTAAATTTGCTGTCCCCTCAAAATAACTCAACACACAGCTATTAATGTCTAAACTGCTGGCAACAAAAATTAGTGTGTGTCATTTTTTCATTTTGCTTGTAGTTCCACTTTATGTTAGTATTTCTGGTTAGGATTGGTAAGGCCAATTTACAGCTCTACAATTCAGATCGGTCCTATTATAATCCACTGGCATATTGTTAACTTTTGTTGAGAAAAATAAAAAACAATCCGCTCTGGCTGATTTACAAAAAAACTTTGTTGCAGAGTCCTACCTGTTTCTGCTCTGAAGACAAATATGTTTGTTGTGTGCAGAGAGAATCTGAAAGGGAGTGACTTTTTCATTATTAATCAACTGATGCACTTGCAGTAAGGAAAAAGCACGGTCTCCATTCCTTTAGCAGTAATTACAGCGGACCTTCAGTCATTTTGTCAACTTTTCATCTATTAAATCTTCTGCCCTTGTTGTTTTAACTTTGGATAGTAAAACTTTTTTTTTCTGTCAGTAAATATCTCATACAGCCCACTTCCTGCTTCTTGTCTGGTAAAAAGCCTAGGCTTATGACATCATGCCAGTGGCGGCTCATCCATAGGGGGCGCCCAGGCACCGCCCCCCCTTCTGTAGTCACAAAAAAAAAACGAGCCCTTTAAGATTTTTTTTTCATTAAAATGCTCCGCCCCCTTTGGCTCTTGCAAATAACATACATTCATGCATTGCATGAATGTATGTAATTGTTGTCAGCTGCCGCTGGTCTATTCAAATGGCCGGGCCTTGGGCGCCGGCTACCTGAATAATGGCAGCTGGTTGACTGTGCGGAAGTGCCCTATGAGAGCCAGCGGCTTTCCGAGTACAGCCCTCATCTCCCGGATGCTTATCCAGGGTACGTACGGGGGTGCGTTCCTTGGATAAGACTGAAAGCCGTCTCAGCCAATCAGTTCCACCGATTCTGGGTATCAGTAACCTGATTGGCTGAATTGGCGTCATCGAGGGCGGGAGAAGACATCGAGGGACGTGAAAGCAGAAAGGTAAGTGCATTTTACAGGGCACAGTGGTGACAAAGGACACAGTGGCGACAGAGGGCACAGTGGTGACAAAGGGCACAGTGGAAACAATTAAAGGGCACAGTGACATGCACAGTGGCATCAATGGGCACAGTGGTGACAATGGGCACAGTGGCAACAATTAAAGGGCACAGTGACATGCACAGTGTCATCAATGGCCCCCATGGTGACAATTAAAGGCCCCCATGGTGACAATTGGCACAGTGGCGACAATTGAGGGGCACAGTGGCTGCATTTGATGGCATGGCACAGTGGTGACAATTGATTGCACAGTGGCTGTGTTTGATGGCATGGGACAGTGACTGCGTTTGATGGCATGGCACAGTGGCTGCGCTTGATGGCATTGCGCAGTGACTGCGTTTGATGGCATGGCACAGTGGTGCGAATTGATGGCACAGTGGCTGCATTTGATGGCATGGCACAGTGGTGTCAATTGATGGCACAGTGGCTGCATTTGATGGCATGGCACAGTGGTGACAATTGATGGCACAGTGGCTGCGTTTGATGGCATGGCACAGTGGTGACAATTGATGGCACAGTGGCTACGTTTGATGGCATGGCACAGTGGTGACAATTGATGGCACAGTGGCTGCATTTGATGGGCACAGTGAGGCTGCAAATTTTGAGCTCCAGACGCCACTGCATCATGCACAGCTCTCTCTCTCTCTCTCTCTCTCATCCTCATGAGAGTTTGCCAGGAAGGGAGGGGGTGAGTCATAAGAGTGCCAATGATAACTGCAGAGCTGGAGGTGTGCCTCTGTGTGTCTGTGTAAATCTAGGAAGTGAACAGGCAGCAGCTTCAGCTACCCACAGTTAAAATGGTTGCAGACAGACTCAGAGATTTCTGCAGCATATTTGGCAAGTACAGAATCACAGTATATATAAAATATGCAAAGTAGTAAGAGGGAAGCTTCAGAATGGCAAAGATGTTTTTACAATTTATGTGAGCAGACTGCAGTTCTTCTTTAAGACTTTGGGAGTATTTTACCGAAAATTAAAAAAATTGTTGCAGTGGATGTCTAAAATCTGACTCGAGGGGGTGTTCCGTACACCAGTGGTGTACGGAACACCTCCAGGTTGCCATATTGCATTGAATTTTCAAAACAAATTACAGCTCAGCAGATTGAAATGCAAAGGCAAATTTTAATAACATTCAATTACAATATGACTTGTGTAGCAATTGTATATGCTATATATTATTCTTTTTATTTGCTATTTTTTTCCCCACATATGTGGAGTTACCCTTTAAACATACTCTGTCACTCACATAAAAAGCCTTAAGCAGCAGAATTTTAATAATCGGAAAAAATAAAATATTGTTGCAATACTGAATATTTCAGTTTACTGATCAATCTTACAATGTAATACTAAATTTACTGTAGATGCTACTGTATTGAATAACTTCCTGTGATGTTCAGATTAGTCGTGTACTCCAATTCCTTGCAGCACATACTGTATGCAGCTAATAGGCTGATCCTTTTAAAAGTACGTAAGAGTTTACTAAAAGGCACTAAACTACTGATTTTCCTCTGTTAATCATTAGCAAGCCTATATATACAGCGGCAGGTTGGCACGGCTCTGCAACCTGCGCAACCCTAGATGTACGTCGGCTGCTTTAAGAGATATAGGAAGCCATTGCACCTGGCCAGTGGCCACGATGTCCGCTGAGCACCCGTGATCGCTCCATGGAGGGCCAGAACGGAGATCTGTGTATGTAAACAAACAGATCCCCGTTCTGACAGGGTAGCAAAGAGAGATCTGCTGTTCCTAGTGATCAGGAACAGCAATTTCTTTCTACTCACAGTCACTACAATGCCCCCACAGTTAGAACACCTCCCTAGGGAACACTTAACCCCTTGATCGCCCCCTAGTGTTAGCCCCTTCCATGCCAGTGATATTTATACAGTAATCAGTGGCTATTTTTAGCTCTGATCGCTGTATAAATTTCAATGGTCCCAAAAAAGTGTCAAAAGTGTCTGATCTTAGTAGTAAAAATAAATAATAAAAATGCCATAAATATATCCCCTATTTTGAGGATGCTATAACTTTTGCGCAAAGCAATTAATATACACTTTTTGCGATTTTTTTTTTGTACCAAAAATGAGTAGAAGAATACATATTCGCCTAAGCTGTGAAAGAAATTCATGTTTTACATTTTTTGGGGGATATTTATTATAGCAGCAAGTAAAAAATATATATATTTTTTAAATTGTCACTCTTTTTTTGTTTATAGCGCAAAAAAATTAAAACCACAGAGGTGATAAAATACCACCAAAAGAAAGCTATTTTTGCAAAAAAAAAAAAGAACAAACATTTTGTTTGGGTACAACGTCGCACAACCATGCAATTGTCAGTTAAAGCGACACAGTGCCATATCGCAAAACAATAGCTTGGTCAGGAAGTTTTGACTAAAAGTATGACATCCAATCAGCTAGTGTTTTAGGAAGAAGAGACCAGTTGTGACAGCTGTATATTACTCTTATGACAAGTTTCTTTTAAAAAGTAAACGTCATTTCTTTGATGCCTGTTTTACAACAGTGATCTAACCTTACCTGTAACAATTTTATTATAAATGATAATGTAATAATGTTAATTAAAACCTCCAATCACACTAACATTTCCTGGCTTTAAAAAAATATATATATATTCAATCAAATGTGTCAATAAAATGTTATCATAATTAAAATATATATTTTTAAGCTAATACATTTTTAAGCTAATAAATATAATATATATATATATCATAGGCGTGCACACAGGGTGTGCCAGGTGTGCCTGGGCACACCCTAATCACTCTGTATGGTGCAGATTGCACCGAAATATACAGTGTTAAATGTGCACAGAAAAATACAGCATTAAATGGCACATAACACACTTAAATATATAACGTTAAACATGAACTAATGCACAGAAATATACTGTGTTAAACATACAGTAACGCACAGAAATATACTGTGTTAAACATACAGTAACGCACAGAAATAAACCCCTGATATTTCATCAAAGCTCCATAATGGGGCTCCTAAAATAAAAAAATGGATTAAAAAGAAAAACTACTGACACTGTCCACTGCCCAACTGACACCGTCCACCGCTCTGCTGACACCATCAGTATACTGTATTTACACATGCACACACATGCAAATATGTTTGAGCTTTGGAATGCACACCCTAATGTAATAGGCTGCGCACAACCATGATATATATATATATATATATATATATAAATATATATATATATATATATATATATATTAGATTTTGTATTTACAATACTTTTTTTCTTCTAATTATTTCCACTGACAATACTTTTTTATTAATATTTTAGAAAACAAAGAAATCAGACCAAGTAATGAGGCTCTCACAAGGTATTGCATGTACGCGTGGGTATTCGTAGAAGCCTTTTGCGTTTAGAATCAGGACAAGGAAACAGGAAACATCAAACCCCAGATCAAAAAAAATGAATACAGCAAAAAGTACTAAATAAAACAAAAAACAAAAACAAAGATCATTAAACCATAATAAACAGCTAGTTGTCTCTTCAGTTTATAGCAGTAAAAACACACAAAGGATACTACTGACTGGTTACTGATATTTGTATATTGATCAGTGTCTTATAAAAGCAAGTCAAATATAATAAATAATCTAAAAACAGTAGTTTCATAGGTTACATATTTCTGAACCTATTATTTTTGATTTGCTTGCAACATAAGAAGAAAAAAAAAAAAGAACATGTAAATTAAAGCACAGAGCTGTATTTGTTTACTGTAATAATAAATGAATACAAAATATATGAAACATGGCAGGATAAACTTGGTAGTAAAAATAATAATTAAAATGTATGTATATATATATATATATATATATATATATATATATATATATATATATATATATATATATATATATATATATATATATATATAAATGCTAAACTTTTAGGTCTAGCAGACAGAGTCATGTTTGCTCCCTGGACAGAGCCATGAAGCAGCTCATAGGACCACAAGCCAGCTTTACATTATTAGGTACTTCTCCTTAATGGAAAACATCTGGAAGTGAGGCAAAAAAAAAAAAGAAGAAGAAAACAAAGAAACTCCCACAAGTTGAAAAAAAACTAAGTCCACTTCCTGAAGCATTGAAATATTTTAAACATTTTTACAGCAACAAAAGAATTTACATTTAAAAAAAAACCTTACTTTTAGTGAAGCATCTGACACAATCCCTCCTTCGTGGCTGGACTGACGATGAAGGTAACTCTTGCTCAGAAAAGATTCCTTTCACACATTTTTACAATGAATGAAACAACTCAATAGGGACCAACCAAGTACGAAGGGGAGTAAATGAAGCTTGAACCTTGGAAGGAGCCAGGAAAATCATTGAAGAGTGGGAGGGCTTATCCCCCCTCCGCTTCCAAATTTCAGGACTTCTAAAATGAGACATATCAGTTATGCAATGGGTATTAATAGCTAGTGCTCTAAGGCAAGCTGCAGCAAGCAGCATCTGATATAAGATGTTTTAACATTCAGATATAATGATATAAAAAACAGCATAGAATGCATCAAAGTATATATAGTATGTACTATGCAGTACAGAAGAGACATAACAGTTTAAAACAAGGAATTTCTCAAAGTAGTATTGTTTCCATATCAACTACAATCCATGTTGCTGAGAAATTTCTCCTTATTTATTAAAAACAAGACAATCGAAGAAGAAGTACAAAATGGTATACGTAGGAGAAAGTTACTTCTATTGCAGCAAAAAACACAATAACAATCTTTTTGTTTACAAGTTTAAATCGGTATTATTGGCTAGAAAACTACTTAGGACCCGCCAAACATTATATATTTTTTTAGCAGAGACTAAAATGGTGATCGCTGCAATTTTTTAAAATGTTTGGAACATTTTAATGAATAATTAAAAAAAAAACAATACATACCACAATATTTTTTTGTAAAATATAAAAGATGATGTTACTCTAAGCAAATAGATACCTAACATGTCACGCTTTAAAATTGCACACGCTCGTGGAATGGCGACACATTCATTGCTTATTTTGTTTTTACAGGTTACCTGTTTGGAGTTACAGAGGAGGTCTAGTGCTGATGTTATTGCTTTCCCTCTGACTTTTGCAAACTTTAACCACTTCCATACAGGGCACTTATACACCTTCCTGCCCAGACCAATTTTTAGCTTTCAGCGCTGTTGAAATTTGAATGACAACATGCTACACTGTACCCAAACCAAATTTGTATAATTTTGTACCCACAAATAGAGCTTTCTTTTGGTGGTATTTGATCACCTCTGCGACTTTAATTTTTTCGAAAATGAATAAAAAAATGACATAAAATTTAGAAAAAAAAAAAGTTTTTTTAGTTCACGTTATAAAACATTGTAAATAAGTACATTTCTCCTTCACTGATGGGCACTGATGGTACTGCACTGACGGGCACTGATAAGGCGACACTGATGGGCACGATGAGGTGGCACTGATGTGGTGGCATTGATGGGCACTGATGATGGGCACTAATATGCGACACTGATGGGTAGCACGGAGGGGCACTGATGGGCGGCACGGATGGGCACTGATGGGTGGCACTAATTGGCGGCACGGATAGGCGGCACGGATAGGTGGCACGGATGGGCATAGATGGGCACTGATAGGTGGCACTAGCATGTGTTGCACTAATGGATGCCAATCAGTGCCAAACACTGCCTGACAATCAGTGATGCCCATTGTGGGCACTGATTGGCATCCATTGCGGCACTGATTGGCATCCATTGCGGCACTGATTGGCATCCATTATTTGTGTCATCCCTGGTGGTCTAGGGGGGCATAACTTTGTTTTACCTCCCTGGTGGTCCAGTGGGCATCCCTGGTGGTCCAGTGGGCATCCTCGGGGGGGCTGTGCTGATAATCGATCAGCACAAACCCCTCCTGTCAGAGGAGCAGCCGATCGGCTCTTCTCTACTCGTGTCTGACAGACGCGAGTGAGGAAAAGCCGATTACCAGCTTTTCCTGTTTACATTGTGATCAGCCGTGATTGGACATGGCTAATCACGTGGTAAAGTGTCTCCGTGAGAGACGCTTTACCTAGATCAGTGTTGCGGGGTGTCAGACTGACACCCTGAAACAATGATCGCCGCTATTAGCGCCCCCTGGGTGCGCAGTGGCTCAATATCCTGAGGTCGTCATATGACGTCCACTCAGGATATTGAAACCACTTTGCCGACGTCAATATGTCATTGGCGGGCGGCAAGTGGTTAATAAATACATCACTAAATGTACTTTTTCAAATTAAGGTGCTGAATGTGACCTGATATCAGCTTCTGACAATCCCCTGTACAGCAGACTAGGAAAAGGAGAAACCGCACAATGAACCAATAAGTTGTGCTGCAGGATTTATGTGTCAATCAGGGACATGCTGACAAGAGAAGAGGGGTGACAAAGAAGTGAACTCAACCTACTACCCTTTATTCACAGTCATGGACTGACATGTACAAAACCTGTAAAGCTGCGTACACACGACCATTTTTCATGTCATGGAAAAAAACAATGTTTTTCTCCACGTGATTTTTGTCAAGCCTGCCTTGCATACACACGATCGTGGGAAAAAAATGCTCTAGCAAAGCACGGTGATGTACAACACATACAACGGCACTATAAAGGGGAAGTTCCTTTCGATTGGCGCCACCCTTTGGGCTGATTATGCAAATTTCCCTTTTCATAACTTGCTTCTGAGCATGTTCTAAATTTTTAATGCCCATTTTTCACGTCAAGAAAAATGCTCTGAAGCCTACATATGATCGTTTTTAATGACCAATTAAAAATATTGAATTTTTCTCGTCATGAAAAACGGTTGTGTGTATGCGGCATAAGTGTTACTTAAAGTGCATTCTCTGAATTAATGTAATGCAGTCGCTCCTTATACTTACCTGAGCCAGATCTCAATCTAGCGATGGTCACAAGAGCAGCATTCTATCTCTCCTCATAGGCTCAGAGACAGCTTTCAATCACAGCCAGTGGGGAGGACTCAGGGGGTGAGACCAAGCCATGCTCTTTGTGTCAGTGGACAACCAGAACGCGGCTCTGGTGTGAGCCTGTCTGAATGCCCCAGTGGTTCGCTATGGTGGGTACTTGGCGGGGGGGGGGGGGGGCCAGGAGTTGAGGCAGGGGAACTGGGAAGAGGAGGATTGGGGCTACTTGACATGACCCACCACTTCATCTCAAGGCCACACCCCTTCCTGTTTGAGACCTGCCGAGAAAATTTCCAGTGGGGCCACTAGTTCTGAGAGCCTGGGGGAGGGGGGGGGGTAATTTGCAGAAATTTCCTCATTTTATGTTTGTCTATGGGGCAGGAAATGAAGAGAAAACTCTGCAATGGGACAGGGATGGCAAAAAAAAGCCTATAGTTCTACTTTAAGCATACATTTCGGCTAAATTTATGGAGAGGACTAAGAGGATATAACCATGCCAGTGGTGCAGCAGAAAACACATCGCGGAGTGATGAAGGTATGTGGTCCAGGCATTGAGCAAAAGAAGGATTGGTGGCAGGAACAAAAAAGAGTGCAAGCCGGTGGGGACCAAGGCTGCCAACTTTCAGTAAATTTCCAAACAGTTTGTAAAATCCATAATTGTCGCATTTGTCCATGAATGTCAGTTATGGACATGCAGCCTACATGTCCGTAATGTACATTCAAGGACAGATGCAAAATGTACAAATTTTACAAACTGTTCATAAATTTACTGAAAGTTGGCAACCCTGGCTGGGACACTTTTCGTCCCACCCCCCTGCAAAGTGCCACCCTAGGCATGGGTCTTGTTGGCCTAGACCAAGATACAGCATTTCACTCCAACGATAGTCAGGGAGCTCTGAGAATTGAGAGATTGGTGGTGTTTGATAGCTTTGTTTTTAGTGTCAGGCCGCGTACACACGATCGGTCAAAACCGATCAAAACGGACTGAAGTTCAGTTTCATCAGTCCAAACCGATCGTGTGTAGGCCCCATCGGTCAGTTGTCCTTCGGTCCAAATACAGAGAACTTGCTTTAAAATTGAACCGATGGACGCCTGACCGATGGGTTAAAACTGATCGTTAGTATGCAAAAGGCATCGGTCAAAAGGCTGCGCATGCTCAGAACCAAGTCGACGCATGTTTGGAAGCATTGAACTTCGTTTTTTTTTTTTTTCAGCATGTCGTGTGGTTTATGTCACTGCGTTCTGACACGATTGTTTTTTTAACCGATGGTGTGTAGGCACATAAGACCGTCAGTCATATTCGTCGGTTAACCGATGAAAACAGTCCTTCAGACCGCTCTCCTCGGATGGACTGATCGTGTGTACAAGGCCTCAGAGCCGGCGGGAGACAGATGCAGCATCAGACTGATGCTGCATCCACCTAGGTAAGTATGATTCTAAATAAAACCCCATTCCCATACTTCTCTTTTTCCTACAACAGAAAAAAAAAAAGGCTCCTGCCCTGCCAGAGAGGGCTCACTCCTATATGGCAGGGCTATGTATATCTCAGAATTGCATGGATAGAAATACAAATATTTTCAAAGGTAAAACAACTCCCATATATGTGGAGCTCAGGCAATGTTTGTGAGATGAGCATAAAAGTACAAATACATAACATACATAGCATTTAGTTTAGTTGCCAAAATTCTGCATTGAAATACAGCCTTACATGGGCATTCATGATCTAAATGCATGCTTTCGAAGTATATGACATAATATTTTAGTTATAATATAATTTATATCTAATTAATAATAATTAATATATATATATTTATGTGTGTGTTTTTTTATTTACAGTACAATTAAAAAATTAAATAATAACTGTAAAATATCTAGCTATTGAAATAACTAAAGCACTGAGCAGACGGTGTTAGAAAAATTTAAAGAATGTATTTATAAAGGCACTAGTGGAATTTATGTTAGCAGACAAGGAAGCAATATATCGTATAAAAAAAATAAAGTTCTATTTAGGGTGACATTATAATTACAGATTGTATTGTATTCCAACCATAAAATACTGAAGTGAATAAACTTATGCCGCATACACACGGTCAGAATTTCCGTCAACAAATGTTCGATGTGAGCTTGTTGTCGGAAAATCCAACCGTGTGTATGCTCCATCGGACATTTGCGGTCCGAATTTCCGACAAGAAATGTTTGAGAGCTGGTTCTCAAATTTTCCGACAATAAAAGTTGTACCGCCTATTGAACTTCCTTTTTCTCGGCTCATTGTATGTCTTGTATGCGTTGAACGCGTACGCGTTCTTGACGTTCAGAATTTCCGACAACATTTGTGTGATCGTGTGTGTGCAAGACAAGTTTGAGCCAACAACCGTCGTGAAAAAAAATCCACGGTTTTGTTGTCGGAATGTCCGACCGTCTGTACGCGGCATTAGTGATGCTATGAAAATACTGAACATCAACTTTGTAACTTGATATGTTATCAAATGCACCAGTGCACTGGAAGTAGATGAAGAATTTTAGGGGAATTAGTATAATGCCTTTCAGTCATTTTGGTAAAGAGTATAAAATCCAAAGCAGAGGAGTACAAACATGTACAGTACATAAGCATTCCTTTAGATTAGACAAAATAATATATACCGTGAGCTGACATAAAACTGCATTCCAGGCAAAACGCTAAATACATAACTGAGCCATATTTTCTTCTGTCTGTCCATCCATCCATCCTTATATCCATCAAGTCCTTAGTTTTACACAGCACAACCAGGTTGATGACCTAATTTTGTCAACTACAGCTAAGTAATACAGGTATATCACCTCTTTGCTGCCAGCTTGTTATTCAACAAAAAACGTTTAAAATATATTATTGTAAAAACGTCTAAAAAATATATTTCTGTGTTGCCTACTTAACCGCTTAAGGACCCCTTCACGCCGATATACATTGGCAGAAGGGCACGGCTGGGCACAAGCACGTACCTGTATGTCCTCTTTAAGAGCCCAACCGTGGGGTCGCGAGCACGCCGCCGGCAGCGCGCTCGTGACCTGGTCCGAAGCTCTGTGACCCAATCCCCACCGGTGTCCTGTGATCGTTCACAGGAGCTGAAGGACGAAGAGAGGTGTGTGTAAACACACCTTCCCCATTCTTCATTGTGGCAATGTCAGTGATTGTCTCTTCCCTGATATAGGGAAAAACAATCATTGACGTCACACGTCCAGCCCTGCCCCCCTACAGTTAGAAACACATATGAGGTCACACTTAACCCCTTCAGTGCCCCCTAGTGGTTAACCCCTTCATTGCCAGTGACACTTTCACAGTAATCAGTGCATTTTTATAGCACTTTTCGCTGTGAAAATGACAATGGTCCCAAAAATGTGTCAAATGTGTCCGATGTGTCCGCCATAATGTCGCAGTCACAAAAAAAATGGCTGATCGCTGCCATTAGTAGTAAAAAAAAATATTAATAAAAATGTCATAAAACTATCCCCTATTTTGTAAACGCTATACATTTTGCGCAAACCAATCGATAAACGCTTATTGTGATTTTTTTTTACCAAAAATAGGTAGAAGAATACATATCGGCCTAAACTGAGGAAAAAATATATATTTTTTGGGGATATTTATTATAGCAAAAAGTAAAAAATATTGCATTTTTTTCAAAATTGTCGCTCTACTCTTGTTTATAGCGCAAAAAATTAAACCGCAGAGGTGATCAAATACCACCAAAAGAAAGCTCTATTTGTGGGGAAAAAAGGACGCCAATTTTGTTTGGGAGCCACGTTGCACGACCGCGCAATTATCGCAATTATCGCAATTACCCATCGCCAAATCGCAAAAAGGTGCAAGATCCTTAACCTGCATAATGATCCGCGTCCTAAGTGGTTAAACAAAACCATTCTAAATAAGTTGCTACAGAAAATTAGTGTGAAATAAAACACTAAACTAACACTAAAATATTAGAAACTGCAGATCTACAATAACATCTTGTATACTATAATAAAGTAAAGCATAAACATTAACCAAAATTTTGTTGAACATGATTGTAACGGGAGGGCCCGTGGAACCCAGAAGCTCTTAGAAAGCATGAGCCAGAAAATAATGGACATTCAGAATATTACTTGGACTACCTGAGATGGGGCAGTAATGATTATCCACAATATATGCCAGAATATCTTTAAAGAACTCATTACTGTTCGTTGATTCTGAACTCAACAGGTTAATTGAAAGATGTTAATGTCATCACCTCCAGCTACCTGGCTGCCTGTGTAATGTAAATTTAATCCAGACTAACTTCTAAAAGATCTTTCATTGTGGTTTGTGCTAATTGACCCTGCAATTGTGTAAAGGAGTCCTGTGATAATGTGAATTGTAAGTTAACAGACAGCCTAAAGGTCAGGTGTCTGAGTCATCAGCTGTAGTTAATTAGCTAATGTAAATTAGGTCAGGTCCCGGAGTCAGGGTGTCTGCTAAAGAGATGTATTGAGGATGATGTGTATTGGGGGGGCTCGTTAGGTAACGATTGTGTGATGTTGTGGATGAAGTCGGGTCATTGTTCATTTGGTTACTGCAGTATCCTAAATTGTATATAATAGCCTGTATTTCCCAATAAATACAGAGCTGTGTCTCGTATTATTCCTATGGGTCGTGTTTGTCTGACTGTGGCGTGTCGGTAGCTGCCTTGTGTGCGGAAAGGGAATATCCTAAACGGCTTTAACCCCTTTCCCATATGGGGTACCGTTACAATGATAATTCAATTAGTGGCCGTTCTTGTCATTAAAGTGTTATTAAACCCAAAACCAAAAATTGTTATATATTGCAGCTTACCAATCATTGGTTGTGATAGCCACATTTGTTTTCTTTTTTAGGAAGCCTATATGGAGAGACATGTAGGGAAACATGTAGGGATGGGACATCTCCTGTGACCACTACCTCATATAATTTGGGAACACCAGCGACCCACAAACTTGAATGTCTGCTCGAACAATTGGTTTTACTGAACCTTTTTTTGTATAACTTACATGTACAGTATATGTTAGCCTTATAAAAACTGTATATTTTTTATATAATATTTGTTCATTTTTTAATACATTGTTCTCAGCACCGCTACAATCCCACTTTCCTCTGCTATCACGACCAAAAGAAAGATTTATTTGTGGGGAAAATGGACATCAATTTTGTTTGGGTACAGCATCGCACGACCACGCAATTGTCAGTTAATGCAACGCAGTGTCATATTGCAAAAAATGGACTGGTCATTACGGGGGTAAATCCTTGAAGGTTAATAGAAAGTGTAAATTGCTCACTTTTATGGCCCATACACACGATCCGAATATCGGCCGACGGATCGTGCGACTTTTTTCGCTTAATAATCGCGAGTAAAATAAAATAGGTTTTTAAACTCACGAAAATTATCGTACTATAGAAAAAAACGATCGGAAGTGATGTCACGTGTTGAAATGTATTTGTATTGTATTGTCGGACGACGGCTGTACTGACTAAACGAAAATCGGACGATCGGACATGAAAATTTTTTGCGCTTGTCCGATCGAATTTAATCGGATGAACGGTCGTGATCGGTTGTCGAAAGTAGTGTACACACGATCCGAAAATCGTACGATCCATCATCGGACGATCGTTTTCGTCCGATATTCGGATCGTGTGTATGGGCCATTAGGCAATCATCTCACACTCCCTGGGTCATCATGTAATGCAGGGCTGCCAATAAGGGGGTACCTCTAAGCCGCCTGTAGAGGTCCTGGGCCACATTACTCAACAGGGGGCCCAGCCAGCACTGCCCAAGGACTGGGGCCAGTGGGGGGCCCCATGAGAGGGTCGGTAACTGTGACGGTAGTAGAACATATCTCCGTCAAGCCTTCCCTTCTTCTCCTATAAAAGAAATCACCCAATATTCCATGAGTAGGAATATCCCTGGAATCGCCGAATAATCCATACATGAGCCAAGGCTTAATGCTGAATGTAAACAGGACACACTTTATTGAAAGTACACAGCACACTTTTATACAGGATTTGGAACATCCCACCCCCAACAACCGCTTTCTTATTGGTCCTTTTTACAGTCTTATCAGTTTCCCATCAGGTCCACTTTCCATGCAAATGAGGACTTCAAAATGTCTCAGCAGAGATTGGTCCCAAAGCTTGAATAGCCTGAAAATGTGTGTTGAGACAGAAGCCCCCAGGGGGTAATTACTACAATGAAGCAATCAGAACAACAATTAACACCTCTACACACTGGACAATAAAATGTCTCTCACAAGCCCGGCTCCACTTATTTCACTAGTCGGAGCCAAGCATTGAAGGGTCATTGTCCTAGTGACCTAGTCAGGACAAATTAAGCCACTTCCAGTATCTCTTGCAATATGTACTCCACAATGTCTCATCTTCTGCAATACATGAATTTGGATTTCACGTAGAAACACTTTAATATCTCATGGTCCATGACATTACTTCCCCTGGGAAATCGTTCAACATCCACAGTGGGACCCAAACGGGTCACTCGAGGATGTTGGGCAAGTAGCCTTAAGGTTCCAGGACTGTCTGCCAGGATAACCCATCCGCTTTCCTGCTTTGATGCCCTGGCCCATAATCGGACGGCAAGAGGCTCGCATTCAGTCCTCTCCAAAAGCCCCTGTCCCGGCTAGGCCTGTCACACATCCCCCCTTTTGGCAGGGGACTAACCCAGTAGGAGACACCAGATGGGTTGTCTCTGAATTTAGTCAGTAGTTCCAGTGCCCCAATGCCGGTATCCATACAGTACCCCAAATCACTTGCTCCAAACCGAGCATTACTCACCCCGCCATCCTCTTCCTCTCTCAGGGAACACGTCTGCCGCTGGGGAGAGGCCTGGACTAGCCCTTCTCCCTGGAGTCCTTTCAGCCGCTGGAGAGATGACAGGGTGGCTGGGCTCAGTCCATCATGCTGTTGGGCATCTGGGCCAACTGGCCACCATTTATGGGGTATACCAGTGGAGACTGAAGTCCCATCCACTGGTGTGAGGTGAAAATCCCCCAGTGCTTGCAAAGCAAAGCCGACATCCTCCTGTTTCTGGGGTTGTGCCAGTGGAGACTGAAGTCCCGTCCACTACCCCAGGAACCCCTTCTTCTGTTAGGTGAAAGCAGAGGCCCGGGGCACTCTGCTCTGTTGCCAGCTCTTCCGCTGGGTCGCTGTAAGTGGAGACCACAGTCCCATCCACCGATATCCACTCAAGCTGTAGTGGGGTGCAGCTGCCAGTAGCATCCTGTCCTGCTGCCAGTGATTCAGCTGGGAGTAAGAGCTTTACCACCTCAGCTGGTTGCTGGGGAGGGGGGCCAACCGCCCCGGCTCCCTGGAACTCCACAGTTGGTCCCGGTGCTGGGCAGAGATGGCTGGCACTCTGCCTCTGCTGGGGGTGCATAATCCATAACATCCTCTGAACAGTCCATACATTCTGTAATCTGTGGCTGGGGAGTGATCACCATCTTCTCACCCTGAGCCTCCGAAACTGCCACAGGGGTGGGGCAGAGGTCTTGAACCCTCTGTCCGGTGACCAGCGCTTCAGCTGGGGAAGTTCCGTGTAACTCCACAAATACTGCTCTTGGTGCTGGGCAGAGCACAGTGAAGTTTGGCCCTGATCCCAGCTCTTCTGCTGGAGGCCCATCAGGTTGTTTTTCCTCAGCAGAAAAATCTATTAAATCCCCTGTCTCTGGTGTCTGGGGATAGGGGTTCACCATTTCCTGTCCATGGAACCCAGAAGATGCTCTAGGTACTGAGCAGAGGTTAGCAGAGCTCGGCCCTGCGGTCAGAACTTCAGCTTTGGGAATGGCAATCTCCAGGTTTTCCACTGCCGATTCACTGGCATACTGCTGAACAGGCACATTCCTCCATTCAAGATCGTCCGCTGCAGAAACGGGATCATCAAGGTCAGTCGGCACTTGCTGCATCCGCCATATAACCTCCTGGTCCATAGCTGCAGGGGCAGGTTGGCAAAGCACACTGTTACCCTGCCACATGGATGATTCTTCAGCCAGGATTTCAGCATTGTTCACTGGTATTTCCTGATAGTCCCAGGCAAAGGGAGCCTGGCCCTGGCACTGAGCAGAGTCTAGCAGCTGTTTGTAGGCAATCTCCAGGTCCCATTCCCGAACGGCCAGAAATTCCAAATCTTCCTGTAGCCAGTGCGCTTCCGAGATATTCAATTTTTTCTCTCTGTGCTCCATTATGTCCTCCAAGCGCCACTCCCGATCATTCCCAAAGTCTGGATCACTGGACATCCTCCAATACAACAATCCCAGGCCATCATAAGTCATAGCCTTCTGTGGGGCTGTCATCCGCTGACCACGGGCACTCTTGGGCTACATACCACCGGAGGGCTCTGTAGCTCTCATCCAGCTGCATCTCTGCCCGGATCAGCCTGTTTAATTCCGCTATCCACTCCTGCTTCGGTTGTTCCCCCAACAACGGCATTCGTACGTCATACTGCGGCCAGTACCTTGCATAGATGTAGGGCAGGACCTCTCCTTGGTGTTGCTGCTCCAGAGCTAGCGCTTCCTTCCAGAGTTGGCACAGAATCACATCCGCCCATCCCAGCAGGACCTCCTCTGATACGGGTCCTCTATGCTGTATCCGCATCTCTTGTAACCTCCTTTGGAATTCCTCTTCCATAGAGACTGGTGTCTGCACCTCTCCTATCTCTTTAGTTGGTGCTGCTGTGCTGTACTCACTGTTTGGAGAATGTGCGGCTGCTTGTTGGACTGCTGCTAGTTTTAACTGTAGCTCTGCGTCTCTTATTTGTTTAGCCTCCTCCGCTACCAGGGTCATCACTTTCAGCACCACATCCGCCGTTGGGTTCGGACCGAACCATGCTAATTTCTCTCTTATTAGCTTGTTGGCTGGTGATTCCTCCTCCTGAATCACTGGTGTCTCCATCTCTTGTACTGCTGGCGTTGCTGCAACCGAGTTCTCCTGGTCTAGCTCCATTAATTCTGCTATGATGACACGCTCGGTTTTGTTTCTAGCAATCCTTCCACAAACTTCCAGTAGTCCTTTCCGTGTATTTCTTTTAAGCCGGGTGTACCAGTCTTCCATTCACTGTTCCCAGTGTCTGCTTGGAATCCTGGTGTAAAGGAAAGTAGAAGGGAAAATCCCGCTGCTGCCAACCAGTTGTGACGGTAGTAGAACATATCTCCGTCAAGCCTTCCCTTCTTCTCCCATAAAAGAAATCACCCAATATTCCATGAGTAGGAATATCCCTGGAATCGCCGAATAATCCATACATGAGCCAAGGCTTAATGCTGAATGTAAACAGGACACACTTTATTGAAAGTACACAGCACACTTTTATACAGGATTTGGAACATCCCGCCCCCAACAACCGCTTTCTTATTGGTCCTTTTTACAGTCTTATCATTTTCCCATCAGGTCCACTTTCCATGCAAATGAGGACTTCAAAATGTCTCAGCAGAGATTGGTCCCAAAGCTTGAATAGCCTGAATATGTGTGTTGAGACAGAAGCCCCCAGGGGGTAATTACTACAATGAAGAAATCAGAACAACAATTAACACCTCTACACACTGGACAATAAAATGTCTCTCACAAGCCCGGCTCCACTTATTTCACTAGTCGGAGCCAAGCATTGATGAGTCATTGTCCTAGTGACCTAGTCAGGACAAATTAAGCTACTTCCAGTATCTCTTGCAATATGTACTCCACAATGTCTCATCTTCTGCAATACATGAATTTGGATTTCACGTAGAAACACTTTAATATCTCATGGTCCATGACAGTAACTTTACCTCTACTTGTTGCGCAGCACTGATCACACTTTCCTGCAGAGCAGTGTCTGTTTACAGTGCTCTTCTCAGCAGTACAATTTGTTATCAGTCCAGTTTCCTAGATTGGTGACATGTGATTGGTTCCTCTATCCTCCCCACACACATGGACAAAACAGAGCCATGCATGACAAGCCCCATCCCTCCGCCGCTAATCGGCTTCCGGTATCATTCCCCTTACTCTGAAGCCCTGATCCCACTTTCATTCTGTCATGTCCTCAGCTGGGAAGATAAGGAGCTCATCCTGTGTGTAGATGGAGAATGATCTTTACACTCCTGTGAAAGGGGCTATGGAGGCAGCAGATTTAAATATACAGCACACAGCAGCAACTCTCAATCCTGGCTGCCTGAGCCCACAAAATAGCAGCCTGGGGCTCTCTCTTTCTTACCAGCTCTCACTCATTCTCCTCTCTATAACCCCCTCTCTCTCACCATGTTTCCCTCACACCCCCTCTCTCTTCCCCCTCTCTTTCACTACCTCTCTCTCACCCCCTCTCTCTCTCTCGCACCCCCCTCTCTCTCACACCCTCTCTCTCACTCCCCCTCTCTCTCACTCCCCCTCTCTCTCACTCCCCCTCTCTCTCACTCCCCCTCTCTCATCCTCGCTCTCACCCCCTCTTACTCTCTCGCTCTCTCTCTCACCCCCTTTCTATCACCCTTCTCTTTCTCTCCTACCCCAACTCCCCTCTTTCACTCCCCCTCTCTCTCTCTTACCCCCTCTCTCTCACCCTTCTCTCTCTCTCCTCCCCCACTCCCCTTGCTCCGTAAGTTGCGGCGGCGTAGCGTAAATGGGCCGGCGTAATGCAAAATGGGAAGGTAGTGGGCGTCATCTATTTAAATTAGGCGCACCCCCGCGCCGAACTAACTGCGCATGCACCAGCCGGGAACGTAGCCCAGTGCGCATGCTCCAAATCACCACACAAATATTCAATGAAAACGACGTGAACGTCACTTACGCAAAGCCCTATTCGCAAACGTTTTACGCAAACGACGTGAAAAAATACGCCGGCACGCCGTCCATACTTAACATTGGCTGCGCCTCATATAGCAGGGGTAACATTACGCTGGAGTTACGCTTACACAAACGACCTAAAAAAAATGCGCCGGCCGGGCGTACGTTCGGGATTTGGCATATCTATCTCATTTGCATATTCAACGCGTAAATCGACTGGAACGCCACCTAGCGGCCAGCGTAAAAATGCAACCTAGATACGACGGCGTAAGAGACTTACGCCAGTCGGATCTAATGGAAATCTATGCATAACTGATTCTATGAATCAGGTGCATAGATAGGAGGGCCAGATGCAGAGATAGGCCATCGTATCTGGAGATACGCCGTCGTATCTCTTTCCTGAATCTAGTCCATAGTGTGTATGGGGCTTAACAGGAGGCTTGTACCAAGTCAAATTCCGGTACTTACACTAGTTAAATTTCCATATTTTTTTTATAAAACACCTAACTGCACTAGCTGCTGTTTTTTTTTTTTTTTTTACATCTGCCAGTTGGTGTTTTGTTCATCTGCCTGGAGCTCAGCTTTAAACAGCTAATTTAAAAGTGATTCACAGCTTTACTCTCTGGTGGTCTGCTAGTATTTAGCACTTTTAAACTGCCCAAGGCCATGCACAGAAGGGGTAAAGAATAGCAAATCCCAACTTTTACAGTCTCTAGAAAGTTATACAAATGTTTCATTCATATGACTGTATTCATTTTTTTTTCTTGTAAATTTTGGCTGCATTCCAAGAATGGGGGATCACATAGCATAGATAAGCATTGAACCAAAGTTTAAATAAAATCCAGCTGGAGCCAGAAGTGCAACTATTACATACTATATAATACTCCCACAATGTTTACACTTGGTATATGACTATGAATTGATAGTAACCTTTGAAGATTCTTTTTTTTTCCTTTTTGCATAAATTTAAGCCAAATATTTGAGCTCAGTAAAAGTAAGCACTCTCATGAACTGAAATCTAGTGTGCGTTTTAAATTGCCTCTCAACTACGTCCAAAAAATTATTTTATGTTTTCAGTATACAAGATTCATAGCCATGAACTCTTTCAAGTGATATATTTTCAGTTAAAAAATTGGTTTCCTATTATACTTATACAGAAAAAAAATGTGTGCACATGTGAGTGAGGATTGTATTGATTCATTAATCTGTTACAATTGCAAAAAAATAGGCAATTTTAAAAATCGCGAACTCTTCTGATTTTATTATTATACCTTTATTATTATTAGAGTTTTTATTTATTTCATTTTTTTTCAACATCTGACATTTGATTTTTTTTCAGTGTAGCTAAAAACGTATTAATAAAACCAGTAAAATGTCTGGTAATAACATTAAATTTATGGCAAACAGGAGGCTCATATTATGCTATGATCTTTCTTTTACTGTCATCCAGCAGCAAGAGGGTTAATAAAAAGAAAAAATGTTACACAGGTGGGTATGCAAATGAACACAGGTGGACTGTCCAATCAGGTAACAGGAGTATGTTATAAAGGTGAGGTACAGGTGATATTCTTCCTCTTTCTTGCTGCTCCAGCCAAGATAAGTACATTGAAAATGTTTTCCTCAGGTGCTTCTACATATATTATATTATATATATATATATATATATATATATATATATATATATATATCATTACATATACATATATTTATATTCATATTCTGCAGAGTTTCCCTGCAACCCTGCGCTTGTCAGAGTTTGCAGGGCCGTACTTTTTATCCTTAACGGCAGTCCCAGCATTACCCAACCCCCTTCAATTCATTATCTTCCCAGGTGGTCTCCTCACCATTCCATTACCCCCGCTTACAGCACACTCACTTGTTCGACGGTATCCCGGCAGTCCGGGATATCGTTTCCTCACAGCTGGTGCTCAGCTGTGGCGCGGCCCGACACGAGTGTATCTCCTCACTGCGCTGCAGCGCTGCTATACCGCCGTTCCCTGACAGAAAGTTTTCTGTCAGAAGACACAGGCAGGAAGTCCGTTCTCCTGTGGGGGTGTGTGCCTGCCACATAACAACCCTGAAACCCGTTTAGGTTCAGGGGTGAATGTTTGACACACACATAGTAACACATTTACACAAACATATTTAAATAAACATATGTTTGTTCATATGGATATGTGCATATAGATATATGTATATATACTTTTATATATATATATATGGATATATATATATATGTATATATATATATATATATATATCCATATATACTTACACACTTTGAACTGCAGTCAGAATATTAGTAATAAATATATATATGTATGTTTGGGTATACGCTCATAATATATGTGCCCTCTTGCTGACATATATGTTATCTGCTGATACAAAAAATATATATAGTTCTGCTGCATATATTAATTAGTTGTTCTATTATATTTTCTCTTTCAGAATAATTTGTCTTCAGTCAATCACATTTACTCACACCTCACTATGTCTAATAAAGATTCCACTACTGTTATCCCTTCAGATATCCCTGAGGAAAACCAGAAAATCC
Organism: Rana kukunoris; assembly: GCA_029574335.1. Classification (NCBI taxonomy): domain Eukaryota; kingdom Metazoa; phylum Chordata; class Amphibia; order Anura; family Ranidae; genus Rana; species Rana kukunoris. The sequence continues at coordinate 459,309,532 of CM056049.1, forward strand.
AATCCATAGTAGATAAATCCATCCAATCTGCAGACGGCCATATCTTCCATGCATGACTCCATTGCACAATCGGTAGTCATGGCCCTGTCTCAAAGTAAACCTCAGGTTACCCCTCAACCTTTACCTATTACCCCATCTGACATTTACTGGTCAGCGGAGGACTCTACATCCCACATGATTCAGGGATTAAAAAAAGCAGGTAAAGTGTCTCAAAAACGACATCATATATCTCATACCGGTCCCTCCCGTTCTAAAAGAATGGTCCTGATGGAGAACCAGGGTGAATCTTCTAAGCCTCCTAGTAAAGGAAAGGCTACTCTCAGTGACAAGAGGTCACACGTTATACCCTCTGCCCGGGAGGAGTTGATCTTACAACGGGTAAAAATGGCCTCCAAGGGTCAAAAACCAGACTCTTACCGTACCTCTTCCAGCAATTCTTCTTCTGATGAGGAATCTTTATCAGAAGAAGGAAGAGACTCTGAATATGAGAGTGTCTCTGATGCGGAAGAAGGAATACCCCTTGAAAAGGAGAAATCCAAGGATGCTATTATAGACGGCTCTGGTGATCCGTATTTCAACCCAGGTCAAATTAAACATCCCCGTTCAGGGGAATGGGTTACCCATTCCCTAATTACAAAATTTTTAAGCCTCTGGATTCAGAAACCATTAGATAAGAACGAGGCTAGTAAGTTAGGAGCAGAGTGCCCGAGACCGTCCCTCCCAAAGATGTTAGCCAATACACCCGAATTAGACCCCGCACTAGTTAAATTCCTTCTAAAATCAGGAAAACACCCAAAAAAGGGAGTGGACAGATCATATCGTTTCTGTCAAGATAAATTATTGGACATGTTAGGCCCCTTAGCTAAAATTCTAGATTTAATAGAAGAAGCAGTTTCATCTAACACCCCAATAGATTTAAATGTCCTGAAAGGTTGGGCTCAGCGAGCCATTATACTATTTGGCAACGCCAATGCGGCCATCTCTAGCGAAAGGAGAAGATCGATTCTGATGAAGCTGGATCCACAGCTTATGCATCTCGCTTCATCTCAACCATCTTCCATCACCGAGGGTCTACTTTTTGGTGACTCTTTTATCAAAGAGATCAACAAATACGTAGCTCTCTTTACTTCTTTAGACAAGGCCCAATCATCACTCAAAAAGGTTTTCCAACCGATTTCCCAGCAGATCTTCTACCGAAGGTCATTTCCCCAGAGGCCCTCCCAGATCAGATCACTTTGCCCAACCAGTTAACACCTCTTTACCGACTCAAAGTCAAGATCCTATTCCAATAAGGTTCTCAGAAGAGGATAAAAAGCTCATCTCACTGGAGATAAAAGAGCTTTACTCCAAAGGGGCCATAGTTCAAGTTCCCTTGCAAACTCCAGGTTTTGTGAACAACCTGTTCCTGGTCAAAAAGAAGGATGGAGGTTTTAGACCAGTATTAAATCTGAAATATCTAAACAATTTCGTCCATTACCACCATTTCAAAATGGAAGGTATTCACCTGTTAAAAGACCTTTTATTACAAGGAGACTGGTTGGCAAAAATAGATCTGAAAGATGCCTACCTTTCAGTGCACATGCACGAGAATTCCCAACCATTTCTTCAATTCCTGTGGCAAAACAAGAAATGGCAATTCACCAGTCTCCCATTCGGTCTGTCATCTGCCCCCTGGTGCTTTACGAAACTACTGAAACCAGTAGTAGCAGCTCTAAGGAGCAGGGGTGTTCGTCTAATAATATATTTAGACGACATTTGATCATGGCACAATCACTTCAGACTATTCATTTACACATTCAATGGACGATATCCCTTCTGAACATGCTAGGATTCATAATCAATTACAAGAAATCCATCCTAACCCCCTCAAAGGAGGTAGAATTTTTGGGTTTTCTTGTCAATACCCAACTATCCCTTCTGAGTCTTCCAAACAGGAAATTGAAGACAATCAGAAGAGAGATTCGCTCAGTCCTGAAAAAAAGTCAAATATCTCTTCGGACAAATGCGAGGATTGTCGGTCTATTATCAGCTTCCATTCAAGCGATATTTCCGGCACCTCTACACTACAGAGCACTACAGAGACTAAAAGCACAACATCTAAGGCCTCGTACACACGAGTAAATAGATTTGTTCAAAACGGTCTGTCCGACCGATTTGAACAAATCTGTCTGCTGGCATTTTGGTTTGCTCGCGTGTACACACGAGCAAACCAAAATCCCAGCCAGCAGACAGCGCGCTGACGTGTCAGTGACGTGGCGGTGACGTTGACGCCGCCACGTCACCGCACCAGGAAGTAAAACACTTCCGCGCATGCGTCGAAACCATTCGGCGCGTGTGCGAGAAGACATGTCTGCTGGTTAGCGTACTAACCAGCAGACATGTCGGGCGGATGGGTTCCCAGCCGACAGATTTCAAAGCATGCTTTGAAATCTGTCGGGTGGCCAAATCCGTCTGTTTGCCCGTACACACGATCGAATCTGTCTGCTGAAACGGTCTAGCAGACCGTTTCCAGCAGACAGATTTGATCGTGTGTACGAGGCCTAAGAGACGGCTTGGCATATTCCGACGAGTTGACACTAACTCGCTCGCTGCGGCCCTCTTACAACAGGAGGGAAATGGTCTCCAGACGAAGCTCTGTTACATATCAATTGTCTCAAACTCTTAGCGGGATCATTTGCTCTCAAGAGTTTTGCGAGAGACAGATCCGATTGTTGTATTCTACTACGCATGGACAACATATCCGCAGTACAATACATCAATCGCTTAGGAGGTACAAAATCCAAACCTTTGGCGAACATTGCAAAGGATTTTTGGCATTTTTGCCTGAACAAGAACATTATATTGAAGGCGGAATACATCCCAAGCCTATCCAATTCCATTGCAGACTAGAATTCCCGTTATCTAACAGATTCCAGCGATTGGATGTTGAACCACACAACTTTTCAACATCTAAACTCCCTGTGGGGTCCTTTCCAGATAGATCTGTTCGCATCACGCCTGAACAGACAGATTCCAACACATTTCAGTTGGCGTCCAGACCCAGAAGCATTGGGGACAGATGCCCTTCTACAAATTTGGCCGAAAGGAACATCTTACGCGTTCCCTCCCTTTGCTCTAATATCAAGGGTTCTCCTTCTGACACGTTACCTAGAATCGAACAAAGTCCTGATAGCCCCTTACTGGCCATCCCAAACATGGTTCCCTCAGGCTCTGGAGATGAATATATAGACTACCCACGATTACTCCCAGTATTCCCTTCTATTCTACTAGACCCATTTCAGAATCCTCATCCTCTAATAATCTCAGGAGTTCTTTCCCTAGTAGCCTGGAAGATATCAGGCAACCAGGAATTATCTCAGAACTTTCGCAGACATCTAGAGACATCTTGTCAGAAGCCTGGGCTCCAGGAACCAAAACAGCTTACAGATCAGCCGGGAAACTTTGGTCTAATTGGTGCATGCAAAGGGATCTGGATCCCTTACATGCACCTCTCCTTCACATATTACATTTCCTATCTGACGCTTTTTCTTCCGGCAAGGCCTACAGAACTATTAACGTATATCGTTCAGCCATTTCCTTGAGTCACTCACCCATAGATTCTATACCAATAGGGAAACACCCATTGGTCTGCAAATTAATGAAAGGCATACAATTCAAAAGACCTCCTAAACCCAAATATCTTTCTACTTGGGATGTATCCATCCTCTTAAATTTTCTTAACTTCTGGGGCGATAATGAGAATCTGTCTTTAAAACATCTATCTTTCAAACTAACCGTACTACTTTGTCTCATCTCCCTTAAAAGAGTAGCGGATGTAAAAGCCCTAGATATATCCCGTAGACAATTCTCTCCCCAGGGTGTTCAATTTTCCATTTTCAGACGCACAAAGACCAACTTACATTCGGTCTTCTATCTGGTTTTTCCTTTCAATCCAAACCTTTGTGTAGTCCAATGTCTAAAAACCTATGAAACCAAATTTCAACCTTTTAGAGACCCTGACTAATCTCAATTACTAATTTCCTACTGCAAACCCTTCCATTCAGTTTCCTCACCCACCTTGGCTAGATGGGTGAGACAAACCATGGATTTGGCAGGCGTTGACATTTCAATTTTTGGCACCCACTCCACCAGAGGTGCAATGGCCACTAAGGTATTTCAATCAGGGGGTTCTCTATCAGATTTAATGCGAACCGCAAACTGGTCTTCAGAATCCACTTTTAAGAATTTCTATTTTAGACCGGAATCTCATGTGTCTATGAATGTATTTAAACTATAGGATTGTACGTTTATTTAATGCTCTAGTGTATTCAGCTTTGAACAAGCATAATATGAGCCTCCTGTTTGCCATGAAATTTGAGATTTTCCTACCCTCGGGGGACGGAAAATATGGATTTTGTTAAAAACAGGAGGCGAATATTATCCCACCCTAATACCCTACCCTTCAAGATTTCTTTTGCTCTTACATAATATATTCTTTTTCAGCTTAATACGCCTATTCTACTGCTGACTTCATGACATATTGAAGAATGAGTTCCAGTTCAAGTTGTTTCAATTAGTTTCCAGTTCAAGTTATTTCCAATCTAGTTTTATCATCAAGAAAGAGGAAGAATATCACCTGTACCTCACCTTTATAACATACTCCTGTTACCTGATTGGACAGTCTACCAATCAATTTGATCCAATTTGCTACAGCAAGGCAAAATATTTCTTCCTGATGCCCCAACAGGCAATCAGATTCACCCTGGATCAGCTTTACCTGTGTAACGCCCCCTTGCTTTTTTGCATGGGCACTGCGTTTAAAAATAGTTGGACTAGGAGAGTTAAGTTGCTCCTAGTTGTGATTTGTTTAGGTTGTTGACCTATGTCATTTTGGAAAGGTCCACTGGCTCGGACTGCATTCTGGGGATGTCATTTCATCCTTGGCCGACAGTGGGAGCCAGCGGGATTTCTGGCGGATGGAATCTTCCTCAGCAGCCAATTGGAGAGGGTTTTTCCTTGCTGGGCATGCTGGGGAGGGGTATATCTGGGACCTAGGTCGGGTCTTCGGGGTTTTTCTTCTTCACGTGCCCGGGGCCCAAGACTCGGGGTGCGGCATCCACCTTCAGGATGTGCGCGCCCATGGACCCCGCCAGTGCGGCCCTCATGGCCAGGTTCCTGGGCCTTCCTGAGTCTTAGCCGGAGACGAGAATTGAGGGTCCTCATTGATTTACTGGGTTCCTGAAGCTTAAGAGAATCCCAGACGGGGATTCGGTGACCGGGATGCTGGCAGGTACGCTCTACTGCCACTCGGTGACTTATGCTGAGAAATTACTGAGAGGATTCGCTCTGTTCGCACATTTAGTCTATCCAAATTAACGGGCCTGTGGCAGAGGCCTAGAGCCGGGCCTATGAGAGAGACCCGTTCATCCCAGCCAGAATTCGAGGTGGCACCTCTGCTGCCAGGTCTGTGTGAGAGACACCTGTCCGGGGGCACCTTATCCACTCATAGGAGTGGCGACGTGTGAAAATTTCTGCTACTAAAGGCTGATCTGCCTTGTGTATATCCAGGCCTGACATCGAAAGTTTCTCTTCTCTCATCAACCTATTCTTCCTTCACCAAAGTTGATGTTGGCTAATGTTGGCCTGGAATTAAAGCATTGAGAAAATCTTTATTGACTGTGTGGACCTCCGTTTACTACTTAGTTCTTCTGGTGCACCCCTAGACCAAGCTGGGGTAACTTAATTTGCCGATCCCAAAACAATCCAGCGGCTCCTTCGGGGGGTAGCGCTGCACCTATAAATGTTAGTACTCAGTTATATTATGTACATTTAGGAAAGTATCTAGGCCTTTCTTAAAGCAATCTACTGAGATGGCCAGAACCACCTCTTAGCAGGGCTGTCCTAATGAGTGGGTACACCTGGGCACTGCCCAGGGGCCCCAGCTGCATGGGGGCCCCTGCACTTTCCCCAAAGCAGCTGGTCCTTGAGCCCACGCTTCTCTGAAATTGGGGGCCCCATTAAGGCACTGAGAGTGATGGATAAACGGGGGAGGCAGGCTGGCAGCAGTGCACTGTGCTGTGCAGAACAATATCTATTATTTCACAGCCAAAAGGGAGCGCCAGTGATGCTCTGACCCCGCCCCATGCATCTTGAATGCTCTGGACTCGAAAGCCGTGGGGTGGGAGCTGCTGAGTCGGCAGCACCGAGAGCCTACCTGTGGGAGTAGCACTGTGGATGGTGTTATAGTGAGCCCAGCTGTCCAGCACTGTTTTGCATCAAAGGGCTTGGAATGCCCGGAGGGACGCTACCTTCTCCACCCCTCCCACTGCCTGCTTGATTGGTATAGATGAGGGCAGTGCTGAAGGTGGGCACATAGCCAAAAGTTCACATGCACTGTATCTCCACTAGAAAAGGGGGTCCTACATGGACGCAATAATGGTGCTGCCAAGATATCAGGTGTATATGGGGGAAACAATGCTGAGGGGGATCTGGGGTGTATATTGGGTAGCAATGCTTGGGGTAGCTTGGGTGCCTATAGTTCTAGAGGTATCAGGGATGTAGAGAGGCCACAGTGTAGGGTGTATCAGGGATGTAGTTGGGTCACAATACAAGGGGTATCTTATGGTATATGGTTATAGTGCTGGGGGAAATATCTAGGGTGTAGAAGGGTCAGAGTGCTGGGGAGATATCTGGCATATAGAGGGTTACAGTGCTGGGGGGGGGGGGGTAGAGGGGTAAGAGTGCTGAGGGGATATCTGGGGTGTAGAGTGGTCAGAGTGCTGGGTGGATATCTGGGGTGTAGAGGGGTCAGAGTGCTGGGGGGCGCATCACTCTAGCAGATATATTATATACACAGGACGGCATTGTTACTTTATGTATGAAGAATTTTCTCCCTGTTTCTTTGCTTTACAGAATGATTGTTCATGTAGTTATTGCGGAGCTCCACCCAAAAACGGAGAAGCTCCTCTTGTCTGCCTCCTACCTACTTGATGTCTGTTTACCTGCACTGTCTCCATTGTAGGGGCCCCAGAGCATTACTTTGCTCAGGGGCCCATGATGCTATTAAGACGGCCCTGCCTCTGGAGGGAGTCTATTCCACATTTTCACAGCTCTTACTGTGAAGGATCAAACAAATACCAACTGATTACTCAGTACCTATTCAATATATAATTTGGTTAAGTCTGGAAGTTATCAGTTGTCCTCACCACTATTTTGACCTCTTTTGGGAAACTTTATGGGACTGAATTACAAAATGTGAACACACTTCCACTTTTCCAATTATTGCTGCCGCCGCCATCTTCTGTGAGGAAATCAGAAAGTGAAGCCTTTGCGGCTTCACTTCCTGGTTCCCTACTGTGCATGTGTGACTCACACTGAGCTTCCTCACTGGTCCCTGTTGTCTTCTGGGACCCGTATATCTCCCAGAAGACAGCGGGAGGGGGCAGAGAAGGCGCCAGAAGAGGCCTAGATACCTGCGGTTGCCAGGAACTCGGAGCAGAATATCTGTATTAGACAAGTATCTGCTCCCCCCTGAAAGGTGCAAAATGTGACACCAGAGGGGGGGAATAACCGGAAAAGCAGACGTTCAATTTTTGTGTGGAACTCCGCTTTAAACAATAATTTTTTAGTGATCATCTGTGGATCTTAATGGATCATTGTGTCCATTATGCAGACCATGTACATAGAGAAGTATGGCTTCTGAAAAAAAAAAAAAAATGATACAAACCTAGATGGATGCAGCATCGATCCAAAGCTGCATCTGTCCCCAGCCGGCTCTAAGACAGAGAACAAAGTGATCAAAAAACACTGATTGTGACTGTCAGTCACTGGCTCTCTGCTCTGTTCTTTCAGTGCTTAAAAAGGCGCGATGGGCTGTTGAGATGTTAGGGCAACTGCATGAAAAGTTGATGCATGTATAGCCAACATTGCACATTTCTGCATATTCACACTCTTCTGCTTTGATGCTATATGTATTCTAGACACAAATCAGCACTCTTTCTTTACTTCTCATACATAGTTACATACTTCCCAGGTCAGTGATTCAGAAAGCACTGACACATTCAAATCAGTATAAAAGCCAGGTAACTAGCATTTTAGATGAAAATTTAAAAACATTTTTTGTTTAAAGAATTTTATTGGGTTTTACATAAATGTAACAAAAGAGGTAAAAAAAAAACAACAACATAACATGAGTAGTATAGTACATATTTCCCCAGCATTGAGAAGGAACACAAAAATGGGTGAATTACAGTGCCTGCTGCCGAGAATGTGTTTTTAGCACGACAGCATCGCGCTGATTCTCGGCGACAGGGTGCCGACATCTCGCACTCGCTGGAATAGTAAAAGCACATTCCAGCGAGTGCATCATAGAAGCGACGGGGATCCGACGCGATTCCCGCCAATTCTACACGTGGGCGGCGTTTGTTATGAATCCTGAGAGGGAACTCCCAGCCGGACTCCCAGCATAACGGGCCCTTAGGTCTGTTATGGGTTGTAAAGAGACCCCCCTACGCCGAAAAAATGGCGTGGGGGTCCCCCCACAATCCATACCAGACCCGTATCCAAAGCAAGCCGGCCGGCCGGTCAGGAAGGGAGTGGGGGCGAGCGAGCTCCCACCCTCCTGAGCTGTACCGGGCAGCATGCCCTCAACATGGGGGGGGGTCAGGTGCTCTGGGGCAGGGGGGCGCACTGCGGCCCCCCACACCCCAGAGCACCCTGTCCCCATGTTGATAAGGACAGGGCCCCTTCCCAACAACCCTGGCCGTTGGTTGTCGGGGAATGCGGGCGGGAGGCTTATCGGAATCTGGAAGCCCCCTTTAATAAGGGGGCCCCCAGATACCAGGCCCCCACCCTAAGTGAATGAGTATGGGGTACATCGTACCCCTACCCATTCACCTGCAAAAAAAGTGCAAACACAAATAAACCACACAGGGTATTAAAATATTTTATTAGTTGGCCGCCGGCGGGCTTCCTCCGACATCTTCTGCGGGGGGTGGGTGCCGCTGTTCTTCGCCGCCGCCTGGTTCTCTTCCGCCGCCGGGGGGGGTCGCTTTTATAAAAGCGACCACCCCCCGGCGGGCTTCCTTCGACATCTTCTCCGCTCTCCGGGGTCTTCTCCCACTCTCCGGGGGTCTTTTACGCTCTCCGGGGGTCTTCTCCACTCTCCGGGGGTCTTCTCCCACTCTCCGGTGTCTTCTTCTTCAGGACTGGCCGCCGCTATCTTTCGTGTGTTAGCTCAATTACTAGTGGCGGCCAGTCCGCTCTTCTGTGACGTCGTCTTCTTCTCTTCTCCAGATGTTGACGCGACGCTTCCTCCAGATGTTATGCCGGGCGCGCGGCTCGCAGCGACTTATATAGGCCTATCTTGTGACGTCGCAGTCCCATCATGTTCCGGTAGGTACCATGTGCTACCTACCCACGTGGTACCTACCGGAGCATGATGGGACTGCGACGTCACAAGATAAACCCATATAAGTCGCTGCGAGCCGTGCGCCCGGCATAAGAGTGGGAGGAAGCGTCGCGTCAACATCTGGAGAAGAGAAGAAGAAGACGACGTCACAGAAGAACGGACTGGCGGCCGCTAGTAATTGAGCTAACACACGAAGATAGCGGCGGCCAGTCCTGAAGAAGAAGACACCGGAGAGTGGGAGAAGACCCCCGGAGAGCGGAGAAGACCCCCGGAGAGCGGAGAAGAGCCCCGGAGAGCGGGAGAAAGACCCCGGAGTGCGGAGAAGACCCACCCCCCCGCCGAAGATGTCGAAGGAAGCCCGCCGGTGGTTGGTCGCTTTTATAAAAGCGACCATACACACCCCCCCCCCCCCCCCGACGGCCAACTAATAAAATATTTTAATACCCTGTGTGGTTTATTTGTGTTTGCACTTTTTTTGCAGGTGAATGGGTAGGGGTACGATGTACCCCATACTCATTCACTTAGTGTGGGGGGCTGGTATCTGGGGGCCCCCTTATTAAAGGGGGCTTCCAGATTCCGATAAGCCTCCCACCTGCATACCCCGACAACCAACGGCCAGGGTTGTCAGGAAGGGCCCTGTCCTCATCAACATGGGGACAGGGTGCTTTGGGGTGGGGGGCCGTAGTGCGCCCCCCTGCCCCAGAGCACCTGACCCCCCCCATGTTGAGGGCATGCTGCCCGGTATGGCTCAGGAGGGGGGCGCTCGCCCCCACTCCTTTCCTGACCTACCGGCCAGCGTGCTTTGGATACGGGTCTGGTATGGATTGTGGGGGGACGTTTTTTCGGCGTAGGGGGGTCTCCTTACAACCCCCTAACAGACCTAAGGGCCCGTTATGCTCCTGAGGGGGGAACCGATGCCGGATTTTCATTTAAAATCCGGCGGGGAGTTCCCTCTCAGGATTCATAACAAACGCCGCCCAAGTGTAGAATTGGCGGGAATCCCTGTCGCTTCTATGACGCACTCGCTGGAATGTGCTTTTACTATTCCAGCGAGTGCGAGATGTCGGCACCCTGTCGCCGAGAATCAGCGCGATGCTGTAGTGCTAAAAACACATTCTCGGCGGCAGGCACTGTATGCACTGATCTGTATATCTATTTGATGCTGAAAAAATGTGTTCAATGCCACCCCAAATAGTAAATTGTCTTGCATCAAAACCAATTGCTTTGATTTGTGTGCATGTAGCATGCACAGTAATGCACATGTGTAGGTGTGAATGGACCTTAATTGATTTTAGCATTCAATAAAACAGCCAATTATTTTTGGGGCTTTGGGACTCAGGGCTATAAGAATTGTCAGTAAAACTGGAATGCAGTAAAAATGAGGTCTAGATGGAGCAAAAAGTCTTGGTTAACAACATCAATTTTAACTCACATTTTAGACTGTCCAACTTCGAATTAGAATACATGCAATTTCAGTCCAGACTTTGTTTCACTGCATTCCAGTTTTACTGCTCATTCCTATATCCCAGATAAAGTGGGCTCTTGAGCACCTGAAATTGTTTGTTTTTTATTGAATGCAATAATTAATTGAAGTCGTCTGAAGTTTAAGATGGGAGGTAACACCTCAGGATGGATTAGATGATCCAGGTTCCATGCAGGAATGGTTAGATTTCTCCTTGCCTGTTTTTAAGAATCTGTGTTTACAAGTTAAAAACACGTTTTTTTTGGCTAGAAAATTACTTTGAACCCCCAAACATTATAAATTTTTTCTAACACCCTAGAGAATAAAATGGCGGTCATTGCAATACTTTTTGTAACACTGTATTTGCGCAGCGGTCTTACAAGTGAATAAAAAAACAAGATAACAGTAAAGTGAGCCCAATTTTTTTTTATATTGTGAAAGATAATGTTACGCCAAGTAAATTGATACCAAACATTTAATGCTTCAAAATTGCGCCCGCTCGTGGAATGGCGTCAAACTTTTACCCTTAAAAATCTGCATAGGCGACATTTAAAAAATTCTACAGGTTGCATGTTTTAAATTAAGAATTATTGCTCTAGCTCTAACGATCGCGGTGATACCTCACATGTGTGGTTTTAACACAGTTTTCATATGTGGGCGGGACTTATGTATGCTTTTGCTTCTGCGTGCAAGCTCGTCAGGAATTTTTTTTTATTTATTTTACTTGATTTTATTTATTTTTATACAGTTAAAAAAAAAATTGGATCACTTTTATTCATATTACAAGGAATGTAAACATCACTTATAATAGAAAAAAGCATGACAGGTCCTCTTAACCACTTTAGCCCCGGACCATATTGCTGTCCAAAGACCAGAGCACTTTTTGTGATTCGGCACTGCGTCGCTTTAACTGACAATTGCGCGGTCATGCGACGTGGCTCCCAAACAAATTTGGCGTCCTTTTTTTCCCACAAATAGAGCTTTCTTTTGGTGGTATTTGATCATCTCTGCGTTTTTAATTTTTTGCGCTATAAACAAAAATAGAGCGACTATTTTGAAAAAAATGCAATATTTTTTACATTTTGCTATAATAAATATCCCCAAAAAAGATTTAAAAAAAACATTATTTTTCCTCAGTTTAGGCCGATACGTATTCTTCTACATATTTTTCGTAAAAAAAAAAATCTCAATTAGCGTTTATTGATTGGTTTGCGCAAAATTTATAGCGTTTACAAAAAAGGGGGTAGTTTTAAGGCAGTAATGGCGGCGATCAGCGTTTTTTTTCGGTACTGCGATATTATGGCGGACACATCGGACACTTTTGACACATTTTTGGGACCATTGGCATTTTTATAGCGATCAATGCTATAAAAATGCATTGGATTACTATAAAAATGCCATTGGCAGTGAAGGGGTTAACACTAGGGGGCGGGGAAGGGGTTAAGTGTGTTCCTATTTGTGTTCTTACTGTGTGGGGGGGGTGGACTCACTAGGGGGAATCATTGATCTTCCGTTCATACATTGTATGAATGGAAGATCAGCGTTTCCCCCGCTGACAGGAACGAGAGCTGTGTGTTTACACGCACAGCTCTCGTTCCCCGCTCTGTAACGAATGAGCGCGCGTGCCCGGCGGCGATCGTGCCCTTCGGGCGCGCGCGCGGGACTCGGGGGCGAGCGGGGGCGCGCACGCGGATCGCCGGCAGCGCGCACGCGCCCCCTAGTGGCCGCGAAAGTCCCGACATAGAGCTACGGGCTCTCGCGCAGGAGTGCCGACCTGCCGCCGTATAACTGCGGCGGCTGGTCGGCAAGTGGTTAAAAATGAGATCTGGGGTCAAAAGACCTCGGATCTCATATTTAGACTAAAATGCAATAAAATAATAATAATAAATGTTGTCATTTGAAAAAATGACAAAAATAAATAAATAGTCTCTTTAAGAGGTATGGTCGGAAGTGACATATTGACGCCACTTCAGCCCTGCTATGTTATGAAGACGGGTGGGGGCCATCTTGCCTTCACTCATATGCATGACAAGCCACGGACAGGACCCCTCTCCCGCAACCGATAACGGTGATCACGCAGCGAATCCGCTGCGTAAACCACCATTATCGTTTACAGGACCGGCGCCTGAAGAGATGGATATCTCGGTTGTGGCAGCACCTGCTCCCGTTACCGAGATTTCCCTCTTCAAAAAGAGGACGTATATAGTCGTGCGCAGGTCCTTAAGTGGTTAACCACTTCAGCCCCGGATCATTTGGCTGGCCATAGACGATTCGATTCGGCACTGCGTCGCTTTAACTGACAATTACGACGTGGCTCCCAAACAAAATTGACATCTTTTTTTTCCCCACAAAAAAAAAAATGGCGTTTTATACTGTAGGCCTGTAATTCTTAGGAATAACTCACTTAAATATGACCAAACAACAGTCTAGTAGGCATCCCGGGTACGATTTAAAAAATAAATAAATATATAAATTATAATATAATAAATAATTATAACAAATAATAATATAAATATAATAAAAATAATTCAATAATGTAATCAACTCAAAATCACTGAAATGTGCTCAGTTGCAGAATTGTCGCTGTCATTACTTTTTTTTACAAATTTCCCCACAAATCACTATCACTCAGTTCTCAAAGTGATTATAATTTATTATCGCTGTTTTTTAGCTGCTCTAAAACCATTTTTGACATAAAGGGACACTTTTGGTTGCTATGGACAATCTACAGTTTGCAGGCAGAAGGAACACTGGGCAGACCACTAGGGACAAGGGGCAGGCTCTTGGTTACCGATCGCAGCACAAAAATGTAACCCCGAGTCAGACTCGGGAATACCGTCAGGAGGGTTAGTAATTTTTTTACTAGTAATGGCGGTGATCAGAGATTTTTATTGTGACTGCGACATTAGGACCATTCACATTTACACAGTGATCGGTGCTATAAAAATGCATTGATTACTGTGTAAATGTGTCTAGCAGTGAAGGGGATAACCATAAGGGGCGCTGAAGGTGTTAAGTGTGTCCTAGGGATGTGTTCTAACTGTAGCGGGGATTGGCTATGTGTGACACAACACTGATCACCGCTCCCGATCATAGGGAACTGTGATTAGAGTCCTTGTCACTAGGCATAATGGGGAAATGCTTGTTTACATTAGCATTTCCCCTTTCTTCCTCTCCGGGTGATGATCGCAGGACTCCCCGAAGACATCGAGTCCGCGGGACCAGCGATCAGACTCACAGAGCTCATGGGGGGCGCTCGCACGACCACAACCCTGGGCCTTAAAAGCAACTTAAATATATGTCGATCTGCCCAGCCGTGCCATTCTGACGTATATAGTCATGCATCGGTCGGCAATGGGTAGGTTTCAAGTTTCAGGAACTTATATCAAAGAGGAAAAATAAGAAAAAATATAATTTGGAAAATAGGATTAAAAATTTACAACTGCAGCTTGACTCTACTAAGGACTCCCAGCAGATCATCAATTTCAATAATCGCATTAAGAAAAGACTGGAAAAGGTGGATAAGGACACACAAAAGAAAAAGATTAAAAAATATCATAGAGATCTGGGGGACTTTAGATCAAATCTAGTGTATTCCTGTTGCAGCAGGCAACAGTTCCTAAAATTAATACTGAGAAGCATCAACCTGCAGCACAGCTTGTGAGATGAAAACATCCCAATCCGCATGCATCCCAAATGAATATGATAATGATCACCGAGAGGATTAAATTCAATGACATGCTCCGATGAATCATTCCACTACTAATAGAAGGGGTAGGAGACAGGGAAGAGGAACGAGAGGGAGAGATGGACAAATGAGCAATTATCAACACTTATCTTATGGTAATTCCAACCAAGTTCCAGTATATAATAGATTCAAACCACTGTGGGAATACAATGATAGAAATAAATCTCAGTCACCTTACTGCAGGGATCCACAGTGGAAAGAACAACCATACTGGGAGAGGGACATTGTCCAACAACAAGGTCCAAGGAGAGAAGAACCAGGGGATGTAGTATGGACGCAGGGTCCAAAAAAAGAAGGAGAGAGATTGATTAGGAGGAATTTACCATTTAAGTAATGTGGCTTTGACACATAAGGAGACCAATATATTACAACTGGGCCCAAAATGCAGGCCTTAAAAGACCCATTAGTAAATTTGGTGTGTTTCTAGATGTACACAATGTAAACGTTGGGGGTTTAACTCAATGGTAAATGCATTTTTTTAGCGAGTCCACAGCAGTCAGATGTTATGTTTGAGGGCATGGCAGCCCATTTTTATTGAAGGAAACAAAAGAACAGTTCACATACAGGATTTCCCACGCAGGGGTTCTTCTCCAGTAATGTTCACCAAACTCAAAATACCAAGCCTCCTGGCTCCTAGGCTTACTTAGCCTTGCTGTACCTGCTAACCTGGCACACTCCTGGCCTCAACAGGTTCTCCAGCCCACTGTCTCCCAGACCTCCGGACTTCCTTCAGCCCCTCTTTGACTCGCTAGTCACCTCAGGTCCACCAGCCTCCCAGTCCTTCAGACACGAAGTCCCCCCACACCAGGGATGTAGTCTCCAGGGCAGACAGACAGATCCCCACACACAGGTCTGTCTTGCAGCAACAGCCAGCTGCACACCTTCCACCTCCCTCTCTCTCTCTGTTCTGACCAGTCCCTGATTATATTGTCAGCGTTCAGCTGGGAACCCAACCTGCTGGCTGTCTGTAAGATCTGGACACAGGGTTGGAGACCCCACCCCGCCCAAGTCTCTGCAGGATCTCCAACTACACAGCCCCATTCAAAACTAGCAAAACCTGGAGAAAACTGACAGAGCAGTTTTCTCCATTTAAAAACTATGCTGTGTAGTTCTGCAGTCTGCTGACATGCAGACTCTGTGTCCATTTTTGCTGCATCTCCATGGTGACAGGGACCCTTACTATTACATATCCCCCCCCCCTTTGTTTCGATCCCGAAGGGGGCGGAACACCAGCACACGTCATTAGGGTTGGGACACCTCTGTGCCGGCTGTCAGCCGCGTAGGCCCAACCCTTTTTTCGGGTGCGCTTCCAGGTAAGTCCTACCCTGACTCTCCATGGGATCCCACTTTTTTCTATCCTACGCTTTCTCCCTCTTCTGGGGTTCCTGGGCTTATTTTCTTTTCTCAGCCTTTCCTGAAACCCTCACATTCTTCATATAGAGAACCTGTTCCTTTAGCACTTTCTCCCACAGTGTCTCCGGGTACTTTAATTTGTACCTTTGTGCGATTGACAGGTAAAATCTCTGCTACTGCCACGTCCATTTCGCTCCCTTTCTTCATGTAAAGTCTAGTGGGTGAGGCAGTGTCCGTGCCCTCTACTGACCACCGCTCAGCCACACTTTGGACTACATCAGCAGAAATTTTCCTAGTCACCGCATCAGGTGGAGAGACTTCTGATGTTTTCAAGCGTTCTCCCGATCGCCTTCCATCCAAATCGGTAACTGGAAGCACCCTCTCAGAGAACCTTGAGAACATTTGCCATACTGCTAACAAACATGGTATCCACCAGTTCCTCTTGTTATTACCATAAAGCATAGCCTGTACTACTTGGCTCCACCTACTGGTACTACGCAGTACCACCTTGTCTGACCACGATGGAGACACCCAAGTGTATAACAGATGTGCTTTTTGGACCTCAAGCATTTTCAACAATACATTAGTCAACTTAATGCGACCCACGTCTACATACAAGACTTTTCTAGAGACTTTTCCCTTATCAATGACGTGGAGGGGCTCATCCACTGAAGCTGGAAAGGTAGAGACATTTTCAGTGACCCCCACCTCACTGGTGGTATCAGTCTTCACAGCCTGGTGCTCAACTGGAGCGCCGTCAGACGTACATCTCACATTTATCCCTTCCGTCACAGCATCAGTGAGCTGCTGCAGGTCATACGTCACATTGCCATTTTTGCGCTCACTATTTTCCAGCGGTTGGGCTGCAGATAACACATCTGCCATGCATGCGCCCTTAACCGGTCCTTCTGCCTGGAGGAAATCAATCTCTGCAGGGGCCAACACGCCCTTGGCCACTGGCCACCCTGCACTCCCTCCATTGGGCATAGCAGGTGTTATGTCCAAATCTGTGGTACCCAACCTAGCCTTATCCAGCATGGCTAGCAATTGTTTAGCCCAGCTGTCCCAGTCAGTGGTACTTCCCTGACAGGCCTTCTGCAGCACTGCAGCACCTGTTCCAAGAGGCACCAAAGGAACCTGGGTCTCATTACCCAATACAGTACATTTGTCATCGCTAGACACATCACATTGTACAAGCACAGTTTCACTTATGTCACATTGGGACGATGCTTCGTCACAAACCACAGGATGCAATACCCTATTTTGACCAGATTGTTCTGGTGGCGCTACCATCAAATCCTGCTTTACACTACTAGCTTTTACAGTATGAATACCTTTTTCACCAAACTGATCACATACCAGGCGAGTGGTCGGCACCCACACACTCTCATGGTGTGGTGCAGTCCCCCCTTGTTCCCCCAGAGTAGTGCTAGAGCGGTCCTGAACAACCTCCAGTTCCAACACAGGGAGATCCCGGGAGGTTTTCATGGACAACCCTGCAGCTCTGCCTCTGGTGGTCAAGGAAGACATCCTACTCCCATCCTTTTTAGTAAACATATCACCAACAATATTCTCAAATATGACATTTCCAGAAATACATTTCTCAACTTTTAGAGGGTCATCATGATACATAAACATAGCTGTAGCTATTGTGGGTGGCCCCTTACAGTTGGGCTTTACCCTGTGCCTTCCCCCTACTCTGAGTAGCACACTGTAGCAAGTCCACCTGTCCTGCGGATCTCCCCGCTGAACACACTTCTACTTCATTGGGTTCTGTCCCATAAACTGCAACAGTCTTACCACTTCCTGTAGCTGTCGTCATAGCCTTCATCTGAGTGCGTTGTCTCTCATCTGTGGTGTCTCCATATGCTGAATTTTTCATGTGGTCATGGAGAAACACTGCAGCCTTTCCAGACCCACCAACACCTCCTGCATGTAACACAGTATCCCTGTTGCTAGGGGTAACAGCAGACCAGCACTCCAAAGATGGTTGGCTACACCTCATGGTGGTTACAGACTGTTGTGTCCTTTCTGGGCTGACCACTTCACCTAAGCGGCCATAATACACATTTTTACTTTCCTCATTGGTATCCCCTGCAGGCCACACAAACTTCTTACCACTGTTGCCAGGGGTGACAACCGATATGTTTGCAGAAAATGCACGGCTGGTACACTGATGCACACTCATGCTCTCCTGAGCCATTGCTCGATTGTTGCTTTGTTGTCGCAGTGATGCCTCTCCTGTTGCTATGGGTGACGACCTCTCTTTGCTGGAGCGTTGCTGGCGGCCCATGATGCGATGAAACTCTCCTCTAAGAAGGATTTCCTCTTTAAACTTGCGATAGTCATCCTGGTCCCCATCCATCAAATGGTAAACCGACCGGTACTCTACCAGCAATAAGGTTTGCAGCAATTTTGGCCACCGGTCTCTAGGCCATTTCCTCCTTACAGCGACTTTTTCAAACTTTTCCAGGAAGTCTCCAACCTCCTCTGTAGGTAGCATTGGTTGCATGTAATCAGATGCCACTATCTCAGCCCTTTGTACCGCATCCGATTCTTTAGTCTGGTTCCACTTGAACCACTCATTCACAGTCTCATACATCACTGGCCCCTTTTGACTGGCCCTCCTAGGTGGAGACATCTTCTCAGGCCACGCTGAGCTCACTTCCCCTTTAACTTGACTCAACAAGAACTTCTTGTGTTTTGACTGTCGCATCCTTGCAGTCGCATGCACAGCAGCTTGTTACACCTTTCACAGCAGTAAAAAGGGGAAAAAAAAAATCTTCTCACAGATGCACCACCTGTATGCAACACAGTCCAAAATAAACTTCTGCGCAATGCAGTTTGCCTGGCTGCCACACACAGTTAGCAGTAACTGCTGCTGCGACTCACCACGGAGCAAGGACCCGGATTTCACCGTCTAGATGCCCGCTGAATCCACTACTGTAAACGTTGGGGGTTTAACTCAATGGTAAATGCATTTTTTTAGCGAGTCCACAGCAGTCAGATGTTATGTTTGAGGGCATGGCAGCCCATTTTTATTGAAGGAAACAAAAGAACAGTTCACATACAGGATTTCCCACGCAGGGGTTCTTCTCCAGTAATGTTCACCAAACTCAAAATACCAAGCCTCCTGGCTCCTAGGCTTACTTAGCCTTGCTGTACCTGCTAACCTGGCACACTCCTGGCCTCAACAGGTTCTCCAGCCCACTGTCTCCCAGACTTCCGGACTTCCTTCAGCCCCTCTTGGACTCGCTAGTCACCTCAGGTCCACCAGCCTCCCAGTCCTTCAGACACAAAGTCCCCCCACACCAGGGATGTAGTCTCCAGGGCAGACAGACAGATCCCCACACACAGGTCTGTCTTGCAGGAACAGCCAGCTGCACACCTTCCACCTCCCTCTCTCTCTCTGTTCTGACCAGTCCCTGATTATATTGTCAGCGTTCAGCTGGGAACCCAACCTGCTGGCTGTCTGTAAGATCTGGACACAGGGTTGGAGACCCCACCCCGCCCAAGTCTCTGCAGGATCTCCAACTACACAGCCCCATTCAAAACTATCAAAACCTGGAGAAAACTGACAGAGCAGTTTTCTCCATTTAAAAACTATGCTGTGTAGTTCTGCAGTCTGCTGACATGCAGACTCTGTGTCCATTTTTGCTGCATCTCCATGGTGACAGGGACCCTTACTATTACAACAAGTATATGAGGAAGCTGAATATTAAAAAAAACTATTTTAAATAAGAATTCAAACCAGTGGGTATTAGTGGAAGTACCTCAGTAGCAGTAGATAGTGGTTTACAAAACAAGTCACTGTTCAATCCATTTGGAAATGTTTTTTTTCTAAATTATTTTTATTAAATTTAAAAGACACATAGAAAAAACTAAATAGAGACGCTGCCTAACTAACAATGAAACAAACAATAACCCCCCTCCCCCTCCCTGATAAATAGATACCTTGACTTGTAATATGGCACCATAGAATTAACTAGACCTTTCCAGAAGCCCAAAGTAAGAGCCCCCGGTTTGTGCCACCTCAATAATATGGCCTTCCTTGCAAAAAAAAAAATTATGTTTAGTAGAGTCCTGTGAGCCCTAGATGGGACCACATCCTCGACCAACCCCAGGAGGCACACCGTCACCGGGACAGGGATCATCAGAATCTTAGATATACAGGAGGTGACCTCAGAAAAAAATGTGGTGATCAGAGGGCAGCTCCAAAAGACATGTTCCGCAGCCGCTGGAGCAAAAGTACATCTCCAGCATTCCGCTTGTAGTGACGGGTAAATAGATGCCAACCTAGCAGGCGCATAATAAATCCTGTGAAGGAATTTAAAATGGATTAGTCTATCCCTAGCTCACACCAGGTGCTGGAACGTGTGTGCCCACATGTCATCCCAGTCCTCCCCCTGAATTTCCTCCGCCTCCCACAGTTCCCTACATTTGTGGACCGCCTTGGGGCTAGTAGCGAACAACTTTTTGAAAGAAACTGATATGCCACGTACACACGATCGGTTTGTCTGAAAACGGTCTGATGGACTGTTTTCATCAGACGAACCGATCGTGTGTGGGCCTCATCGGTTTTTTATCCATCGGTGAAAAAACTAGGAACTTGTTTTAAAATTATCTGATGGTTAAAAAACCGATAGAAAAAAAGGATCGTCTGTGGGTACGTCCATCGTTTAAAAATCAACGCATGCTCAGAATCAAGTCGACGCATGCTCGGAAGCATTGAACTTTATTTTTCTCAGCACGTCGTTGTGTTTTACGTCACCACGTTCTGAAACGATCGTTTTTTTAACTGATGGTGTGTAGGCACGACTGATGAAAGTCAGCTTTATCAGATATCTGATGAAAAAATCCATCAGACCGTTTTCATCGGATGAACCGATCGTGTGTACAGGGCAATAGAGTTTTGGTAAGATCTTACGTCATAAGCAAATTCTCCAGGTCAGAAGATAGGGATTCTACCGTCAAGGTTCTAACTTGCGCTTGGAATGCGTGTCGCAATTAACATTTGGAAATGTTTAAAGGATTAGTCCTGCACAATTTGGATCATATAACCCCTAAAAAGAATGTAAGTCCTAGACACATACAGGAAAGAATTTAAATGTTGGAGAAAAGAAAAAAAAACATAATAATAATTCTATCCAAGGATTTTTACCAAAATCATCTCAAAGAAATGCTGTCTGATGGTGAAACATATAAAAAGTTAGATGGAGACCCCACATCCCAATATAGAGAGGAGTTGGAAACTTTGGTAGAGACAGACTATTAAACAGGAGTTGACTGATACCTGAGCGGGATTTGTCTTTATGTGGTTGATTGTGCGTCTCAAGGGAAGGCTAACCTGATTTCCAGGGAATGGCCCTCCCCTCCCTCCGTCATTTTTGACGGAAGGAATGCGCCGCCTACCTGCTTTGTATTGGTCAATTGCCAATAGGTGATGGCCACTCGCGGGGACGTACAGCGTCTTTGTTTGCGCTTCACGCCCGCTCGATTGTCCTCACTTCCGGGTCTGCGTGCGCATCTGTTGGGACGCACGGACCGGAAGTGATGTCAGAGGTCACTAGTGACCTTTCACTTCCGGTAAGGGTGAGCATTTAAAAAGCGGCGCTGACAATTTTCACGTCAGACGCTGCTCTGGATGCATGAGGTGTACTACCATCCATCGGAACTTGGGGCACATTGTGATTAAAGGATTCTACATGTCTCACGACTCCTACAATTTCCATCTCCTAAAAGAAGGTAACAACTCCTATATCCTCTACCATCTATGCAACCACCTAGTTTGCAACAAATCCTATTCCTTTACTGGTGCATTTAGAATGACACATCTTCGCCTGCTAGGTAACGTTGGTGTCATTCCCATTGCTACTTTTATTATGGATAACTGTTTTACTTGCTTCTTTTGGATAATAACAACCAAGAGACAGTTTATAGCATTGCTAGGAATAGTATCATATTATTGTTTGGAACACCACCTAGTGGTAAATTAGGATATAGTCGTTAGACATCTCCCCTGGTAATGTATACTTATCATGGTGTATTATGACCACCATGAAATCAATTAATTCCATAAATTATATTCCTTCAGTGAATTTGTTAAGACCTTAGTTTCCCTTCAGTGAACTAGTGAATATGCTAATATCTTATATATATTCTTTTAATATACTATTAATTAATAACAACATATGATTAAATAAAAATTAAATTAAATGCTTTTGTAGCTCTAGATATAGATTTAAATAATATAAATTAAAAACATTCTACTATGAACCTAGGATAATTTCTTTTATACACCCATTCCTGATAATTTTCAGAATTCAAGTTTTGGAGTGGTACCAAACCTCAACACCCTATCACCCACATTGCATGACCAGGTGGATCTGGCTTCCACAGGTTCTTTTTCCGCTCTTTGGTTTGGTCTTATGCTGCAGGGATGAGAGGGGCGGCGCGATTTTTTGTCTAGTCATATTAACTCACAAACAGGATTGGTAAGCACACATTTCTATTTATATTGCATGATGTCTACTTATCATTTAGTATTAACTGTTGGTGAAATGTTGATACTTTGTATGAATAATTCTATACAAATCTGTTATATTTGCTGTTTTGTTCTAATGGCATTTATTATTACATACAGACGACTATCTTTCAGAAGAGACCAAGGTGCAAAGCCCTGAAGAAGCATATAAATGCGAAACTAGTTGGCAATAGCGTACCAAACCTCGTTTGTGCCTTTTTTGTAAATATTGTGGTCGTCTATTCACCTTGTTCTATATGTATATATAAATTTGTTTTTATGTAAATTAAATTTTCTAATTTTGATAATCAACATACGTGTTTTGGTGTGCCTACCTTATTACTAAGATTGATACCTCACATAAAGATCCTTAAAGTTGGGAAGAGGTTTCCCCTCAACCCTTCTTGTTCAATTCCTTTTTATTTACTTTTCATGTTAGGATTGTGAGCATTTATCAATCACTATTGGGAAACATTCTTCCACCGACCCTTTTTTGTTCTCTATTAAACAGGAGTGTTAACTAATAAAGAGAGGAAATACCTGGTTCCCAGTAGTAGCCATATACCTATGATATATACTCTCCCAAAAATACATAAAGACCCACAAAACCCCCCTGCTAGACCTATAGTCAATGACATTCCTACAACAACTGTAACAAGAAGTGGAATTAGGAGGAAGAGATGAAGTATATCTATTAACTGCCAATGTGTCATCTTTATACACAGTGATACAGCATGACGAAGCTTTACTGGCCCTGAATTGGGCTTTATGCTAGAGAGATGACCTTTCATACAATCAGAAAGTCTTTTTGCAAAAGGCATTAGACTTCTGTCTAGCCCATATCTACTTTTGGTATAATTATAACTTTTTCCCCCAGAAAAGGGGAGTTACTTTGGGTGCGAAAATTACGCCCAGCATTGCAAACCTCTTGGAGAGGTTGAACCTATGGGAGAGTGGGAGGATAAATCTATATTTGATATGACAAGAGATTCATTTATCTTTTACAGAAGGTATATTGACGACTCTCTCCAACAATTTATTGAGGAATTTAACACCAATAGAAATAATATTAAATGAACAAGTCAATGGAGCAAAGATGAGTTTAATTTTCTGGATGTTAATGTGTACTGTATAGGCAGAATGATAAACTTGATACAAAAGTATTTTTTAAGCCCACTGACCGTAACAGTTTTCTCTCAGTACAAAGCGGAGATCATCCACTCTGGCTTAAAGGGGTTGTAAACACAAAAATATTTTCCTCTTAAATGAAAGTCTGACAGTAGCTGATAAAGTAAAAAGTAATGTTTTGCATTATAACTAGTTTGTTACCTGTTGAAATCGAGCTGTTTTATTCACCTCCTGAATCGTTATTCTCACTGACTTCCTGGTTTGCAGTGTGCATTCATTCTTGCTGCATCACGGCCTAATGGGAACTACAGTTCCCATTAGGCTTAGCCTCCATGCCTGTGAGGGATAAGAGAGCATCTTCACGCAGGGCTGTAGTCATAGGGAGGGGGTGAGCACATTCTGCTTTCCACCATGCAAAATGGCTCAGATGCTGGTGAAAAGCAAGAAGAGGAGAGACAGGAAATGGCATTTTTAAACCTAGATTACTGTATTTTGGTGGTCAAAAGGAAAAACGAGGTAAGTGATATTTAAATGCTCTAGCTTACAGCAATCAATTGATCCAATAAAAAACAAACCTTTAGTGTTGCTTTAAGAACATTCCTAAGGGTCAAATTATGAGAGTTAAAATAAAAATAAAATAAATTGTTTAATGGCTAATGATTGTATCTCCAAGTCGGAAATAGTGAAAGCTAAATTTAAGGATAAGGGATATATGAAAACAGGGAGGAGGGACCAACTAGATAGAGACAGTAAAGCTGCTTGACACTAAACTGGTCTATACTATATCGATCGGTATGGGTTTGGTTGGGATTTTCAAGGTACTTGTAGAGAGACGTATGTCATATAAAAATAGGTTTATTACAAAAAGAACAATACATCAATAATAAAAAGATGGGACAGGCCCCACAGTTCGGACACAGTAAGGTGTTTGTTAAGATAACACAAAACAAAGCAAAACCGTATTGGTCAGATGCGTGGAGCCAATCTGCGACCTCGACCAGTTTCGCGGTTGATACCGCTTCTTCAGGAGGATCTACATAAAATACATATATTTATGAAGAAGGACAAGCAAGATTTACATAAATGTACACATTTTAAGAAACAAAGCAGCAAGACCAGTGTTAGACTGACTGTGAAGATATACTCACATGGGATGGCAGGTGGCCCGGAATGAGCAGACAACAACCGTGTCCCCCAAACAAACAAAGAATACAAAATGGCTCGCGCCGGGGAAGCTGACAAAAGCTCTGAAGGGTAAAAAGTTGCAAAAAATAATGCTTTTAGGTATGCAGCAAATAGAAGTAATAAGGGACACCACGGGAGAGGGGGGGTAGGGGAAGGAGAAAGAAAGGGACTAGGTGAAAAAAGGTGAGGGATGGTGGGGTAAGGAGGGCCAAGGATAGAAGGAAGGAGAGAGGGAATGTGTGGGATAGAGGGAGCGGGGTTGGAAAAAAAAAAAGAAAAAGGGAACCAGGGGGAGAAGAGAGGTACAGGTAAAAAGACCAGGTAGGAAATAAGAGGGACATGTGAGGGAAGGCGGCATAAAAAGGGGATAGGGGGGTAGGAGAAGGAGAAAAAATGGGGAAGAGAAAGAAGGGAAGTGGGAGGAGCAAATTCAGGAAGGATTGGTGGTGGACGTGGGGGGGGGGGGGGGGAAGAAGGGGGGGAGGAGGGAAGGGGGGGAGAAAAGGGGAAAGGGGGGGGGGAGAAAGAGAGAGAGCCAGAATAGGGGAAGGAAGGAGGAGAAAAGGGGGGAAGAAAGAAAAGAGAAGGGTAACCAGCAAGGAGACAAAGGAGAGGGAGGGGGAGGGAGAATAAAGAGTGAACCCGAAGGACGTGAAAAGGAAGAAAAAAGAGGAAGAAAAAGAAAGAAAAAAGAAGAACATGTGGGAAATTAATTGATAAGGAGGTATGGGAGGGGGATGGGAAGGGGGGGGGGGGGAGGGAGTGGAAGAATGGGGCCAGAAGGAGAAAGAAAGGGAAGGGGGAGAATAAGGACAAGGAAAAGGAATAAAGAAAAGGAGGAAGAACAGAAAAGGGAGGTAAAAACGGGGGGTAGAGGGGGGGTAATAAAGAGGAAAGGGGGGGGGGGGAATTTGGGCGGTGTGGCAGAAGAAGCAAAGAGAAGGTGTGTGTAAGGAAAACAATTGGGTGGTGCACATGTGAGGAACCCAGGATACACCAGCACTAATATAGGGGGATAACCTAGTAGTTCTTACCCGAAAAAAGTTTAAAGTTTACAAAATACTGGGGATAAAAGGCAACATCACAAACTAATAGGTGCACGTGGCAACCTATGGGGTATGAGGAGAGCCAAAGGCGCTGGTAAGCAAATAGCTGCAAAATAGGATATAAGGCGAATTAGGTTTAAAATACACCCGCTAGTAACAAACTGGCAGGGTTAAAGATTTTAAAACAGAAAACGATTGGTTAGAGAGTGTCCTACCTTGGTGTGATGGCCGATATGTATCCCCAGGGAGAGCCTGTCATATCTCACCATAAGCAAGCAGATCGCTGCTTATGTGAGATTTCCCCGGATCACATGGGGCGTCAGGTGACGGCGGCGCCCATGTGACGATAAGGGATATATCCCACAGTATATGGATAATTTAGTAGAAGAGATAGTAGCAATACCAAGAGTGAGTTGTTTGAGCCACACAGTACAACCTAGAAATTATAACAGTCAGCAGTGGGGTTTTATTACAGGGTTTCACTAAAAATATAAAGAAGTGGAATCAATATTTAGAGTGGCATGTAATACACTGGCATATATTACTTTTAAAAAAAATGCTTAAACCTGTGCTCCGGCTGTGCTCCGACTTAATCCTAAATTCATTTATAGGAAAGAACCCAGTTTTGGGGATAGAGTGGTGAAAAAAGTATTAAATCCACCCACCAGACCTCCATACTTTTGGGATACGGGTGTTTTTTTTGCATGCAGGAGATGTAGAGCATGCAGAGAAGTAGCTAGGCCCCTGAGGGGTCTGGAGAGGTTTATCTCCACTTCTAACAATAGGGTATTTTCTATTAAGGATATCATCACGTGTAATTCCACTCATGTGGTCTACGCCTTGAAATGTCCATGTGGGTTTATGTATATAGGCCGCACAAAGAGACTTCTAAGGATTAGAATAGCTGAGCATATCCAGAATATTAACCACTACAGATCCGCGCTATATACAAAAGACGTCCACAGAGCGGACCTGAAGTGCCGGGATCACGTCTTTGGACGTCATGTTATTGTAATTCCCCACGCGCGCCACTGGGTGGCGTGCAGCGGGGAAAAACAGTGCCGTCGCATCGCTGAGGATTCGATGCGTGTACCCGCCGGCCGCGGTGTCCGTCAGGTACACGCGATCGGCGGTGACAGAGCAGGGACTTGGAGCTCTGTGTGTAAACACAGAGCTCCACGTCCTGTCAGGGAGAGGAGACAGATTCTGTTTCCCTTGTACATAGGGACACAGCATCGGTTACCTCCCCCAGTCAGTCCCCTCCCCCACACAGTTAGAACACACCCAGGGAATACATTTAACCCCTTCCTCACCCCCTAGTGTTAACCCCTTCAATGCCAGTCACATTTATACAGTAATTAGTGCATATTTATAGCACTGGTCGCTGTATAAATGTGAATGGTCCCAAAAAGGTGTCAAAAGTGTCCGATGTGTCCGCCTAATGTCGCAGTCCCAATAAAAAATCGCAGATCACCGCCATTACTAGTAAAAAAAAATAGTAAAAAAAATCATAATTCTGTCCCCTATTTTGTAGGCGCTATAACTTTTGCGCAAAGCAGTCGCTTATTGTGTTTTTTTTTTTTACAAAAATACGTGAAAGAATACGTATCAGCCTTAACTGAGAAAAAAATTGTTTAAAAAAAAATAAAAAATTGGGATATTTATTATAGCAACAAGTAAAAAATATATATATGTTTTTAAATTGTCGCTCTTTTTTTGTTTATAGCGCAAAAAATACAAAAACGCACGGGCAATCAAATAGCACCAAAATAAAGCTCTATTTGTGGGGAAAAAAATACGTCAATTTTGTTTGGGAGCCACGTCGCACGACCGCGCACATGTCAGTTAAAGCGAAGCAGTGCCGGAAGCTGAAATTTCGCCTGGGCACGAAGGGGGTTTATGTGCCCAGTAAGCAAGTGGTTAAAATAGGGTTTAAGAACCATAGTGTGTCCCTACACTTTAAAATGTTCCATAACCAAAAGCTGTCCGGCTTAAAAAAATAAAAAATTGGTGTTGACCCTGTAAAAACAGTGTGGAGGGGTTCAAATATAGTTAAGGATCTATCAAAACCGGAAACACTTTGGATTTATCTTACTGACACAGTTTCGCCTAAGGGGTTACATATAGAACTGGATATCAACTGTTTCATTAGTGATTCGTGAGGTCAGTCCTAATAGTTTATTAAATTACTTGCAGGTATATGTAAAGGATAATAATTTTAATGGATTTGTGTATTAATCCATTGAAATGCGATTGATTTTATTTAGATTCATTTGATTTTAATTACGCGATTATGAATTTGTTAGGCATGCATTAATATGCAATTATTTTAATTAGATTAATTGCATTTTATGAACTTTATTTACTATGTGAATAATGGAATTGGACGTTTTTTATCTTGATTGTAAGAAGTAATTGATTATTGGAATTGCATATATTAACATTGTCATATAATATGTTATTTCATGTGATGTTTATATAACCTTGATCCATATAGTATAGGGGTATATGCGCAATTATGACAATATTGTGTAATATACATTGCTGATGTTTAACTACTTGACCACTGGGCACTTAAACCCCCTTAATAACCAGACCAATTTTCAGCTTTCGGTGCTCTCACAGTTTGAATGACAATAACTCAGTCATACAACACTGTAATCAAATGACATTTTTGTCATTTTTTCCCCACAAATAGAGCTTTCTTTTGGTGGTATTTGATCACCTCTGCGTTTTTTTTTTTTGCTATAAATGAAAAAAGAACGAAAATTTGGTAAAAAAAATTATTTTTCTTCATTTCTATTATAAAATTTTGCAAAAAAGAAAATTTTCTTCATAAATTTGGCCTAAAATGTATACTGCTACATATCTTTGGTAACAAAACAAAAAAAATGGATATTATTTAGTCTGGGTGAAAGTTATAGGGTCTACAAGTTATAGTACCAATTACTGAAAATTTATCAATTTCATCACACCTGATGTACTGACAGCCTCTCTCATTTCTTGACACCCTAACATACCAGAAAAGTACAAATACCCCCCAAATGACCCCTTTTTGGAAAGAAGACATTCCAAGAAAGAGGCATTGTGAGTTTTTTGAAGTTGTCATTTTATGACAGCGGCTGGTGGTCAAGTGGTTAATGTAGGTGTTAATGTAGGTGGTATATATCATGACTGGTTTATCATATTGAGTTGTAGTGAGTTTTGAGTATCCAATCTCTCTACCCTTAGATCTTTGCCTCTACGTGCTGTTATGACGCTTGCGTGCACCATTAAAAGTTTAAGCAATTGGCACATGAGGAGTATATAGGCTGAATGATGGATTAATATAAACCGTGACATTGTGCGTGAGATCACGCCCTCAGTTAAAGTCAGAAGTGACGCGTCAGGTTGTTATCTCCATGGCAACCGGAAGTGACGTTTGCATGTCACTATTGGCGAGAGACTAGGAAAAAACAGCATGGCCGTATGAACTACATTGATGCTCTCCTATACAGCGAACTGGTGACTACGCTTCTGTTACATGCTTACTTGTATTTAACAGCTAGTACGTATAATCTGTATAGGGGGTCGGGTATGCTACAATAAAATTGTTAAACAGAATCACGCTATGTGGTATCTCTCTTTTATATGATCCTGTATTATTGGAGCAACTTACATCTTTAACCCAGCCTATATGGTGGATGACCTTTCTCTAAAGTGATATAAGGATTACTTTGAGGCTTGTGAATTACTTATTTCTGGTGAGTGTAACCCCTTGGGGGAGTGTGACTCACGTGGTGGTGTCCAGGGTTAAAGGTGCATGCTTTGACAACTACTAGGATAACCAACTATTTCAGAACTGTTCTTCGCATCATTTCTTATATGTTCAATCATATAAATGCTTGTCATATTCCGATGAACTGACATGAGCGCTGCTATAGCATTGAATGTATACAGGGTTTGAACTGGACTTTTTAATGCTACTTTATAAATTAATAAAAGTAGTCTGGAGATACATTCATTCTATAAATATATTTGTTTGTTTGTTTTTATTGATTGCAATAATTAATAAAAGTATTCTGGAGAGACTTCAGGGGATTGATGCTTTCATTCTTTTATTTTATTTATGTTCTTTACCCACTTAAAGGGGTTGTAAAGGTAAAAATAAAGGGCCAGATTCACAGAGCCCTTACTCCTGTCTAACTGGTGTTAGACTGAAGTAATTTCAAATTACGCGCGTTTTCTAGCTAGTCGGAAACCTCAAGCCATGAATAGACGGCTGCGGGCTTCAATTCGACTGGATTACGTGTTCGTACGCCTTCGGATCTACGCTGCAATAAAATTGCGGCCACTGGGTGGACTTCCCGTCGTTTTCCGCGTCGGGTATGCTAATGAGCTTTTGCCGGCGATCCCCGAAATTACGATCTTCAATCGCAATCTCTTACGGCACCTTTGGTCATCTTTTTTTTACGTAACACTATACCAGCTTTTTGCTGCTCTAATATTAGACAGCCCATGTTAAGTATGGCCGTCGTTCCTGCGTCGAATTTCGTCTTTTATTATTTTTTACGTAAGTCGTCCGGGAATAGGAATGTTTGTAAACGACGCTACTCAAACAACGAATGACGTAACGACGTGATTTCGCACAATGCACGGCGGGAAATTTCTGAACAGAGCATGCGCAGTTCGATCACCGTGGGGACGCGCTTAATTTAAATGCTTCACGCCCCCTAATCGCGTATTTCGATTACGCGGCGAGAAATAGACTACGCCGCTGTAGCGTATGGGCAAAAATCTACCAGGATTCGGTGTAGAGCCTGGTAAAATACGGCAGCGTAGAGTATTTCGATTACGCAGCGCAATATTAAGTGTATGTGAATCTACCCCAAAATCCCTAAATGGCTTCCTTTACCTTAGTGCAGTCCTCCTTCACTTACCTCATCCTTCAATTTTGCTTTTAAATGTCCTTATTTCTTCTGAGAAATCCTCACTTCCTGTTCTTCTGTCTGTAACTACACACAGTAATGGTGTGGTCCTGGTGTGGAGAAAGCTTTACAAGGAATAACTAATCACGTGCAAGAAATATTGAAAAAAAATTCACTTGCAAAGTGCAACTTCCCTTGCTAAATGAACACCCTTTTTTGCTTAAATCAACATCATTGACTCAGCAAATGTTGGGTTCCTAAAAGCCTGTGATGGCGAATCCTGGTAATTTTATAGGCAACAACAATCTTTGTGTGTTGTGGGTCAAGTCTGGTCCAACTTTTTACTAAATAGATTTTTAGTTTTACTTTGATTTTACAATTCTATTTAAAGTGGAGTTCCACCCTTAAAACCACTTTGTTTCATCCCATCCAGCATACTGGCGTTAGCGCCAGTATGCTGTTTTTTTATTTTTTTTAATCCATGTACTTACTTTACAATAAATCATTTAATTTTGTGCGCACCGCGGTATGTCGCCGCTATAAGGCGTCACGCCTTCCGGAAACAGCCGATTAGCGTTCGGCTCTTCTCGGCGCCTGCGCACAGACCCAGGAGCTGACTGCGCAGGCGCCGTAAATAGCCGGTCCTAGTTCGGCTTTTTTCGGAGGGCGTGACGCGTCTATATACGGCGCCTGCGCAGTCAGCTTCTGGGTCTGTGCGCAGGCGCCGAGAAGAGCCGAACGCTAATCGGCTGTTTGCGGAAGGCGTGACGCCTTATAGCGGCGACATACCGCGGTGCGCACGAAATTAAATGATTTATTATAAAGTAAGTACGTGCATTAAAAAAAAAAAACAGCATACTGGCTCTGACGCCAGTATGCTGGATGGGATGAAACAAAGTGGTTTTAAGGGTGGAACTCCGCTTTAATTGTGGATCACATCTCTGCCTGCTGCCAAGCCCAACCTCCCGGCATGGCCTTGCTCCTGCCAAAGCACTAGTCTCCACCATCCTCAGCAGACATCGTTATTTCTTTTGTACCACAGGTATCTTTTTGTTTTACATTCACTCAGCCTCTTTTGCTACCTGGCCAGAGAAAATAGCATCATGTAAAAAGTCCTGAGGGCTACCAAGTAATGGTAGGCCTGCCTGTTTCAAGGGAACAGGGGCTGCCAAGGCTGTCTTAATGAGAGGGCACACCTGGGCACTGCCCAGGGGCTCTAGCTGAATGGGGGGCCCCTGCACTTTCCCCAAAGCAGCTGGTCCTTGAGCCCACTCTGCTCCGAAATTGGAGGCCCCCATGATGGTACTGAGAGTGATGGGAGGATTATTTGGGGTGTAGAGGGGTCAGAGTGCTGGGGAGGCATCAATCTAGCAGATATAGTATAAGCACAGGACAGCTTTGTTACTTTATGTATGTAGCATTTTCCTGCTGTTTCTTTGCTGTACAGAATGATTGTTTGTGTAGTTAATGCAGAGCTCCACCCAAAAGGTGCCTCCTACCTACTTGATGTCTGTTTACCTGCACTGTCTCCATTGTGGGGGCCCCAGAGCATTACTTTCCCCAGGGGT
This sequence comes from Rana kukunoris, assembly GCA_029574335.1. Lineage (NCBI taxonomy): Eukaryota > Metazoa > Chordata > Amphibia > Anura > Ranidae > Rana > Rana kukunoris. The sequence goes on from CM056049.1 coordinate 459,341,840, forward strand.
CCATGATGCTATTAAGACGGCGCTGGGCGCTGCCATATATGAGGCTAAACTAGTGATAGAGCTATATTCTCTGGCCTCTTGTACAAGAGTAAACATTATGTTATCCAAGTGACCCAGCAGATATCGTTATAGCAAATTTAACAATAAGGGGGTAAGAGGCCCAGAAGCAGACAATCAATGGATCACACATACAATATAGCAAATTTATATATAAAAATATTGGCATATTTATTGGCCTCATTGTGACTTAGAAACATGCTAACACTCCTATCTAAGCCAAGGCCAAAGAATTTATGACAGAGAGGAACTGTTAGCTATAGTGCTTCCAACAGCAACCAGTCTGCTGAATGGTTGTCTGAATCAAGTAAGGAGTATAGTTCAAAACTGGCACATCACGTTTTGCTGTACATCAGCTGTAAATGTCAAGCTATGGTCTGTGACTATACTGGATATTTTTAAGAGTTACCTATATAGGTTCAAGCTTTGACCTATAAAGATAGAGCTTTGAGGGCTTTGTAAATGCCCACTGAAAGTTGCCAGCCCTAAAAGGGTACAAAGGCTTGGTTAAAGCATATCCAATCCCAAAAGCAAAAATGTAGCACATTGCAGCTTACCAATTGTGGTGTATTTTTTAGTCTTTTTTCACTTTGTTTTTACTTGGTGATCGGGCCTTTATTTGTTGTCAAGTACATCTACATTTGCTAGTGCATCTAACACCACCTGCTCCACAGTTTTGACAAAGCTGCTGCCCGTGGGTGTCTATCTTGCTCCTCTATAGGGTGGAGCCACTTTATATTACATTTTTGAACTTGAGGTTAGCTAAGTACCTAAGTATTTACTTTGCTTTTCGCTACATAATGTATACTGGAACATCCCCCACTGCATCTAGGCTATATCTGATGACCTTTTCAATAAGTGTACCCCCTCTGGAAGAGTGATGCTGAGCCATCCATGTGTACAAGCTATAATCTATAAAGTTATTATATAGATAAACATTGTTTTTTTTTTTTAGGGCTTGCAAACAGCTGAATATAAGGATTACTCAACAGGCTAGAGATAAAACAAAACAATTGCCAGGATAGATTATTTAATGTATACACCTGGCAATGCCTTATAAATAGACACTGAAGTAACACCTCACATTTAAAAAAATATATATTTTCTATGGATTTATACAAAATAAAATAGTGAAGTCATCAATTTAATATGTCTTTTAAAATACTCACCAGGATCCTGTCTCCTAAGCAAGGTTGAGATGTCTTTTCTATCCTCTAGTTGGCAGACATATAATTCTTCTGTTGTTTATTACACAGATTGCAAGGTTACAAGGTTATCTCCAATAACAGTTAGAATTAATTTGATAATTTTATAGATAATTCTGTTTTATGCGTGTAAGAACTGATTGCATTGTAAAATATTCAGACTGCAGGAAGCTTCACAGCTACTAGTTACAAATGGGATAGTACAGGGATTTAACAGAGAAGCTGCCGTCAAGTTGATTATTCATGGTCTGATAATTTATTTTACCCTGCTTTCATAGGACTACATGCAAAGGAAATGGATGAGGCTGCAGTTTGTTATTATCATTAATATAGTTCCAGTGTCTCACAGACAAGATAAATGATTTTATATGAGTATACCTTTAAGTTTTAATCCATACAAATGATTATGGTTCCTCCAGTCAGCGGCTAACTTTTAAAATATGGACACTTACCTGTCCAGGGCACCCGAAGGTGGAACTCCGCTTTAATGACCAGCCCATTTTTTTTCGATACAGCACTGGGTCACTTTAACTGGCAATTGCGCGGTCATGCGATGCTGTACCTAAACAAAATGTACATGCTTTTTTTCCCATAAATAGAGCTTTATTTTAGTGGTATTTGATCACCTCTTCAGTTTTTATTTTTCGCGCTATAGACATGCTCTCTGGCATTATAGGCCAGAGAGTTGGTAACAGACAGTGAGAGCTAGAACACCAAATTTAAAACACACCTGCTCCCCATTTACAGCTGAGACCTTGTAACACTAACGAGTCACATGACACCAGGGAGGAAAAATGCCTAATTCTGCCCAATTTGGACATTTTCACGTAGGGGTGTACTCACTTTTGTTGCCAGCGGATTAGACAGTAATGGCTGTGTGTTGAGTTTTTTTTAGAGGACAGCAAATTTACACTGTTATACAAGCTGTGTACTCACTATTTTATATTGTAGCAAAGTGTCATTTCTTCAGTGTTGTCACATGAAAAGATATAATAAAATGTTTACAAAAAATGTGAGGGGTGTACTCACTTTTGTGAGATACTGTGTGTATATATATATATATATATATATATATATATTGTAGCATATGTCTAGTGTAGGCGATAGTAGGAGCAGAGCAACTTAATTGATACATGGCTCTGTATGGGCCAGATTCAGGAACACTTGCGCTGGAGTATTTCGATATGCGCCGCGTAACTGTGATGATGCGCCGTCGTTTCTATGTGCCCGTACCCACCAAACTAGATGCGCCCAATAACGGGTCATTTGCGACTGGCGGAACGTTCCGACGCCAGAGTATCGTCAGAGCTTAATTTCGTTGGGCGCATCAGTCGCGCCTATTGATTTCCCCTGCAAATATGCAAATGAGGGATTTTTCACAATTCACGAACGGATTAGCACCATACGCTGGCTACATGCGCCGCGCGTATCTCGTCCGTCCGGCGCAAAGTTATTTCTACAAAAGGCTGCTTTATCTTTACTCCAGATGGCCACAGGTCAGCAGGAGAGCAGCTACAGCAGCGTTACCGACGATAAGAGCTAGCTGAGCACCCCCACTTGCAGGACAACACCTCTGTCCATGCTTGTCTGTCAAATTTTACAGCCATGGAGGAAGACATCATAGGTCTCCATAGCCGAGATGACGGCTGACAGCTCCTGGCCATTAAAGTTCAGCTTTCTCCTGTGTGTTTGCGGGGAACGGGAGCAGCCATCTCAAAACAAAAGTAACATCACTGCGGGAGGGGGAGCAGGATATACTTTAGTGCCGAAATGGCGCTTCTACGGGCGCATTTAAACGCCCAACGGAAGGCATTGCGCTGACGTTTCCCGTGAAGTGGTGCCGACGGAAGTTGTGAGCATGCGCACAAAGGGGGCGAGTGGAGCCGCACTCACTGCGCATGCTCCGTGGTTGATGCGCTGAACGTAAGCCTCTGCGCTGGGCTCCGCCCATCATTTACATATGATCACACCCACTTCCACTTGCGTCGGGTTACGCCAGCGCATTATCGTTACTCTGGCGCAAGTTTACGCGCAACTGCTATGTGAATTACAGGACTTGCGCTGAAAGGGTCTTCAGAGTAACGTAAATGAGAAGCGTTACTCTGGAGCAAAGATGCTCTCATCTACCTGAATCTGGCCCTATGTGGATAAGGTATAATGCAGATGCACAGTGAGATAAAGAGTCAAAGCAAAACGATTGTTGATCTTTATCTCTATCAGGCAGTAATACCACCGTGTCTTCAGCAAAAGACTGACAAAAGACTGACATAAGCAAGATCTGTACAGAACGGTTCGCCGGCGAACATCGTTTTTTTGCGTTCGCCACCGTGGGCGAACCGCCCCCCCTATTCTTTATCATTGAGCAAACTTTGACCCTGTACCTCACAGTCAGCAGACACATTCTAGCCAATCAGCAGCATACAGTACCCTCCCTCCCTGACCCTCCCACCTCCTGGACAGCATCCATTTTAGATTAATTCTAAAGCTGCAGTCTTAGTGAGAGGAGGGACAGTGTAGCTGCTGCTAATTTAATAGGGAAATTGATAGCTAGGCCAGTGTATTCAGTGTCATCTCCAGTCCTGAAAGACTCATCTGATCTCTGCTGTAAGGACAGCATACTGACAACACCTCAAACAGCCCTTTTAGGGCTAATATATCAGTCTGATTTTTTTTTCTTCTCTGTAATCTAATTGCAGTTGCCTGGCAGGCAGCGTGTGTGTGGCTTAGGCTCACAGCGTAAACTGTGCCCACTTGTCCAGTGCCACATCTCATAAATATTTTGTTGGCACAGTAGATAACATTTAAAAAAAAATTGCCATGTTACTGGATGCTCATGCGCAATGCCTGTAGGCTCATGCGTCCTTTTGAGGAGGTGACAAACCTAGTCAGTCGCACTGAAGGCACCATCAGCAACATCATCCCATTTGTTTTCTTCCTGGAGCGTGCCCTGCGAAGAGTGCTGGATCAGGCCATAGATGAGCGTGAAGAGGAAGAGGAAGAGTTATGGTCACCATCACCACCAGAAACAGCCTTATCAGCATTGCTTGCTGGACCTGCGGCAACGCTGGGAGAGCAATCTGAAGAAAAGGAGTCAGAGTAGGAATGTGGCTTAGGAGAAGGAGGAGGAGGAAGACTAACCACAGCAGGCATCCAAGGGTGCTTGTTGTCACCTATCTGGTACCCGTGTTGTTGTACCTGGCTGGGGGGAAGAACAGACCTTCGTGAGATCAGTGAGGACGAGGAACGGGACATGAGTAGCTCGGCATCCAACCTTGTGCAAATGGGGTCTTTCATGCTGTCGTGCCTGTTGAGGGACTCTCGTATAAAAAGGCTGAAGGAGAATGACCTGTACTGGGTGACCACGTTACTAGACCCCCGGTATCAGCAGAAAGTGCCTGAAATGTTACCGAATTACCGGAAGTCGGAAAGGATGCAGCAGCTCCAAAATAAATTAAAAAGTATGCTTTACACAGCGTATAGGGGGGATGTCACAGCACAATGGGAATATAACAGGGGAAGAGGTGAAAGTAATCCTCCTCCTACCACGACCACGCCGGGAAAGACAGGACGCTTTACAGACGTGTTGTTGATGGAGGACATGCAGAGCTTTTTAAGTCATACACATCGCCACAGCCCTACGGGGTCCACCCTCAGAGAACGACTCGACCAACAGGTAGCAGACTACCTCGCCTTAACTGCAGATATCGACACTCTGAGGAGTGATGAACCCCTTGACTACTGGGTGTGCAGGCTTGACCTGTGGCCTAAACTATCCCAATTTACGATAGAAATTTTGGCCTGCCCAGCTTCAAGTGTCCTTATAGAAAGGACCTTCAGTGCAGCAGGAGGTATTGTCACTGAAGAGAAGTCGCCTAGGTCAAAAAAGTCTAGATTACCTCACCTTTATTAAGATGAATAAGGCATGGATCCCGAAGGGACTGACAGTGGGCGATACATTTGACTAAAAAAGGCCTGATGAGATGAGCTGCCTTGGGCTAAAATTTGCTGTATTTTATCTCTGCATGCCAGATGACTTGCGTGACTTATCCGCCACCAACTAGGGTTCAAGCCGCAATGTTTTAGTGCACTTTCTGCCTGGAAAACATACATTTTTCTGGCTGGACCTACTGACAGAATCAACAAAAAACAAAAAGTGCAGTAGTAATCCTTACGATAGGCTGCATCATATAAATTATGTATTTTTTTTTTTTTAACATCAAGTTTATTAGGTTTGCAAATACAGAAATAGTGCGTTTAGGGAAACGCAGTTCCCTAATTCAGTGGCAATTAAGTAAAAGGTAGGTCACAGAAAAATACACAGGCCCAGATTCAGCAAGACTTGCGCTGGAGTATATCGATATGCACCGCGTAACTGTAAAGATGCGCCGTTGTATCTATGCGGCCGTACCCACCAAACTAGATGCGACAGAAAACGGACTTTTTCCGATCGGCTTAACTTTCCCTCGCCAGAGTATCGTAAGCGCATATTTTCGCTTGTCGCATCCGTCGCGCCTATTGATTTGCCATGCAAATATGCAAATGAGGGAGATTTCCCGATTCGCGAACGGATTAGCACCAGACGCTGGCTACATGCGCCGCGCGTATGTCGTCCATCTGTCGCAAAGTTATTCCTACAAATAGCTGCTTTATCTTTACTCCAGACGGCCACAGGTCAGCAGGAGAGCAGCTACAGCAGCAGCGTTACCGACGAAAATAGCAAGCTGACCAACCACACTTGCAAGGACAACACCTCTGTGTGCCAACATGCCAGGGGCAGCCGTGGTCTTAGCACTACTAATGGGTCCCCCGGAATGGAGGAGGCGGGCACGTGAGAGGATATACCGCACGCGTATGAGCCTCTTTGGCATGGGGGATGAGGGGGTGTATCGCCTCTTCAGATTCAGCCCAGATGCAATACTTGAACTAACCACAACCCTGCAGGATGACATCACCAGCCCAACACACCGCTCACAAGCAGTGCAGCCACTAGTGAAGGTCCTGGCAACACTTCATTTCCTTGCAAGTGGATCATTCCAGCGTACAAGTGGAGTGGTGGCTGGAATGTCACAGTCCTCCATGAGCAGATGTGTGCACCAGGTTGTCCCTGCAATCCTCAGACGCATGTCCCACCACTTCATCAGACCCACCACTGAGGAGCTGCGGCTGAAGGCAATGACAGATTTCTACAGCATTGCCAGATTCCCACGCACCGTGGGGGCCATTGATTGCACACATGTGGCACTCCAGCCCCCTAGTGCCACAGAGCACATATACCGCAATCGGAAGCATTGGCATTCCATCAACGTACAGGTGATAGCCAATGCCCAACGCCTCATATGGCACGTCCGTGCCAAACACCCCGGATCCAGCCATGACAGCTTCATATACAATCAGAGCCCCATCCCAATGGAATTCGAACAGAACATGTATGGGGACACCTGGCTGGTTGGTGAGTGACATGGGTGGCAGGCATGACTGTCCCCCCCCATGATGCTGACATCACAAGGGGCACATGCATGACTAACATCCTCCTGTCTTTTCCCTTACAGGTGACTCTGCATATGCACTGGGACCCCATCTAATGACTCCTTTCCGGAACCCCCAAACAAGGAACCCCCAAACAAGAGAGAGAAGATACAATGCGGCACATATCAAAACTCGTGCAGTGGTGGAGCAAACATTTGGGCTCCTGAAGTCCCGTTTCCGCTGCCTGGATAAGTCTGGGGGGGCCCTATTGTATTCCCCTACCTTCGTGTGTCAGATCATCGGTGCATGTTGCATTCTGCACAACTTTGCCATGAGAAAAGGCCTGCAGATTGACATACGTGATGACCTGACCCCCCAACCAGACAGCCCCCCCCTGCCAGAGGAGACCCATTCAGCTGATGGAAGAGCAGTCAGGAGGGTCCTCGCCGTAGGCATCTTTGGACACTAAACAAAAACATTGATCACACGGACAATGCACGCATGCACACCACTGATGTCCCTAGATCACACACACCACATCCACATCGCATTGGATTAGCCCAAGTCCAACATGCAGGACTTGGGAGCAGCAACGCCGGTGTCAAGGCCCCAATGATGTCGCTGTCCATTCATACACCATTCACACGTCATTCAGACAGCCGTGGGGATAACTTCTCCCCAACGGCCGAGGGTGACACCCCTTACTGGCAGGAGTGCCACCCCCTCACATTCACACACCATTCACACTGTCCCCTGCACTCCTGACCGTGTGCAGTTAAACTTAAAAGAAAAAGCTCATAACCTGAGCAAAAACCGAAATAAAAATAAAAACTCATAACCTGAGCAAAAATAAAAATAAAAAATCCTAACCGGAGCAAAGTTCAAATAAATAATAAATACTCATAACCTGAGCCAAAAATATACAAAAAAATGCCCTCATCTGGGCTGACGGGGGCTCTTTCTTGTGGGCCCTCTCTGGCTCCTTAGCTGCCTGGAGGGAGTGGGTGGGGGTGGGGGGGCATCTGGAGGTGGCTGATCCCCGGGTGGGCCACTCCTGGCAGGTGTTGGCTGCATGCCCTCCAAGGCCACGGCAATCCGGCTCAGATAGTGGTTGGTCTGGGCCTGCATCCTCAGCTGGCGGGTGACATTATGCCGCTGGTCACGCTGCCTCTGCCTCCCCTGTTCCCGGATGGCAGCAGTGTTGGCATGGACGGCTGCAGTGAGGTGCCGAACATCAGCCTGCACCTCCCCCAGGCTGGTCACCACTGCAGCGCAGTTGCAGCTGACGTCCTGCACAGCGTTGGTCAGCTGGGACACGGAGCCCAGGCTGTCAGCCACTCGGTCTAGATGCCCAGCAATCTCCTTCATCTGCTGGGTCTGCCTGGCCTGGTCCCGGGCCATTTGGTCATGGACCAAATCAGACACCCCCCTGGTCTTCCGGGTCGCCTTCCTGGGGCCAGGAGATGGTTGTCCCCGGGGGGATGGAGTCGCCCTTGAGGGGCTTCCTAGAATGGGGGAGGGGATTACAGAGGGCCCTGCAGAAGGGGATGACTCCTCCAAAATTAAAACAAAGTCCTGATCTGTAAAGCCAGGCTCCTCCTCAACCACCTCATCAGGCGAGGTGTGGGCACTCTCCTCCATCTCATGTTGTTCACCACCCAGGGGGTCGGGCTCAGGAATGCCGTTGGGGTGGACTGGCCGCCGACAGATGATGGCCCAGCTCCGTCATCTGTGGATGACACAAAGCAGACACATGTTGGGTGGTCCCACACACTTGGCACATGTACCGGCTGGTCTTCCAACTTTTCCTGCCGTGGAGAAAGTCGTTGTACGTCTCCATAGCGGAGATCACTAGGGTGAGCTCCTGGGCATTAAAATTGAGGTTTCTCCTCTCTTTGGGGGGAACGGGAGCAGCCATCATACAGCAAAAGTTACTTCCCTGGGGTGGGGGAAACCGGATATACTTTTGTGCCGGAAAGGCGCATCTACGGCCGCTTTTATACGCGCAACGGAAGACATTGCGCTGGCGTTTCCCATGAAGTGGTGCCGACGGAAGTTGTGAGCATGCGCACAGGGGAGCGAGGGGAGCCCTCCCTCACTGCGCATGCTCCGTGGATGATGCGATGAATGTAAGTCACTGCGCTGGGCTCCGCCCATCATTTACATATGATCACACCCACTTCCACTTGCGTCGGGTTGCGCCAGCGCTTTTTCGTTACTCCGCCGCAAAGTAACGAACATGCGCTTGGTGAATACTGGACTTGACTCACTAGTTCGCGTCAGCGTAACGTATATGCGCTGCGCTACGCCGGATAAAATATGCGCGCATCTACCTGAATCTGGCCCACAGTGTGTAGAATGAGCTAACAACAATCTTAAACTGTAAACAAAACAAGATATATTAGTACAGACCTCAAATTTTCCACTCGCCTACTCGCATTTTGCGAGTGGAAAATTAGGTCTGGCAAGGAGCTGGGCTGCCTGGGAGTGGGGGGGCGAGCACCGCTGGCGATCGGGGGTTAACCGCGAGCCGTTCGCGCAGTGATTGCCCCGATGGCATGGAGGAAGCAGAGAGCTGCGGGATCGCAGAGCGGTATAGCCCGCTGTTACAACTTGCATTGAAATTTCCTCCACTCTGCCCACTGCCCCGCCTCCTCCTGACCCCGCGCCTGTAATAGACAACACATCTCAGCATTGGACATGATTTCTGTCTATTACAGGCGCGGGGTCAGGAAGAGGCGGGGCTGTGGCCAGAATGGAGGAAATTTCAATGTGAGTTGATACAGCGTGCTATACCGATCTGCGATCTGTGGATCTCCCTCTTCCTCTATGCTCCCTGCCATCGGGAGATCACTGGAAGAACGGCTCTCCTCTTCACAGTGCACTGTAAGCATTCAATTAGTATAATACAATAGAAAAAGTGCAGCCACCAACCAGCAGCCCCCTGGTACTTGTAGTCCCCCCCCCACCCCTGTGTATAGCTGTGTCTCCTTCCTGGTACTTGTAGTCCCCCCCACCCCTGTGTGTATAGCTGTGTCTCCTTCCTGGTACTTGTAGTCCCCCCCACCCCTGTATGTATAGCTGTGTCTCCTTCCTGGTACTTGTAGTCCCCCCCACCCCTGTGTGTATAGCTGTGTCTCCTTCCTGGTACTTGTAGTCCCCCCCCCACCCCTGTGTGTATAGCTGTGTCTCCTTCCTGGTACTTGTAGTCCCCCCCACACCTGTGTGTATAGCTGTGTCTCCTTCCTTGTACTTGTAGTCCTCCCCCACCCCTGTGTATAGCTGTGTCTCCTTCCTGGTACTTGTAGTCCCCCCCCCACCCCTGTGTGTATAGCTGTCTCCTTCCTGGTACTTGTAGTCCCCCCCACCCCTGTGTGTATAGCTGTGTCTCCTTCCTGGTACTTGTAGTCCACCCCACCCCTGTGTGTATAGCTGTGTCTCCTCTCTGGTACTTGTAGTCCCCCCCACCCCTGTGTATATAGCTGTGTTTCCTTCCTGGTACTTGTAGTCCCCCCCACCCCTGTGTGTATAGCTGTGTCTCCTTCCTGGTACTTGTAGTCCTCCCCCACCCCTGTATGTATAGCTGTGTCTCCTTCCTGGTACTTGTAGTCCCCCCCACCCCTGTGTGTATAGCTGTGTCTCCTTCCTGGTACTTGTAGTCCCCCCCCCACCCCTGTGTGTATAGCTGTGTCTCCTTCCTTGTACTTGTAGTCCTCCCCCACCCCTGTGTATAGCTGTGTCTCCTTCCTGGTACTTGTAGTCCCCCCCACCCCTGTGTGTATAGCCGTGTCTCCTTCCTGGTACTTGTAGTCCCCCCACCCCTGTGTGTATAGCTGTGTCTCCTCTCTGGTACTTGTAGTCCCCCCCCACCCCTGTGTGTATAGCTGTGTTTCCTTCCTGGTACTTGTAGTCCCCCCCTACCCCTGTGTGTATAGCTGTGTCTCCTTCCTGGTACTTGTAGTCCCCCCACCCCTGTGTGTATAGCTGTGTCTCCTTCCTGGTACTTGTAGTCCTCCCCCACCCCTGTGTATAGCTGTGGCTCCTTCCTGGTACTTGTAGTCCTCCCCCACCCCTGTGTATAGCTGTGTCTCCTTTCTGGTACTTGTAGTCCCCCCCACCCCTGTGTGTATAGCTGTGTCTCCTCTCTGGTACTTGTAGTCCCCCCCACCCCTGTGTGTATAGCTGTGTCTCCTCTCTGGTACTTGTAGTCCCCCCCACCCCTGTGTGTATAGCTGTGTCTCCTTCCTGGTCCTTGTAGTCCCCCCCACCCCTGTGTGTATAGCTGTGTTTCCTTCCTGGTACTTGTAGTCCTCCCCCAACCCTGTGTATAGCTGTGTCTCCTTCCTGGTACTTGTAGTCCCCCCCCCACCCCTGTGTGTATAGCTGTGTCTCCTCTCTGGTACTTGTAGTCCCCCCCACCCCTGTGTATAGCTTTGTCTCCACTCTGGTACTTGTAGTCCCCCCGCTGTGTATAGCTGTGTGTCTCCCCTCCCTGGTACCTGTAGCCCCCCCCCCCCCCCGCTGTGTATAGCTGTGTGTCTCCTCCCTGGTACTTGTAGTCCCCCCAGTGTGTATAGCTGTGTGTCTCCTCCCTGGTACTTGTAGTCCCCCCTCTGGTGTGTATAGCTGTGTGTCTCCTCCCTGGTACTTGTAGCCACCCCTCTGGTGTGTATAGCTGTGTGTCTCCTCCCTAGTACTTGTAGTCCCCCCCCGGTGTGTATAGCTGTGTGTTTCCTCCCTGGTACTTGTAGTCCCCCCCTGGTGTGTATAGCTGTGTGTCTCCTCCCTGGTACTTGTAGTCCCCCCCGGTGTGTATAGCTGTGTCACCCTCCTCTCCCTTTAATCTCCTCCTCTCCGGCAATGGGGGCACATTGAATTGGCAAAGCGGGCATGGTGAGACTGCAATGGTGGGCACGGTGAGGCTGCAATGGTGGGCACGGTGAGGCTTCAATGGTGGGCATGGTGTGGCTGCATTGATGGGTACAGGTGAGGCTGTGCTGAGGGGAACTGATAAAGTTCTTGTTAATATTTATTTTTGCAACTTATTTCTGCATAAAACATTTTACAAGATAATTTAAGAGTGCGTAATTAGCGGGAGAATTGGGGGCGGGTTAGGGGTTGGGTGGGGCAACTAGTGGCGAGTAAACCTTGAGGCCTGGCTAGTGGCTCAAGACTTGAAATTTTGAGCCCTGTATTAGTATATATGCCGTACAGTATGAATCCTGATGAGTCTTTGTATTTAAATCAGGTCTATGAGGCCTACAATACTGTGATAGTGCAAGTAAGAAAGTATGTTACCCTGAGTTTAAAAAAAAAGAAAAAAAGAAAAAATTATATATAAAGTAGGGCACAGATTCACATAGTGCTCGGTATATATCAGCAATAAACATCAACTGTGGACCGAGCATGATTTCTCGGTGCAAATGCAATGTGGTACAGATCCTAATGGATCTGGACCAGGGGTGTCAAACTGGCGGCCCTCCAGCTGTTCTGAAACTACAAGTCCCATCATGCCTCTGCCTGTGGGAGTCATGCTTGTAACTGTTAGCCCTGCAATGCCTCATGGGACTTGTAGTTTTGCAACAGCTGGAGGGCCGCCAGTTTGACACCCCTGATCTGGACGTTAACCAGAATTGCCATTCGGCATCGGGCTATCAATCTTAACATTAGAAAAATAGAATAGGAGACAGAGTGAGAAAGGAAGTGAGAAAAAGGAGGGAGGGTAAAGAAGTGAGGGGGGGAGGGCGATCAGTTGTACACACATCAGCTAAGCCCCAGCTCAGGGGCCGACTATCCGACAGATATAACAAACATTTGTAGCCAAATGTAACTGCGGGGTTAAAGGAGATCGATCTATGGCAGGATCTCCATCTTAATGACCAGGTCGAGGGGGGGAACCCCAGGCATATTCAAAATTAGTCAATCAGTGTGGTATATTCCCTCGAAAATTTAAAGGTAAACCAGGGTTGCCAAATGTCATGGAAGCGTTCTACGGCATCAGTGGACTGTGCTATTGTCTCCTCCATATAACATACCTCCGAGACTCTATTTAACCAGTCTTTGATAGAGGGGACCGTGGCGGTTTTCCAAAAGAGCGGTATTAATGATTTGGCTACATTCAACAAGTGTTTGGTGAGTGATTTCTTATATCTGCTGAAAGAGAAATCTGAAACATGGAGGAGACAGCAAACCGCATCCAATGTCAGGGCTGTGTCTGTGATTTGGAGGATCACCTTCCTAACCGAGTCCCAAAAAGGTGTAATAATGGGACATTGCCACCAAATGTGAAGGAGCGTTCCCAAATCTTTATGGCATCGCCAGCAAGCACCAGAGGTTTGTGGAAACCAGGCCTGCAATTTTGCCGGTGTCATATACCAGTGGGTCAGTAACTTAAAAGCTGTTTCTTGGGTTCTAGTACTAAGGGAGCATTTGTGAGCGAAGAAACAAGCCTTAGACCATTGCTTCGCTGCGATTTGTCTTTCCAGGGCCCTGCTCCAGCTCTCTCTGAATCTGTCCTCACCAGGGACCTGCTTTTTTTCCCAGCCAGCTGTAAGCCAGTGAGGTGGATTTGTGTACAGATTCGCCCTTCAGGCAGACCAATTCCATGTTTGTGAGCTGTCTGTTGTAGTTGTGCCTATCAACTCTGCTATTGAGGAAACTCCTCACCTGAAAATAAGACCACAGTTGTATGTGAGAAACAAGGTCATTAGATTTCAGGGCTCCGAGGTCCCTGAAGGCAGTGTCATGGAAACAGTCGACCGCCAACAGGGGCCTACCGGCCGCGTCTGAGTATAAGCTGGGGTTGCTCATCCCCGGTGTGAAGGCAGGATTGTTTTGTAAGGGTGTTAAAGGGCTCAGTGCTGAAGATACCCTCTTATCTTTGACCAGGCTGTGGAAAATTGCTAGGGTGGTGCCAATAAAAGGGTGGGTCCTGAGGAGTGCTGGATAATTAGACCAGGGAATCCATGGGGAGAATCGGAGAGAGATAGAGCTCAGCTCACCTTCCAGGGACACCCAGTCTTTAGAAGAACCATGGCAGTGCCAATCTACCGTGTTTCCCCGAAAATAAGACGTACTCCGAAAATAAGTTGTAGCGGGATTTCGACACAAGATCGAAATATAAGACACCCCTCCGAAAATAAGACGTAGCGATGGCATGTCGAATCTCCGAAAATAAGACGTAGTGATGGGCGTGTCGAATGCGTAGCGTCGCGGCGCGGAGCGGTAAACAACACGTGATAGGCGTATGGTACTGTACTGGTGCGGAGCTCAGGAGCTGAAGTTAGGAGAAGAACGCTCTGTAAAGCTGTAAAGCTTCTCCCAGCACTGACCAGCAAACCCCTCTCTCACCCCACACAAACACCAGGGGATAGGGGGAAAACCTGCTACCGTACTGAGCCCAAAGAGATCACCCCAGCTCCACATCAGCTTTGCTGGCCTATCTTTCTCTACAGCCAGACAAGATGAGTGCAAAGAGAAGAAGTTGGATATCCGAATGGTCCAAAAATGGCGTGCAGAATACGATAATCTCAGTCTACAGGTGGACAGAGGAAATGCTAAGAAGCGCAAGTGTGGTTCAGGTAGGCCACCTTTATTCTCTGTAATAAAAATAAGACACCCCCCGAAAATAAGCCATAGTGTGATTTCTTGAGGAAAAAAATATATAAGACGGTGTCTTATTTTCGGGGAAACACGGTAGTATCCTTGTAATATGAGCTGCAATGTAGTAATTCCTAAAATTGGGTAGGCCCATTCCTCCATTTAGTTTACTTTTATATAGCAGAGTGTCTTTAATTCTAGGACGTTTATGTGCCCAGATGAACTTTGACTGTATCGAGGAGACAGCTTTAAAGAAAGAGACGGGAATCCTGACTGGTATATTCCTGAAGAGGTAGAGGAGTTTAGGTAAAATTATCATCTTACATATGGCAGCCCGGCCAAACCAAAAGAAGTTTCTCGGGCTCCACATATTGAGATCTTTTTCAATGGTTTTGAGTAAGGGTGGAAAATTGCGGTCAAAGACCTGAGATGCCTGTGGCGTCAGCCAGACTCCCAGGTATCGAAGCGCAGAATCTTCCCATCTAAAAGAGCAACCATTTTTGACGATTTATATGGTGTTGTTGGGCACGGATATGTTCATGGCTTCCGACTTTGCAAAATTGATTTTAAAGTTGGAAACTTATCCGAACAAGGAGAATTCCTTCATCAATGTTGGGAGTGAAGTTATCGGCTCAGTCAAGAAAAAAAGCAGATCATCGTCATATGCCGCCATTTTGAACTCTCTGTCCGCCAACCTAAATCCCTTTATGGTCCCCTCTGCCATAACTCGCCTGATGAACGGTTCGAGCGTTAGGATAAACAATAAAGGCGTTCCATTTTTGATGTTAACCGTGTCCGAGAGTATACCGTTCGCTTTAATCTTGGCAGATGGGTTTTTGTAGAGAGAGGTGATCCACGTCATCATATGCGGTCCCAGACCCACGAAACGGCACGTGTCGATCATAAAGTCCCAGGCCACTCGATCGAAGGCCTTCTCCGCGTCCGTGGACAAGAGAAGGCCTGCGATTCCTCGCGATCGTCCGGCATGGATCAGGTTGAGAGCTTTAATCACATTATCCCTAGACTCTCTGCCCGGCATAAAGCCTGCTTGTTCGGGACCAATCAAATCGTGCAAAAATGGTCTTAACCTGTTAGCTAATATCTTTGCCAGGAGCTTAACGTCTAGGTTAAGTAGGGAAATCGGTCTATAACTAGAGCAATGAACCGGGTCTTTATCTGGCTTAGGGATCACGGTTATGTGCGCAGTAAGAAACGCTGGTGGGACCTCCCAGGAGGCCGATAAGGAGTTCAGGGCACTTAGCAGCGGTGGCACGAGGATGTTTGCAAAGGTTTTGTAGTATATCGACGTAAAACCGTCAAGGCCAGGGCTTTTCCCAGTTTTCAGGTTTGAGATCGCCTGTTTGAGCTCTGCTGGTTCTATGGGTTTTTCTAACTGTCGGGCATCAACAGAGGACAAGGAGGGAAAACCGGAGCTAGACAGGAAGTCCTGTATAGCTAGGGCCCGGTCGGTTGGACATTGAGGAGGTCTTGGTTGTGGGGGGATAATATAAAGGTCCGAATAAAACTTATGGAAATGTTCGGTAATCTTGTTTGCGGCAACGTCTATCTGCCCTGCCCTGTTGCGTATGCCTGCTATGTTTTGAACGGCTCTGGAATCTTTAAGTGCCCTAGCTAAAAAGCGGCCTGACTTGTCTCCGTGTTCATAGTATATTTTTTTGCGAAAGAAGAGGAACCTCTTTGTTTTACGCTCAAATATTTGTTGGAGGGACTTCCTGGCATTTAAGAGGGCGCTGGCTGAGTTCACCGTTAGGGATTGCTTGTGTAGGGATTCCAGAGTATGTATCTGAGACACTAATCGCTGTATCTCTCTTTCAGATTCCCTCTTCAGGTGTGCTCCCATGTTTATGAGTTCCCCTCTGATGGAACATTTGTGAGCCTCCCACACCATCATAGGGTCTACATCCGGTGATGCATTAAGGGAGAAGTACTCCGTGAGGCTTGCGGTAATTTGAGGTAGCAATAGATCATTAGTCAGGAGAGAAGAATTCAATCTCCATGTGTTAGTTTTGAGTCTGGGAGCAGTGAAGTTTAGGGAGACTGAAATGGGAGCGTGGTCAGAGATTGACTGTATGCCTATGTCAGCATTGGTAATCAAGGGCAGATCGTTTTGGGAAGTGAAGATGTAATCAATTTGCGAGTAGCGGTTATGGGAAACAGAGAAAAATGTGAAATCTCTACCTTCAGGATGTAGGAAACGCCAGGAATCGATCAGGTGCATATCCTGTAAAAGGGATTTCATTCTTTTAAGGATACGGTACGTTATTGATGACTTTCCTGATGAGGTGTCAACTAGAGGGTTCAGGGGGATATTGAAATCACCACCTAGTATAATGCACCCACTACTAAAGCCCTTCAGCTCATATAGCATACGTTGACAAAACCCCAAGTGTGAGGAGTTCGGGAAGTATACGTTTGCTAATGTGACTGGTACGCCAGCGCATTTCCCTTTCAGGAAGATGTACCTCTCAAAGGGGTCACTAAGCTTGTCAGTTAGTTCAAATGAGGCATCTTTGCTGACTAGGATGGAAACTCCCTTGGTCTTAGCTAAATCATTTGTGGAATGAAAGGCCTCTGTGAAGTACGTGTCGGTGAGTTTGGGTACAGAGGACGTTTTAAAGTGTGTCTCTTGCAGAAAAGCAAAACAAGGCCTACCTTTTTTAAGTTCCCTGAGGAGATTGGAGCGTTTTTCAGGAATGTTTAGGCCCTGTATATTATGCGAGATCACCGTAGGGTGTCGGCCAAGTGTGGAGTACGCCATGGCTGGACTCCAGAGAGAGCTGGGCAGTCACTGAATGTGGGTCCGTAGACCGGCTAGTAAGAAAAATAAACAAGGTTAAGACAACGTATATGCACTATTTAGGTGAACACCTCAGGATATTAGTATCTCGGGAGCTGAAGGTGTATAGTGGAGGAGGTAGGAGGGGGGTCAAGGAGAAGAGGAGAGAAGAAAGGTGAGAAGGGAGGTGAAGAATAGAAAGTGAAGTAAGGCAGAGAAAGAGATCAAGAGACTTGTGTCCAGCCTCCGAGTTGAAATTCAACTCGAGAGGCAACAAGTAAAGCCTCTCACAGCGGATGTAAAAAAATCCTGCCGGAGGCTTTATTGGGGGTATAGGAAGGCGGCAGCGGTACCAAACAGCCGTAGTCTTAGTAAATAAACGAGAACTAAAAGGGGTGGTACAGCAGTCAGTACACGGCCTAATTCAAAACATTATAAAAAAAAAAAAGTGCAAATATGTCATCCCTGTAAAAGAAGCACAGAGGAACATGTAAGTAAAGCGTAGATTCAGTGTAAACGGGTAGGTAACAGAACAAACAGCCCTAGGTGGCCAATAAAACATAACATTCTGACCCTGCGTGGAACATATTGTCGGGGTACAACATATAGTCAGGCCCACATCACTACTATGTAAAAAAAACAGGTTTGATCAAAGTGTGGAGAAACCTCAGACCCCAGGCCCCTCCCAGTGTTCCAACCAGGGCGATAGCGCCATAGGACTGTGAGCGAGGGCGCCCCTTCCATTGCGCTTGGGCATAAAGGAATCGGTAAAAGAACAAGACAACCATATGTTCCTAGTGGCATAAAAATCACTACAAAACAATATGTGGACCCCTATTCAGGGAGGCGAATAGTACAGCAGTTGGGCTCCCTGTTGGTGATAGCAGTCACTGAGAAGGAAAAGATGTGGGAAGTCGGGCTCACAGCAGGGCCTGTGTCCATGCAATCCAGCGCACATGGTGCAGGGTCAGAAAAATAAAAACATCATGAATGAAAAATAAAAAAGGCAAGATCCAAAAAACAGGCGGCCAAAAAGAGGCAAAAATACCAACGTTACCTGAACCCAGTCATCAGCAAGGTGCGGAGTCAGTAAAGAGGAGAACGGTAAACTGCGGCACATCAGACTCCCTCCAGAGCCCTGGAGGAGTGGGGTTTAGCCTTGGGGGTTGCCGCGATGGATCCCGCTTGGGGATCGGGGAGGGATGTGGACCGGGGGGGGGGGTAGCAGAACTTCACGGTACCAGTCCGGAAGCTCCAACTCAACCAGCTGTAGATTGTTGCAAAAATCTGGTAGATCCTCTGGGGAGCGTAGGTAATGCTGTTTGCCCATAAAGTTCACCATTAAGGCAAATGGAAACCTCCAGGAATAGATCATATCTCTCTCCTGTAGCTTATCCAGGAGTGGACGCAGGGCCCTGCGGTTCTTCAGAGTGATTTGGGAAAGGTTCTGAAAGAGCAGGATCGTCTCCCCGTTGAAAACAATCTGATCATTCCTGCGGGCTTTTCTCATGATGTCCTCTTTTAGGGTAAAGCTCTGCAGACAGCATATAATGTCACGAGGCGGTTGGTTATCCGGACCTTTAGCCCTGAGCGCTCTATGGGCCCTGACAAATTCAATGGCGGTGTCCTCAGGTCTCTCAAGCAGGCTGTTAAACACCCTTTGGAGGGCGAGGTGTATCTGATCTGGTTCAACAGATTCCGGAATCCCCCGTACCCTAATATTGCACCTTCTTCCTCTGTTGTCCAATTCCTCTAAATGCCTGTTGATATCGATGAGGTGCATGGAATGTGATAGTCACCTTCTCAAGCCTATGTATGGCCTTCTCCCTGTGCTTCCCCGCTGCCTCTGCCATCGCCATCTTGTCTGTCAGCACCAGTATGTTAGATTTAAGGTCCGTAATAGCCGCCGAGAAGGTGGATTTAATATCCGCGGCAAAGCAGGACATGTCAGCGTAGGTGAGCGGGAGGTTAGTGCGAGAGGGTCCCCTACCGTTGTCCTCCGCGGCCAATTGAGAGTCCTCACTGTAGTCTTCCTCCACGTGTGGCGGCGCCATCTTGCCCCCGGACCTGCTGCTGCGTGAGGCCGACTGTCTTTTGAAGATGTCAGCGATGTCTCCCCCTGAGTAGGCTGGTGAGGCACGGCGGGATCAGGTGTGTGGTGTGCCGCGGTTCCTTCTGTGCATTCTGCGTATTGGAGCAGGCAGAGAGACGTGTATAGGCTGATGTACCGACAGAGCTCTTCCTCTAGGCTGCCATCTCCGTCCAAATTATGTATTTTTTTGGCCAAAGCCAAACATGGTTTTAATTAATTCAAAAGAGCACCAAAAAAAAAAAAAAAAACATTTACAATCACTTTAATGATAAATGCCTGAAACCAGTGGAAGGCTATTTACTTTTGTGACTTTGCTTGCTGCATGATTATCTAGGTTTAGTGACATACACACTATTAAGCCTCGTACACACGATTGGATTTCCGACAGGAATTGTGTGATGGCAGGCTGTTTGCATGCTCCATTGGACAATTGACGGATTCTCCGCCAACAAATGTCTGATAGCATACTTTAAACTTTTTTGACAAACAAATGTGTGATGTCGGATTATCCGATTGTGTGTACACAAATCCTTCGAAAAAAATCCAAAGTACAAACACGCATGCTCGGAAGCAATGCTAACCATAACACACCATTAGCAGAAGTTGCCCAAAGGGTGGCGCTAAAGAGCTAAAAAAAAATTGTTTTGTGTTTGTTGGCCAACAATTGTGTGTCGTTTCTATGCAAGACAAGCTCATTGCCAACACCCTTCGGACAAAAGTCTTACGCTTTGTCTGTGGAAAATCTGATCGTGTGTAACAGGGTTTAGATTGTCTGTCTGCAGATTTTTGTCTTCAGATTTACCAAAACTATGTAGTGCAAGGGCCTGCCTGACTGCATACAAATTAAAAATCTTAAACCTCGTACACACGATCACATTTCCCGACAACAATTGTGTGATGGCAGGGTTTGTTTGTACGCTCCATCGTAAATTGTCGTTTGAATTTCCAACAACAAATGTGGGATTCCATGCTCTCAAATTTTCCGACAATAAATGTGTGCCGTTGGATTATCCGATTGTGTGTACACAAGTCCGTTGTACTAAAATCCAAAGTACAAACACGCTTGCTCCGAACCAATGCTAACCATCAGACATCATTAGCAGAAGTTGCCCAAAGAATGGCGCTAAAGAGCAGAAAAAAAACAGGTAGTTACGTGAATGTTGGCTGAAAAAGTTTTGCCGTCTGTATGCAGAACAAGTTAATGGCCAATGCCCTTCGCATAAAAATCCACGGCTTTGTCCGATGGAAATCTGATCGTGTGTACGAGGCTTTAAGGTTTGACCTCATATTTTATGGTTTTGGTAAATCTGAAGACAAAAATCTATTAGTGTTTATGGGGCTTTAGAAAACAAACAACAAGCAAAAAAATTCAAAATGTTATGGAATTGTGTCTGAGGCTAGGTTCACACTGCTGCGAATTCTTTTGTGACGTTGCGATCGCTCAAATTCACAAGTCATTAAAATAACATTGTTTTCCATTAGTGCTGTTCACATAAATGCATTGCGAATATAAGCTGCGGGAAAAAAGGGTCCTGTGCGAGTTTGATCCGTGCTCGATGCGAATTCAGCTCTATAGACTGGCATTCACTGAAATCGCGGGCCATGAATCTCAGCAAAATTGCGGCAAATTTGCGTCAAACACGCAGCAGAGAAATCGTGGAACAAACGCAATTTTACCGTGATTTTGAATTGGCAGCAGTGTGAACCTAGCCTGAAAGAACAGGTGATTTTATGCCCAGGGCCGCCATCAGGGGGGTACAGGCATTACACCTGTAAGGGGCCCGGGGGTCCCCAGGGGCCCGGATGGGAACCACCCTAAAAAAAAAAAAAAAAAAAAATTTTTTTTTTTTTTTTTTTTTTTAGGGGTCCGAAGATCCCCAGGGGCCCGGAGGCCACCAAGGGCCCCAGACGGCAAGCCCTTTTTTTTATAAAAAAAAAAAAAATTTAATAAAAAAATATATTTGTTTATAAAAAAAAAAAATTTAATATATTTTTTTATTATTTTTTTATTAAAGGGCCAATTTTTTTTCTTTTATTTTTTTAGAGGTCCCCAGGGGCCCGGAGGCCACCAGGGCCCCAGATGGCAAGCCCTTTTTTTTCTTAATTTTTTTTTTATAAAAAAATATATTTTTTTATAAAAAAATATATTTTTTTATAAAAAATATATATTTTTAATATATTTTTCTTTTATTTTTTATTAAAGGGCCAATTTTTAGAGGTCCGGAGGTCCACAGGGGCCCGGAGGCCCCCAGGGCACCAGATGGCAACCCCCCTTTTTTTTATTTATTTTCTATTAAAAAATATTAAAAAATATTAGATTTTTTAATATATTTTTATTTTATTTTTTTATTAAAGGGCCATTTTTTTTAGGGGTCTAGGGGCCCGTAGGCCACCAGGGCCCCAGATGTTTTTTATAAAAAAATATATTTTTTTAATATATTTTTCTTTTATTTTTTATTAAAGGACCAATTTTTTTTCATTTTTTTAGGGGTCCGGAGGTCCACAGGGACATAGAGATCCCCAGGGCCCCAGATGACAACCCCCCTTTTTTTATAAAAAAATATATAATTTTTTATATATTTTTTTATTTCTTTTATTTTTATATTTATATTATCCTTTTTTATAATTTTTTTTTCTTTTTTATATTATTTTATTTCTTTTTTTTAATATATAGATGTATTTTTATTAAAGGGCTCAGAGGTCCCCAGGGCCCCATGTGTCAAACCCCCTTTTTTTATAATTGTATTTTTTATTTTTGTTTATATATTTTTTTTATATAATTTTTTTATAAAGGGCCCAGAGGTCCCCAGGGCCCTGAGGCAACCCCTTTTTTTTATATATAAATGTTTATTTATTTTTTATATAAATTTTTTTCTTTCTTTCTTTTTTTTTTAAAGGGCCCAATGTTTCTTTTTTTAAAGGGCCCAGAGGTCCCGAATGAAAGCCCCTTTTTTTTGTAATTTCCTTTTATAAAAAAAAATAACGTCCCCGGGGCCACAGTTGGCAACCACCCTTTTTAAAAAAAAAATATATATATATATATATATATATATATTTTTTTTTTCTTTACATTAGAGTCCCCAGGGTCCCGGTGCTACCCCCCTTTATTAATTTTTCTTTATTTCTTATTTTTGTAAAGGGCCCCCCCCCCCCGCTTCCAATTCACAGCAGCAGCCCCCCCCCGCTTCTCAATTTCATGCGGCAGCACCCCCCCCCCCGGTTCTTTGCTCCAGGGGGCCCATGCCTGAAGCTGTGTAAGGGGCCCCAAAATTCCTAATGGCGGCCCTTTTATGCCTATTCACTTTATGGGTCTGTTCACACTGCTACTATGCCAGATATTGCATGCCATTTGTACTGTGCTGTGCAGATCACGTGCGATGTCTGTGCAATGCAAATTTAGCATCGCATTCAGACCAAACTAATGCATGGGTGTTCACACCCAGGGGCGGACTGACAACTCATGGGGCCCCTGGGTAATAGGAGATTATGGGGCCCTCGGGCAATAGGAGATTATGGGGCTACAAAGTATACACACACACGTACACACACAATATACACACACAGTATACATACACACAGAATACACATTCACACACACACACACAGATTTTTACATACTGTCCCTGGTTTTACTGAGGCTGGCAAGTGCCCGAGTGCCCAAATGGTCAGTCCGCCCCTGTTCACACCTATACGATACGATTTTGCAAATTGTGCTGCGTTTTGCAAACTGATTGCTTAGTGTCGTTTCGTTAACTTAACATACGCTCCGCAATCAGTTTGCATGAACAGATTTGCGATTTAGATGCGGTGCGAATTTGCAGCGAATTTGCGCAGCATTCATTGTGAAAATGTACGATAATGTTTTAAATTCTATTGGTGTCTGCTTACACAACCATCCCTTTTTCATTTTTTGGACAATGTAATACCGCAATCATCCAGCAGATGGTGCCTCTGATCAGTGAACTCCTAACAATTGGAATTGTTACTCAGTAGTAGGCAGTCCTCTGAGGTGGAAGTATGCATGTGAAATGTTTTGTCCAGCCCAACAACTCTAATGACAGGATTTGTGTGCACTTCCTTCACTCTGAATTGTTACTCTCATAGATCTGGCTGGGAACACGGTTGTGCAGTTTGGGGTAAGTGAACTTTTTTGTGCTTGTGTTATTTTATGTGTAACTTGTACAGGCTCGTGTCCTTGGCTTTGCTTTCATGAGTGATTAGGAATCCCAAACCAGAGAAATAGTATAAGCTATGAATTGAGAACTGTGTGTGGACAGCTGCTTGACTTTCACGAGTTTATCTATCAATCTGGTGGGAAAATAGTGTACAATGTTTAATAAACATGGTATCAGCGTGTATCTAAATAGTAGGGTGCGAGATTGTGGCAAACTAAGATTGCT
Source organism: Rana kukunoris (assembly GCA_029574335.1). Classification (NCBI taxonomy): domain Eukaryota; kingdom Metazoa; phylum Chordata; class Amphibia; order Anura; family Ranidae; genus Rana; species Rana kukunoris. The sequence continues at coordinate 459,365,456 of CM056049.1, forward strand.
GTTTATACAATTAGTACTATTTTACATGTTACCTGGGCTGGGCAGGAGAAAAGTTCTCAAGGAGGACGGGAGTTCTTCAGATGTAAACAAAAACGCATGAATCCAGCAGCTCTCATTGAGGTATATGGGGCCCATAACACCTAAAACACCAGAATATGTTAAAAAAAGAAAAAGAAAAAAAAAAAAACCTCATGAACTTAATGGGGTTGTAAAGTATTTTTTTCCCCCCTAAATAGCTTCCTTTACCTCCTTCACTTACCTCATCCTTCCATTTTGCTTTTAAATGTTCTTATTTCTTCTGAGAAATCCTCACTTCCTGTTCCTCTGTCTGTAACTCAACACCGTAATGCAAGGCTTTCTCCCTGGTGTGGAGTGTCGTGCTCGCCCCCTCCCTTGGACTACAGGAGGGTCAGGACGCTCTCTACATTGCAGATAGAGAAATGAGCTGTGTGTTTGTGGGCATCCTGGGCCAGATTCACAGAGCCATACGCCGGTGTATCTCCTGATACGCCGGCGTACTTTCAAATTACCCGCGTCGTATCTTTAGTTTGAATCCTCAAACAATGATACGACGGCTTCGGGCTTCGATCCGACAGGCTTACGTCTTCGTACGCCTTCGGATCTACCCTGCAATCTTTTTCTGCCCGCTGGGTGGAGTTTGCGTCGTTTTCCGCGTCGGGTATGCAAATTAGCTTTTTTTTTTAATTATTATTACACCCGCCATTGCCACCCGGGGGCATGGAGAAAGATGGCAGATTGCCTCTGGGGAGGTCTGCCTACTCCCAACTCCTGCAGTCCGGCTCCTCTCTCGAGTATACGTGAAAATTAGCTTTTTACGGCGATCCACAAAGTTACGATCGGCCGTCGCATTCTCTAGCTTGTCGGCTTTTTCCGGCGTATAGTTAAAGCTGCTATTATCCGGTCTATAGTTAGACTGGCCATGTTAAGTATGGCCGTCGTTTCCGCGTCGAATTTTCAATTTTTCGTAAGTCGTCCGTGAATAGGAATGTACGTAAATTACGCTACAAAAAAATGCCGTTTCGACGTAATTTCGCGCAATGCACGGTGAGAAATTTTTGAAAGGAGCATGTGCAGTTCGATCGCCGCGGGGACGCGCGTAATTTAAATGATTCACGCCCCCTAATCACGTATTTCGATTCCGCCGCGAGAAATACACTACGCCGCCGTACCTTATGGGCCGAAATCTTCCTGGATTCGACTTAGAGCCAGGTAAAATACGGCGACGTCGTGTATCTCTGATACTCTACGCCGGGGCAATTGTATGTGGATCTGGCCCCCTGACTCTCCAGTAGTCCAAGGGAGGGGGCGAGCACGACACTCCACACCAGGGAGAAAGCCTTGCATTACGGTGGTGAGTTACACACAGAAGAACAGGAAGTGAGGATTTCTCAGAAGAAATAAGGACATTTAAAAGCAAAAATGGAAGGATGAGGTAAGAGAAGGAGGACTGCACTAAGGTAAAGGAAGGTGTTTAGGGATTTTTTTTTTACCTTTACAACCCCTTTAAGCGTAGGGTGTAGAACAACTGAGCATTAAAGTGTGAATGGTATTCTGCGTAGTTTGGCATAAGAAAATGTGTAGAAAAAAAAAAAAGCGTGAATGGGGACTTACAGGTAACAGATAACAATGAGCGAGTAAAGCCTTGTACACCTTGTGCCATGCTAGTCTCATGTCGAAAGTGAGGAGGTGGTTACTCGCCATGTGAATATTCTCATATAACAGAATACAACTTCAGAAGTGACATCATGGGGTTGATTTACTAAAGGAAAATCCACTTTGCACTGCAAGTTTAATTGGAAGTGCAGTCGCTGTAGATCCGAGGGGAAGATCTAAAATGAGGGGAAGCTCTGCTGATTTTATCATCCAATCATGTACAAGCAAAAATGCTGTTTTTTATTTCCTTACATGTCCCCCTAAGATTTACAGAGACTTCCAAGTGCACTTGTAGTGCAAAGTGGATTTGCCTTTAGTAAATAATCCCTATGTGTTGACTAGTCTTGTATGTATTCTTTTGTTTCTGATCATGCTCTTTTTTGACGAAAACCAGACTAATTAGATGAAAATGGGACGTTGAGTTCACGTACGACAAATTTTATAGCCTGCACATCCAGCTTTTGTCAGACGAAAAATCTAATCGGAATTGGCTGTCGAAAGCACCGTACTACCGATCCGGAAATCAGGAGATCGTTCGGTTGGACAAAATGTTACATACTGGCCATTAGGCAAGCCATAGATGGTATGAACCATGTATGGGTAGGCTGAATGTACCCAAGGTGATCAACTTGGATACAACCAGCCTGATGGATTTTTACATACGATTATTGCTAGCCGCTTGTATAGCCGCTAGTAATAATCAATGTCTTCTCCCGCAGGGACAGCTTCCCTAACTCCCCACCGGTAGAATACAATGACTGGGCGGGAATCCCCAGTCAACACTGTCTGTGATGGGGGGGTAATCAAGCTAATTTCTTCTACAAGGAAGACATTTTGCTCTGTGTATGGCCTGCCAAAGGCTCATTCACATCTGAAAGAAGACCTCAGGTTTTTAAAGTGTACTTTCAAGGTGGGGATATGATGCCCTTGGTAGGTGCTGCACAGAGGGATTTAGGACTGCATGGTCACAGCCATAGGTGTGCACAGGGTACATTAGGGCAGTGTTTTTCAACTCCAGTCCTCAAGGCACACCAACAGGTCAAATTTTCAGGATTTCCCTCAGATGAAATGGCTGTGGTGATTACTAAGGGTCCTTTCACACGGAGCGGACTGTTTTTCGGTCGGCTCCGTGTGTTCGTCGGCTCAGCGGGGGGGTCTCCGCTGAGCTGTCGGGCGGACAGGGCGGTCCCCGCACACTATGCAGGGACCGTCCTGTCTCTCCTCCGCTATCCCCTATGGGGAATCGGATGGAAACGGACCGTCTGTCCGTTTGCATCCGATCCGTTCCACCGGACGGAAGAAAAATAGGACATTCTTCCGTCCGAAAAAACGGATGCGGATCTTGCGGACGTTAGCAGATGCATCATCCGCTAACGGATCCGCTCTCATAGGGGCCCATTACAAGTCCGTAAACGGACTTGTAATTAGCGGACCATTCGTCCGCTAGTGTGAAAGGGCCCTAAGGCAGTGAAACTGATCAAATCACCTGTGCAAAATAATGGAAAGCCTGAAAACATGACCTCTTGGTGTGCCTTGAGGACTGGAGTTGAAAAACACTGCTTTAGGGTATGCACCCCAAAGCTCAAACACACACTACCGATTGCTCTCACTCTGTTCATTCAGAAAGTGAAGGGGCTGATAAATCCCTTACTCATCCTAAAAACATGCCCGCAGCAACAGCCGGCAGAAGAGGAAAGGAGGGAAGCTGGCAGTGCTGCAGAGGGAAGGAGGGGGGGAGCCAGGGCAGTAGGGGGAATCTGTGCTGAACAGGGTGATTAGGGTGTGCCTGGGTACAGCCGGCACACCCTGTGCGCACACCTATGGTCACAGCACACTACATGTAACCACAAAGATTGTGAACTGATGTACTGATGGTCCAGTTCTCATATTCGACTATCCAGCGCATAGCTGTGCTAAAGCGCTCTGCCTCAGCCATTCCTTCACAAATTCTAGCTGTGAAACTTTTCCAGTACTAAATATGTTTTCAGTTAGATAAAGGGAACAGATTGCAGTGGGTGGAACTACCAATAAAGCGAAAGGCATGTGCAGCTTGCTGACAATTCACAAGAGAAAAAAATATATAGATTTTTTTTTTTTTTTTTATGTCATTCTATGTGCTCTTCATTCACACAATTGGGGTTGCTTCACTAAAGGCAGATAGAATGTTCACTCTGCAAGGGAAATTACCCTTTGTTTAAGAGTTTCTTATCACACCGGGAGATTTTTCCAACCTTTGGACTGTCTCCTTGTGAGTGGGACCTGATCCATTTCTGATTAATTTAGATAAGTGAAGAATTCGTGTGCATAGGCCATTGTCGGTGTTGTGTATGAAGTGGGTGCAGGTGCTGAAATGAGACACTCAAAGTTGGGCATGTGTCTCCCTGGTTGTCATTATCAGGGAGATACGCTCACCAGTCACTTTATTAGGCACACCTGGCTAGTACCGGTCGGGCCTCCTTTTCCCTTCAGAACTGCCTTAAAGTGGATGTAAACCCGAAATGTTGTATTTATTTTTCTTGATGTCACAGTGTACAGTATAAGATTTCCTATCATCTGTGCCCAGTCTTGCCACACAGAGTTAATCCAGCTCTGAGCAATCCTCTTTTATTGTTCAGTGAAATAAAACGGATTTACAGAGAAAAGCCTTAGTCCGTTCCGCCCCCTTGCTGTGAGTGACAGGTTATTTACATATCTCATGCACTAGCCTGGAGACAGGCATTATTTTTTAACTCCCACTCCTTTTCTGAAGTCATGTGGTTACTTTTGTGGATTTTGACTGGATATTAGTTATCATAGCAGAATTTACTGTAAAGAATACACAGAAAAAAATGCATGTTGACAAGGGGAGTGTAGAGGAGGGCGGGGAGTCTACTGACATCACATCACCCACCGAGCTCCAGACAACAGTTCTTATAACAGACGGAGGGAAAACATTTGACAGGTAAGAATACATGCAGGAGGCATCTATATCCTTATAGATCAGCACCATGTCAGTAGTTTAGAGAGGATGAGAGTGGGTTTACACCCACTTTAATTCTTTGTGGCATAGCTTCAACATGAAGTTGAAAACGCAGAGAATATGGTCCATATTGATATGATAGAATCATGCAGTGGCTACAAATCTCCCGTTCCACCACATCCTAAAGGTGCTCTATTGCAGTGGTTCTCAATCCTGTCCTCAAATACCTCCAACAGAACATGTATGGGAATATTTCTTAGATAAAATAGCTGTCCAAAATACCAAGCCATTGATGCTGATTTAACCACTTGCTTACTAGGCACATAAACCCCCTTCGTGCCCAGGCGAAATTTCAGCTTCCGGCACTGCGTCGCTTTAACTTACAATTGCGCGGTCGTGCGACGTGGCACCCAAACAAAATTGGCGTCGTTTTTTTCCCCACAAATAGAGCTTTCTTTTGGTGGTATTTGATCGCCCGTGCGGTTTTTATTTTTTGCGTTATAATGAAAAAAAAGCGACAATTTAAAAATATATATATATTTTTTACTTGTTGCTATAATAAATATCCCATTTTTTTTTATATTTTTTTTTTCTCAGTTAAGGCCGATACGTATTCTTCTACGTATTTTTGTAAAAAAAAAAAAAAAAAAAATCACAATAAGTGACTGCTTTGCGCAAAAGTTATAGCACCTACACAATAGGGAACATAATTATGATTTTTTTTTTATATTTTTTTTTTTACTAGTAATGGCGGCGATCTGCGATTTTTATTGGGACTGCGATATTGCGACGGACACTTTTGACACATTTTTGGCGCCATTCACATTTATACAGCGACCAGTGCTATAAAAATGCACTAATTACTGTATAAATGTGACTGGCATTGAAGGGGTTAACACTAGGGGGTGAGGAAGGGGTTAAATGTGTATCCTGGGTGTGTTCTAACTGTGTGGGGGAGGGGGGTGACTGGGGGAGGTGACCGATGCTGTCTCCCTATGTACAAGAGAAACAGCATCTGTCTCCTCTCACTGACAGGACGTGAAGCTCTGTGTTTACACTTAGAGCTCCACGTCCCTGCTCTCTCACCGACGATCGCGTGTACCTGACGGACATCGCGGCCGCCCGGGTACACGCATCGGATCCTCGGTGATGCGTCGGGACTGTTTTTCCCCGCTGCGCGCCACCCAGTGGCGCGCGCAGGGAATTACAAGAAAATCACGTCCAAACACGTGACCCCGGCGCCTCAGGTCCGCGCTGCTGACGTATTCTGTCAATGGCGCGGACCCGAAGTGGTTAAAGCACTTGTGCAAGATAAAGGAAACCCCGTAAACATGGCCTGTTGGGGGTACTTGAGGACAGGATTGAGAACCACTGCTTCATTGGATTGAGATCTGGTGACTGTGGAGGCCATTGGAGTACAGTGACCTCATTGTTATGTTCATGAAACCAGTGGTGAGGTGATTTGATCTTTGTGACATGGTGCATTATCCTGCTGGAAGGAGCCATCAGAAGATGGGTACACTGTAGTCATAAAGGGATAGGCATGATCAGCATCAAGACTCCATGGACGTTTTTACAGCCACTAGCTTAAAAACGCCTGTCCATGTTTTTTTTTTTTTTTTGAGCTGGAGCTCAAAAACGCAGCGGTAGCGTTTTTGCGCGTTTTTGAGCGTTTTTTAACGTCTGGCGTTTTTACAGCTCTAACGCTGGAGCTTCAGAACGCACTGGTCCTGGTTTTTTTTTTTGCAGCTTAAAAACGTCATGGTGGGCATGAGGCCATAGACTAACATGGAGAGCCATTTTTAAGCTGCCAAAAAGCTCAGAAAAGTGGCTGTAAAAACGTCCATGGAAATGAAGCCTTAGGCTTTCATGTTGTTTATGCCAAATTCTGACACTAACATCGGAATGTTGCAGCAGAAATAGAGATTTATCAGACCAGACAACATTTTTTTGATTGTCTATTGTTCAAATTTGGTGCGCCTGTGCAAATTGTAGCCTCAGTTTCCTGTTCTTACCTGACAGGAGTAGCACCCGGTGTGGTCTTCTGCTGCTGTAGCCCATCTACTTCAAGGTTCAATGTGTTGTGTGTTTAGAGATGGTATTCAGCATACCTTGGTTGTAATGAGTGGATATTTGAGCTACTGTTGCCTTTCTATCATCTCCAACTAGTCTGCCTATTGTCCTCTGACATCAACAATGCATTTTCGTCCACACAACTGCCGCTCACTGGATATTTAATCTTTTTCGGACCATTCTCTGTAAACCCTAGAGATGTTTTTTTCATGAAAATTCCTGTAGATTAGCAGTTTTTAAAAAAAATATTCAGACCAGCCTGTCTGGTACCAACAGCCATGCCACATTCAAAGTCATTTAAATCCCCTTTCATCCCCATTCTGATATTCGGTTTAAACTTCAGCAAGTCGTCTTCATTGAGTTGCTGACGTGATTGGCTGATTAGCATTTTGTGTTACCAAGCATTTGAACAGGTGTACCTAACAAAGTGGCCAGTAAGTGAATTATTCCCATGTATGGCCATTTTATTGTAATGTAAGTTTTAATGGGAATTGTGCAAAGTGTAGCTCTTATTGGAACACCTTCTCTAATCTAGAACCCCTCATCCTTATTGTAACCCCATGAATACATTATTATATCTGACATGCTATACAGAACTGGAACACCTTTCTTTAATCTAGAACCCCTCATCCAGGTGCTTACTTACCTTTTCCCAATGGCAGGGGTTCTCTCCAAACATATGCTGTCTTAAGCCTTGTACACACAATCGGATTATCCAACGGGAATTTTCCGATGACAGGCTGTTGAAAAATCCAACCTTTTGTATGCTCACTCTGACAATTGTTGTCGAATTTTCCACAGACAAATGTGGGATAGCATGCTTTAAAATTGCCTGCCAACAAATGTGTGTTGTTCTGATTATCCGAGCTTGTGTACACAAGTCCGTCGGAAAAAGTCTAAAGTAAAAACACGCATGCTCAGAAGGAATGCTAACCATAATGCAACATTAGCAGAAGTTGCCACAAAATAAAAACGGAAAAAACGTGTTTGTTGGCCGACAATTTTGCCATTTTCTATACCCGTGTTTTTCAACTCCAGTCCTCAAGGCACACCAACAGGTCATGTTTTCAGGCTTTCCATTATTTTGCACAGGTGATTTGATCAGTTTCACTGCCTTAGTAATCACCACAGCCATTTCATCTGAGGGAAATCCTGAAAACATGACCTGTTGGTGTGCCTTGAGGACTGGAGTTGAAAAACGCTGGTCTATACAAGTTCCTGGCCAATGTCCTTCAGACAAAAGTCCTGCGCTTTGTCCGATTGAAAATCTGATTGTGTGTACGAGGCTTTAGTGTTGAAATCTTCTCCAATACTGCACAGATGTGGGTAGTGTCAGATTGGTTATCGGCACCAAGACCGTAAGAGGAAGCTTTTGCTATTAAGAAGGGCTAAGTAAGCACGTGGGTTGGGTCATGTTTGGCCTGATCTAAAGTGGCTGATCTGATCCATAAATATCACTTTATTACTAGGTGTAACAAAATCCTCTTAATTCTATTTAATTTACTATTTGGGAGATGTACTTTTTAATACACCTTTTTATGAGTACTTCCATCATTTAGTGCTTAGGAGATACTTCACACAATAAGAGGCTATAAAGGTATCCAAATATAAGCTTGGGGTATTTTAACCTTAAATTAAACTAAATTGTCGATTCACTGCAAAGTGACAGGTTTGCTTTACTCCGTTCCCCATCCAAAAGCGTATACATACAGTACCTTTCTGTCGTTCCCCTGCTCCTTTATTTACTGCCAGTGGCTAAAGGAAGTATCCAGTACATTCAGGTATGAAGGATCATGTGACCAGTGGCGGTGTGTCCATAAAGGGTACCCCCCCCCCCTCTCTCCTGCCACCGGTCTATCACCATAGATAGATTCATGCAATGCATGAATCCAGGGATGGACTGGCCATTGGGACTACAGGGAGTTTCCCGGTGGGCCGATGGATCAGTGGGCCGCCTTCAGTGACAGCGGACCGCTGCCCCCCCTCCACTCCTTTGTCTGTTCCTCCCCGCAGCGCTCACCAGGGGGGGGGGGGCAGAGAAGCAGGGGGAGGATCAGAGGAGCATGGTGGGGACCAGAAGGAGCACGGGGGAGGGGACCGACAGCTGACTCCACAGCTATGGCCTGGGAGTTTCTCACTTCTGCCTAATCTTTTCCCATAGTGGGGGGGCACCAAACTGATTATTTGCCCCGGGTGAAATAATGTCTAGCTTCCCCACTGGTACTGCATATAAGAGTACCAGTACCAGCCGTTCTACTCTAATAATGTAGAATGGCTAGTGAAGGGGGAGAGGGGGCTTGGGTGGCCGGGGGAGGGGGGGTTGTGGGAGTTGACGGGCCGCCATGGGAGAGACCTGTCAAAGTGGGCCACTCTGGATGAAGTCCAGGGCCAAATTTTTGTCCCAGTCCAGCCCTGCATGAATCTATCTATGGTCGCCACTGCCAGCCCCTATTCAGGTGCCTGGCTCCTTTTTCGGGCGCCTGAACTACAGCGGTGGGGTATTTTTTGGAAGCACCTGATTAGAGCTATAGGTCAAAGGTGAACAGCGGGCACCATGCTGGCCTCTTGCAGTTCACTCAGTGCTGTGTTAGAAAAGCAAATGACACTGAACCGCCACTCTCAGCCAATCAGGTGCTTGGGTATGTTATCTGTCACCGGATTGCCTGAAACGACAGGCGCTGTGATTGGATCAGAAGTCCAATCATAGCAGAGGACATCGAGGAGCGTGGAGGACTTTGCTGCCGTGCCCCGCTAAACCACTGAAGCAGGTAAGTGCCAGGCTGGCGGGGGATGCACACTGGCAGACTTTGTTGGGCACACTGGATGGCAATTGATGGGCACACTGGTGGCAATTGATGGGCGCACTGGATGGGCTACCGTGGCTGCGTTTGATGGGCTAACATGGCTGCAATTGATAGTGTTTTTTTTATTTTTTCAGTTTGTTTGCGCCCCCCCCCAAAAATTTAGAGCACCAGCCGCCACTGCTTGTGACTCACTCCAAGTTACAGTGCTGAGCCAATCAACGTTGTCAAATGGGGAATTCCTCTAAAAGCTTACACAGCTTTCCTTTCACTTCCAGTGGCTGAATGGAGCATAGTCGGAGGGATAGAAAATTAGGTGTTTACATCTGTGAATGTCTGCAGTAAAACTTCACTGAGCTAAGAGAAGAATGTACTCCTGTCAGGAAGATATTTGTAATTAATACTTATTCTTTTTAAAATGTATGAATCCCCAAAACTTATAATAGTTCTGGATACAGCAGGGAACTATTAGAATCCCTGTGGGGGTTTTATTGCTGCTTGCGGGCCCCAACCTTTTATAGTTGTCACAACAAGACAACATGTGAAGGCAAAACTTCTGATTTTGTTTAACTTCTTTTTTGTTCCCATGGGCTGAAAGTGAAGGAAAATGTCAGGTTTTAAACGATCCCCCTACTATAACCACGCTAAAAAAAAAAAAGCCATGTGTGTTTATGCATACAAAAAACATCAGAAACTTTTTCTATAGCTTTATGGTTATAAGTTAAGTTCAGAGCTGCATTTGCCTCTGGGCCAACCCAAGGGCCCAGTTCTGTGCCCTTTATTTTAAAGGCATGTTAGATCTCATGCACACTAGGCTAAGGTGACCAGATTTTTTAAATGAAATCCGGGGACATATTTTTTCTTTACTAGTAATGGCAACAATTAGCGACTCTCTGCCCGTCGCCGCCCGCCTCACAGCCTCTCAAGTCTTACTCTTCGGGCCCCGGCTACTACTAGATGGGGAGCGGAGGAAGATCACTCCCCCAGGGAAGACAAAGAGATAGGCAGGTGTCTGGTCGGGATTTGAGCCAAGGCAGAGCTGCGAGCAGCTGAATGGACATGCACCCAAAACTGAAGAAATATTCTCCGATCCGACCAGCCATGATCACAGAAAGGGGCCAGATAAGGGAAAAATACAACCCCCAGTAGTGGGCACGGCGAAGCGGGGGGTGTAATATAAATGTTTTTATTTTAATTCTGCCTGATTGTCTTTGAAATTGCCCCGCCCCCTATTAAATCCAATTGGGGACAAAACCAGGGAAACTTGGTCCGGGGCATGTCCTCAATAGGGGACTGTCTGAAACAGGGGATGTCTGGTCACCCACACTAGGCGCTCCTCCTGAACTGCTTTTTCCTGACTTTTTAGACTCTATTCACACTTGTGAGACATGGAGTGTCACACCCAATCAGTACTGTTCATATCTATGTGACTTAAAGTCGCAGCGACTTTAAAGTAGTTCATGCACTACTTTGGTCCAACTGCATGCGACTTGAGGGCCATAGACCTCAATGTTAACGCTTAAAAGTTGCAAGAAAGTCACACCTGCATGTTTTACATGCAACTGTTGTGCATTGTCATCGGTCAAAGTGGAAGTCGCATCCAAGTCTCACCCTTTTAGCCGGCAGATAGCATTACAGGGCTCTGTGATCTGACTTGTTTACTATTGTGAATGAACAGTTAGTTAACTGTGATATGAATGGAGCTGACCCTGACCCCTGCTGTTCTAAATGGTGGTGCATGTCTCCAGTAGGGTGACCACATTTCCAAACTGCTATTCAGTGACCCCTCCCCCCACCTTTCCAAAAATCAGCTTGTGCTATACCAAATCACAGCACAGCCGGTGCGGTGGGTGCGCGCTCTACCCAGAAGCACTGATCATGCCCCCCGAAAAAGGCCGCTGCATCACCACTTCACTCACTGATAGTAATTTTCCTGGCAGGCTGAGATATGTGGAGGCCTTTTTTGGGGGCATCAGATTGGCCTGGGGGGGGGGGTCTTCAGTTTCATTCTTGGACACTGTATTGTCCTGGAATGAAGGTGCCCGGGAAACGTGGTCACCCTAGTCTCCACCTGCTGCAAAAACAAGTGCTATGAATTGTCCCTTAAGTATTCGTCTCCTTGCTAGTAGAGTAGACATCAGTGGAGAGAGCTGGGTGAGCTGTATGACCATGCTGCGCAGCTTCTTTGCGAGTCAGTGGTCACGGATGGGGACTATGTGGATGCACCTATATGTACACTGTGCACAGGGCTTTTTTTCAGCGGGAACGCGGGGGAATGCAGTTTTGGCGCCTCCAGCACTGAATGTATGTACTGGAAAGGGTGCTGGAGAATCTATTGATGCTGGCTGCTGGGGTATCTATTGTCGCTGGTGGGATCTGTTTTGGGGTGGGAGTCTATTGTTTTCTGGGTAAGTCTACTGTTGCTGGTGGAGGGTCTTATCTTTCTGGGGGGGGGGGGATCTACTGTTGAGGGAGAGGTCTATTATTGCTATCTGCTGGAGAGTCTATTGATGCTGGCTGCTGAGAAATCTGTTATTGATGCTAGGGGTCTATTGTTGCTGGGGTGGTATTTTGTTGTGGGTGGGTCCATTGTTGCTGGGGGGGGGAGTATTTTGTGTGGGGGATCTATTGTTTCTGCTAAGGGTCTATTGTTTCTGGGGGGAATCTATTGTTGCTGTGGAGGGTCTATTGTGGATGTAAACCCAATTTTAATTTTATTTTTTTAATGTCACAATGTACTGTATAAGATTTCCTATCATCTGTGCCCAGTCTTGCCACACAGAGTTAATCCAGCTCTGAGCAATCCTCTTTTATTGTTCAGTGAAATAAATTGGACTTACAGAGAAAAACCTTAGTCCGTTACGCCCCCTTGCTATGAGTGACAGGTTATTTACATATCTCATGCACTAGCTTGTAGACGGGCATTATTTTTTAATTCCCACCCCCACTCCTTTTCTGAAGTCATGTGGTTACTTTTCTGGATTTTGACTGGATGTTAGTGATCATAGCAGAATTTAGTGTAAGGAATACACAGGAAAAAATGCATGTTGACAAGGGGAGTGCAGAGGAGGGCGGGGTGTCTACTGACATCACAACTCCACCCACCGAGCTCCAGACAACAGACCCACCCACAGAATCTGCAGTTTTTCAGTTCTTATAACAGACAGAGGGGAAACATTTTACAGGTAAGGATACATGCAGGAGGCATCTATATCCTTATAGATCAGCACTATGACAGTAGTTTAGAAAGGATGAGAGTGGGTTTACATCCACTTTAACAAATTTCATAGAAATTCATAGAACAAAATACGTGGTTCTCTGAAATGTGCTGTACTGGGAGGTGGGTAGGGGGTGGAACCAAGGGACGGTGCTCAGAGATGGGTAGAAGGCGGAAATAAAGGGTGACTTGGAAGTGTAGAGTTCCTGCACCTATTCCCTGAGAAAAAAATCCCTGACTGTGCATATCTCCCAACAGTCCCGGATTGAATTGGACTTTCCCGCATTTATACTTCTGTCCCGCTGTACAAGGACTTAGTCCTGCATCAGTTGATTATATTGTAACTACTAGCACAAGTGTTAAAGCGGAGTTCCACCCAAAATTGGAACTTTCGCTCAACCCACTCCCCTCCCCCTTACATGCCACATTTGGCATGTAATTTTTTTGGGGGGGGAGTGGGGGCTTCAGGAGGAGTGGGACTTCCTTAATCGCCTACAGCAGCCCCTCCCTGTAGGTGATCGCATGGGACACATGACAGGTCCCATGCGATCGCCTGTCCAATCAGCGGCGGGCCGCGCCGCTCGCGCATGCGCAGTTCTGCTCGCGCATGCGCAGTGGGTGCCCGGCCGTGAAGCCGAAGGCTGTCACAGCCGGGTGCCCACAGTTGCAATGAGGACGCCGGCCAGGGAGGGGGGGGGAGAGGAGCGGAGCCCCGGTCGGCGCCTCGCTGGAATGCTGGAGCAGGTAAGTGATTACACTTTTTGTAGCTGCTGACTTTTAATAAACATAAATATTGGCTGGAACACCCCTTTAACATCAAGCACAGCTAGGATTTGGCCAGAAAACCCGCTTGGTGTGCTCTGTGCAGCTGCAGTTAAAAGTAACATCCCTCCCACACTATAGAAACCTTCCTGCTCTGCTCTGAGAGCCCAGACAAGAATGATCTGGGGGGGGGGGGGGGGGGGGTGAACGGTGAGCTGCACTATAATTCTTATCTCCCTCCTGCTGGGTGAGGGGAGTTTGGGAGCCAAAAATGAGAACAGAGTGCGCTGAAAAAGAAAATGAAACTGACAGAGCTGGCTACAGAAAGGTACTTTTACATAGGTAATCATGAGGAATATGGTAGAGCTTTGGGGAAGGGGAGGGCAGAAGGAAAGGTGTGTGTGATATATATATATATATATATATATATATATATATATATATATATATATATATATATATATAATGTTAAAGCTGAAGGGAGGTGTGATGTGAATAGATGAATGGACTCTGTACCTAGCACTCTTGAACTCTGTGCATAACTTACTCCAGAACCCACCTTTCTGTACGAACGCACTCCAGAACCCTGCACTCTGTGCCTAGCACTCTGTACATAATGCACTACAAATCCCTGGATCCTGTGCATAACATACTCCAGAGCTCTGCACTTTGTACATAGCACACTCCAGAACCCACCTTCCTGTACATAACACACTCCAGAACCATGCACTCTCCTCCCACTGTTAGGAGTTTGGTCACACCCACTTTTGCCGTGATGCACGTAGCGTGCTGCCTGTTGCTTCCTCCAATGAGTGTACCTCATTCTGAAGTTTTAAAAGTTGGGAGGTATGCCACTGTTATTGAGAGAAGCAGAATTTGGAGCAGTACTACATGTGTAGGAATTTGAACCATGCTGCTTAGCAACCACAAGACATACTGAAATGGGACAAAATGCTGCATGCACTTGATTTCCTGGTGCATTTAATAAATATTTAAAATATGTGGTGATTCTTCTTAAAGCGGTTGTATACCCGCATATACATTTATTTTTTTATTTTTTTACTCCTGCAACATGGGGTTGATTTGATTTGTTAATACGTCAAGGAACTTGTCCATATTGTCTTTAACAAGTTTGTTTTCAGCACAAGACAATGACAAGTGAAATATGACTGTTGCTGCTATACATTACTCTCTCTAATCCAATTTTAGTAAATCTACTCCACCAGCATTTAATTATTAAATTCTTACTTTCTATTCAGGGCAGGCCAGACACATTTCAGAACTTAACTGGGGTTATTTGATTCCAAAAAGGTCAGAGAAAATGATGCAACCACTTTAGAACAAGCTGCTTTTGTTAACTTGGTTTTGATTACAGAATCTTAACCTTTGTGAATGTAGCTGCTGGGTTATTTTGTACTATTCAATATACTGTACGTCAGCACTGACTTTCTTCTAAAAGTGAAAACGTCACAATACTCCTAGTAACAGTCTCAGTTTCTATGAAGAATGAGAAATGAGAGCAGAGATCCTAGTTTCTCAAGTCAATAGAAAAGTGAAATGTGAATCGGGGTGTAAGACATATGCTGGGCCCTAAATGGTAAAGTAAGGACAAATCCTATTTTATTTTTTAAGGCGTCATTTATATGGGCTGTGTGGCAGGCCTCAACACTCTCATCAAATGCTAAAAAAAACGTGCATAGGGCTTTAAGGGAGTGTTTTTAACTCTTTTAAAATGCCCCTTGTTAAAGCTCATTGATGCCATTCTGATGCCTATACCGACTCCATACAAACGCTATAGGAGCGTTTGTTAAGCATTAGAAATTTAGTCAAGTGTGAACAAGCCCCTAACGAATGATACACAGTGGCTGTATGGACTCTAGTGCACAGCCAATGTTAACAAGCATAAAGGGATAGGTGTGTGACCACAAATGCACATTGTATGCATGTAGGGCAGTGCACCTGCTCTTGCATGCCTGCAAAATCAGCTGTGCATGATGAGTTAGGGCTGCACCATCATTTCTGTCAGGAGCTAAGACCTGATAGCTGCTGGAGGGAGCATTCTGCTCTCTCCTCCATCCAATAGCAGTCTACTGCATGCAGAAGAGTTTGGGTGCTGAAACTGAGACCTACCTGCCCTCTGAATAATAATCCACTATGGGGTCAATTCACAAAGAGAAACGTTATTGGTTTCCTTCAGTTGTTAAATTACCGCCCCTTATTTAACGCTAGCAAACATGGTATTCACTAAAGCTATAATCGTTATTCAACATAGCCGTTATGGTTTTCAACTGACTCGTTATCTAATCGTTATGCTAATTACTCAAGAGTTATTTTAACGTCCCAAAGCGTAATAATAATGTCTAAGATCGTTGAATAACGCTGGAGTGATGCATTCTGGGAGCAGAAGGGGAGGAGAACAGCTGCATGTGGAAAAGAGCAGATACAGAGAGAGAGAGAGAGAGAGACACAAGCAAGACACAGGGAGATTGAGCATATGATGTGCATAACTTCTCTGTGTGCGTTTTTCTAAAGCCATGTGTATTTCCTCATACAGAGAATAAATCATGGGAGATGATAATCGGAATTTGGCTATCACCTGGGTTTCAGAAAAGTCATTCAAAATAGTATGTGAACCGAATACACGTTTATAAATCCTGAACAACATTCTAACGTGTTCTTCTTCGCCTCTGGATAATTTTAAGTTTAAATAGGGCATGGTTCCATCTTGCCCAAAACTACTAAAAACTTCACAAAAATCGCCAAAAGCTTCCTCTAACAACGAAATATCGCCATAACGACACCCTGAGGGAGGTGCTATGTAACGATTGCTTAACGATCGATAACTGTAAAAAAAATCTTTGTGAATTGCACTTCTGTACATATTTAACGATTTGACTCGTTAAAACAACGATCGAATCGTTAAATAAGGATCCACACCTTAAAATATCGGTTCCGTGTAGTGAAAGTTATTTGATGATTTTTCAAAGCGTTAAATCGTTTAGTGAATTGAACTAGCTTCAATAACGTGCAAAATCGTTAAAATAACGACCGGAATCTGGAAATAAAGCTTTGTGAATTGACCCCATTGGCTCACTTTTCATAGGGGCAGCAATGATCGTTCTGCATCAGAATAAACTCTTAGAGCCCTTTCAGCCCCTTCTCCCCCAGAGCTCCCATAGAACCCTTTGGTTCCATGTACCCCTCAGTACCCACCTTCCCTATACCACTGACATTGATGCCAATCGATCCTATTGACCTCAGGAACACAGGGGCATTTTTTCCCCAAATAAACAAATATAGGGCTATTTCTCCTGATGCCATCGCAGGGGGACATCGTTTCCTTTCAGTGACACCACCAGTACAGGAAAAAAAAATTCCTTTCAGTGACACCACCGATGCTGGGACATTTTCCTTACTTCTTGTTAGCCTAATTTTTGCGCACTGATTTTAAACTCTTTGCCATAACTATTTGTACTATTTCAGAGCATGCCAAAAACATTACACACATTTCAAGGCACACACCACACGGGCACAGTTAGTCTTGCCACTGGCTTGAGGGACATACTTAAATAACACAAAAAAACTCCTGCGCTCTGGTGTTTCGCCCAAACCGGGTACAGCAGTATAATCTAATGGCAAAGTCTATAGTCTTGCAGCCCTCCACAGAACAAAAGGGTGTTCATATGGCTTAAAACAAATAGAAAAGAGGGTGCACCGACCTAGTGCATTACCACTTACTTTTTATTCTGTTTTTAATAAAAAATGTAATAGTCCTACTCGCAAGGAAAATTAAGTAAGCGCTTTTCAGACAGCTGGACTGGACCTTGCGGCACCTGCCAGTGGAACCTCAAACATCTGGATGGCTGACGCGTTTCTGGGGCGTACCCCCTTCTTTAAAACCTAAATGGTCCATGTGTACACACACATACCTATATTAAGGAGGACATACAGGAGAGAGTTACCACGGACCATTTAGACTTTGAAGAAGGGGGTACGCCCTAGAAACGCGTCGGCTGTCCAGATGTTTGAGGTTCCACTGGCAGGTGCCGCAAGGTCCAGTCCAGCTGTCTGAAAAGCGCTTACTCAATTTTCCTTGTGAGTAGGACTATTGCTTTTTATTCTGTTAAAATTAAGTGGTATTGCACTAGGTCGGTGCGCCCTCCTTTCTTTTCTCTTTGGAGGGACATATTGACATACTGTAGGAACAGTTAGGAGATAATGATGCCAAGTGTTCTAAAGGACTGGGAACATTATAAGAAGTAAAGAATTGCTGATCCAGCCTGCAGCACAGATTTTTATAGAATATGAGCACAATGTATCAAGTATGCTACTATTTGAAGTACTTTACTGGATGTCTAACATTTTTAGTTGGTGCAGATCTTTTGGCATTATGCCCATGCAGGCTTCAGATGTAGTCACCATACTCAAGATTTTGCACATTTTTCTTTTTATACAGCTCTGAATTCAGATAGACCCAGAATCTAATATATCTACATTGAAACACCATTAGGTTCCACATTGAGTAGTATGACAATCATGCTTCACTGCATATACAGACTGATTTTATTGTTGTGGGTTTAGTAACACTTTAATCACCGCCATTAGCACTAACTGGCATTCCCCTTCTAAGAGGAAGGTTAAGTTGGACTTGCATAAAAACTTTCTTATTTACGTTTTGGAATCTTTTGGTTTTGGTTCCTTTTCTCCAACACTGCGAGCCCTTTTATGATGTACTGACAACCCAGGTGTCTATCAAAGGCTTTAAATCTTCTTTATTACATATACAGAGAGGCACACAATAGGGTTGCCCATTGTCTTCACTTCTCTTTGCACTGGTCATGAACCTTTGGCTGTTGCAATATGGACTAATCCTAGATGTGACACTCTTTTTATGTTGAAACAATAAAAATGTATTGAATGTAAAATTTAGTCCTTTGCATGTTTCTATAGGTGGTCTTTATTTTATCTGGCTTCTGTGGAAAAGGGAGAAGGTTAAGGGAAACACAAAGTGGGATCTTTATAAATACTGTATATGCTTTGTGTGGGATCTTTAAATATGCTGTGTGCATTCGAGGATCTTTATAATTCTATGGCTGCATCAGGGTGTTAGATGTTTTATAAATGGAAGGCTGCATGAGGTTGTGACCTTTATAAATATTGTCAAAAGTATTGGGACACATGCCTTTACACGCACATGAACTTTAATGGCATCACAATCTTAGTCTGTAGAGTTCAATATTGATTTGGACCATCCTTTGCTGCTAAAAAATGTCTCATCCAAGGTTTTTCTGATCAGTTGTGGTCCATTTCACGTTTATGAGGGTTCCCCTCTATGCTCCAGCAGCTGCCCAGGGAACCAATGTGCCAGTGCTAGTCTGTGTTGAGGTGGGTTTCGTACAGTAAATTTTATAATAGGAAGTATTGCATTAAATAAAATGCTAAACTATGTATAGTATGTAATAAAGACAAGGGCCATAAAGACTTGGATTAGCGAGTTTGGGGTGGAGGAACTTGACTGGCCTGCACCTCAACTCAATAGAACACCTTTGGGATGTATTAGACCAGAGACTGCGAGCCAAGCCTTCTCATCCACATCAGTGCCTGACCTCACAGATGCACCTCTGGAAGAATAGACACTCCTAAACCCTGTGGACAGCCTTCCCAGAAGATTTGAAGCTGTTATAGTTGCAAAGGGTGGCCAACTCAATATTGAACCCTACGGACTAAGACTGGGATGCCATTAAAGTTCATGTGCGTGTAAAGGCAGGAATCTCAATACTTTTGGCAATATAGTGTATGTGGTATTTCTTGTGGCGATCAGGAACTTGAATGTGCCTTGTTTGTGGACAATGTCTTTCTGTATGTTTCGTACCCCGCAAACTATAGTATTGGCTTTGCTGTTCTCCAATTCCCAAATTTTTGAGACTTGCATTCAATCGTACTAAAATTATGGCCTTGCCACAGACTGAGGTGGACTGGATTAAACGCACCTTTGATTTTCAGTGGGCCCATTCTTCAATCCCTTATTTAGGCATTTATTTACCTCCTTCTACTAACACCTTTTTATATAGGGCCAACTTCCCATCGCTTTTTCAACAGGTACGTTTGGACATGGATAGGTGGGCTACATACAGGGATGTATTTAGGTTTTGTGCTGCCCTAGGCCTGACTACTCGTGCACCCCTAATTTAAATATGACCCACCCCTTCCTGTCAAGGCCACACCCCTTGCTGTTAAAGACCTGCCCTTACCTTACCCTTACTCTATCCAAAATTAAATAGAAAAGTGTTCCTAAAGTTCTACTTTAGGCCCAAAATTCTGATAATTTTATGGAGAGGACTAAAAAGATATAACCATGCCAATGGTACAGCAGAAAACATATAGCACAGTGAGGAAGGTTTGTGGTCCAGGATGATAGGACAGTCAAAATTAGAAGCTCCGCCCCCCTACAGTTGCGGAATGCTTGCCTCTCTGCCCAGTCCATCCCATAAGACTGGCGCTACGCTAACAGTGCTACACTAATAGTGCAAGCCGGCAGAGACTCTTTCTGTGCTGCCCTAGGCCTGGGGCTTGTTGGCCTAGGCCAGGATACAGCTCTGGCTACATACCCTCTTCCCTGATTTGGATTAATCAATTCTGTTAGGATGCATATACTACGCAAGCCGTCAACCGTAACCTAGATGGGGTAAGTGTGGGGCTGGATGACCGACCGACACAGCCCACAGGGGGAGGGAGGATGGGACTGACCAATCTATCCGGGGACAGTTGTTTGCCACTCCCCCCTCAAAAAAAAACCAGCTGCCACTGCAAAACATGTTATTGTGTGCATAAGTATGTGTATCATGCATCGTCCTGTGTCACTTCTGGTAATAACTGGTATAAGCATTCACCTGAAGTTTTGTGGAAATGGATCAGGTGTAGGCAAATTGTCCCAGGAAAGTTGCACTTGGGATGTAGGCCCAGAGATATCAAGTATAGGTAGATAATTTGACTAATCCACTTTGCATGCATACTGATGCTTCAAATAAACCGATCCACAGAGATGGAAAACAAAAAACAAAACCCAATGTGCCTCTTGTATAGACCCCACAGGCTATAAAAACATGATAGGGGCTTTAACACTTCCACACTTTATCCAAAACAAGATTTATTTTTATTTTTAAAACTGACTTTTTTTAATTTCATTACCTCCAGTGCTAAAGACAAACTGAGGTAGCAGTGAAAAAAATAAAGGTAGTAAGAAATATCATGCAAAGTTTACTTTCTTTTGGCTACTACTGTTTCGTACCTGAATGGGCCCCATGCGGTAAGTTAAATGTCCTTCCAACCTACATGCGAGTATAAACTCAAAGTGTCGCAGAAAGGGGTCTTGGATCAATCAATGATGGGACTAATGAGATGCAAGTGTCACCATTTTTGCTGTCTTCTATCATTCTCTAACATTGAGTGTGCATACATAGTATACAATGTAATTGTGTGATTGCTGTTTTATATATCCTGCATATTTTAAATAACAAGTTACCCTTTTTGTTTTTGTTTTTATTTCAGAAATGAAAAAATAGTTTTCACTATGGAATGGATGTTATACAGTCTTCATGTGTTCTTCGTTGTTGAATCCCAAGAAATAAAACGTTATTTTTAAAAACGCTTCAAGGATCCTAAAAAGATTACCTACTGGAATTGGATCCCAAGGATTTAATTTATATAAACTGGTATAAATAACAGCAGCCATGCTTAAGCAGATATTAGCTGACATGTATATTGACCCAGATCTTTTATCGGAACTTAGTGAAGAACAGAAACAGATTTTGTTCTTCAAGATGAGAGAAGAACAGATACGGAGATGGAAAGAAAGAGAGGCCGAACTTAAGCTAAATGAAGTGTCACAGAAGCCGAAAAAAGGTAAGGACATGATTTTTATTATAGTCCGTTTACATTTTTGATCATTTGGTTTGGGCATTCTTCTGGCTTTGGGGGCAATGGTTTTCTTTAGCAATGTCCTTGTCCTTAAAATTACGCTAAACAACATCCTTGTTCACCAAAAATAATCCATATGTATCTACTACTTAAAGTGGGGTTCCACACGTTTTTTTTTTTTTTTTTTTATTCCTAAAATTCTTAAAATAAATTGAAAAAAAAATGTTATACTCACCTGAAAGGGCAGTTGCTATGCGGAAGTAGCTCTTCTGCCTCTTCTTCCACCACGGTGGATCTTCTGGTTCATCCTACGTCGCCGTGTCTTCTTGTGAATGAGCCGCGCTGCCTTTTGGGAACTGTGTGTCTCCCAAGAGGCAGCTGCCCATTCACAAAGCGCCGTGCGAGTCACGCATGCGCTGTAGCAAACTGGCAGTGAAGCTGTAAGGCTTCACTACCTGTTTCCCTTAGTAAGGATGGAGGTGCCAGCGATTGCCGTCAGGGGACAGACATCGCGGGCGACTAGGACAGGTAAGTGTCCTTATTAAAAGTCAGCAGCTACACTGTTAGTAGTTGCTGACTTTTTTTTTAAAAAAAATCGCGGGTGGAATCCCGCTTTAATTGCCATGTAATCTGTTTTCCATTAAATTTTCTTATAGTGTTTTTCTGCCTCCTTTTGTAATGTTCTTCTTTTTTTTTTTTTTTTTTTTTTTAAACCTCGCCTTTTTTCCCCCCTCACTTTTGATTGGAACAAACAGTGTATGCTAGTTGCATTCGTGTGTAATGCTCCCTACACACTACAATTCCTATAGTCCTTAGCCCATCTTGGGAGTGAGCCAGAGAGGAAGGATACATTCCTACATACATTGGCTCCATAGAGAATGAATTTAGCCACCAACAGGACATCAGATCACAGCCGGAACAAAAAAAATGTGGAGATTAGGAGAAGGCTGAGGACAATAGAAGGTACTTTTTTTTTTAGATAAAGTCGAGTTCCACCCTAAAAATTAACTTTCTTTTAACGGCAGCCGAAATGTCCCTTTAGGTTGCTGGGAGGAACAGACCTCTGCCACAGGCCTGGCTCGGGCCTCTGCCACAGGCCTCGTACTTCAGTACTCAGATGAACACGACGGATTGAGCGAATCCTCCCAGTAAATGCAATGAAAGGTCACTGGTTGACAGCTGCCATGTACCTGTCAAGGCCTTGGTGACCGGATCCCCGATGGTTCGTTCAAGTCTCCTGGACAACCTGCTTTTGGGTTCTCCCTGAGCCGATCCCCCATCGTTCAGCCCTCAGTTTAGGATCCTCTCAATAAAGTTGGGGACCCAGTAAGTCACTGGGGCTCTTCTCGACATCAAGATGGAGCTCTGCGTAGCATGCGACTCCGGCCAGGTGGGCCATGCCGACAGGGTCCGTGGATGCGCACACCCTGAAGGTGAATGCCGCACCTGCAACCTGGACCCCGCAAAGAGAACCAAGAATCATGGCGTCTGTCACAAATATACCCTCCCCAGGATGCCTTGCGAGGTCCAACTCCTCTAATTGGCTGCTGGGGAAAAGTGGCTCTGCCAGAACCCCTCTAGCGCCACCTGCCGCCCAGGGATAGGATCACATCCCTGGAGCG
Organism: Rana kukunoris; assembly: GCA_029574335.1. Classification (NCBI taxonomy): domain Eukaryota; kingdom Metazoa; phylum Chordata; class Amphibia; order Anura; family Ranidae; genus Rana; species Rana kukunoris. The sequence goes on from CM056049.1 coordinate 459,388,481, forward strand.
CAGACTGACCTACAGGACAGTTCTGGAATGACATCAGCCAGAATTTAGCACAATTATGAATGGGAGCAAAATAACTCTCCCATTCACCCACTAACTTTAGCGTAGTGCCTGTACTGAAAGTAAGGGGGCGCTACAGTTATGTTAACAATTCAGACAAGCCAAACATTTTTTCATAGAGTTGCATTGTAGCACTGAAAGAGGAAAACAACTCCCCTAAAGGAAAACACTTAGTCACTTTTTATAATTTTAATCACAATATTTTGTGGTTATATTTTGGGTTAAATACCTAGAACTGCTGGAATTATGTAAAGTTGCAGTGGAAATGTTTTTTTTTTTTTAATTGTTCTCTATTTAGGTTCCTCTAAAATGGTCCAGTGATGTGCATGTCTCCAGCTCTTCTCTACTCTCATGCCGCGTACACACGATCACTTTTTGTGATGGAAAAAAAAAAACAACGTTTTATGTGACGAAACAAAACAAAGTTTTTCAAACTTCATTTTCCAAAACGACGTTGCATACACACCATCGTTTTTCCAAAATGCTCTAGCAAAGCGTGGTGACATACACCACATCCGACGGCCCTCTGTTCTATTGAAGCTCCGTCTCATAACTTGCTTCTGAGCATGTGCGGGTTTAAAAACGTTGTTTTCAACGTCGTTTTGCCCACACACCATCACTTTTTAGGACACAAAAAATGACATTTTGAAAAACAACACAAAAAATTCAAGCATGTTCGAATTTTTTTTTTGGTCGTTTTTTTGAAGACATAAAACAACGTTTTGCCCACACACGATCATTTTAAATGACGTTTTTGAAAATGTAATTTTTTTTCATCACAAAAAGTGATTGTGTGTACGCGGCATCACTTCCGTGTCTCACTGGCTTTGCTGGGGCACCAGGAGCTGTTGCTATCAATCTGACAGTCTCCTGCTGCTGCCAATCACAGCCAGTGATGAGGGAGCCGGGGGCGTATAAGTCTGTGTTGGTGGACACAGCAGCGGGGCTCAGGAGCAAACACACACAAGTGCCCCCATAGAAAGAGGCTTACTATAGGGTAAGCCTCTGTAACAGAACCCCAAATGGGACAGGGGTTAAAGCCATTTAATATATTCCATTCCTGAACCCAAGACAGCTATCGACACAGTCAGGCAAACAAACCCCAATAACGAGACACACCGCTCTGTTTGAGGTTCCACACGGATAGACCCTTTATTGAGAAAATCAGGCTCTTATATACAGTCAGGATACTGCAGTCCAAATGAACAATGGCCCAACTCCACCCACAGCATCACACAATGAGCCCCAATATATATCTTTTTGGTAGACGACATGACTCCGGCTCCTGATCTAATTTACATGAGCTAATTACTACAGCTGATGTCTCAGACACATGCCCTTTAGACTGTCTGTTAACTTGCAATACACATTTATCACAGGACTCCTTTACACAATACAGGGTCAATAAGCACAAGCCACAATGACAGATCCTTTAGAAGCCATCCTAGATTCATTTACATCACAACAGACAGACAGGTGACTGAGTTGATGACATTAACACCTAACAGTATGTGTCCCCACATTATGAATGAGTCACTTTTTCAATTAACCTGTTGAGTTCTGAATCAACAAACAGCAACCAGTTCTCCACAAATATCCTGGAATATATTGGATAATGGATAATACATACATAATGGTCCCATCTCAGGTAGTCCAAGATGTATTCTGACTGTCCATTATTTTCTGGCTCATGCTTTAGAAGAGATTCTCGGTCCCACGGGCCCTCCCGTTACAGCCTCTTTTTAAGTAATGAAACCACCAAGCTATTTATTCACTCCCTCGTTATCTCTCTCCTTGACTTTTGCAACTGCCTGCTCATAGCCTATTTCTTCATAGGCTATCCCCTCTTCAGTCCATAATGAATGCTGCTGTCAGACTCATCTACCTTACCACTGTTCAATGTCTGCCACCCCTCTCCGCCAATCCCTACACTGGCTTCCGATCACTCAGCGAATTAAATTCAAAATACTAACTAATACTAATACTAACTAACATACAAAGCCAAGACTTCCTGATCTCAAGCTGTCTTGTCTCCTCCTTCCATGCTTGTCTCCAGGACATCTCCAGAACCTCTCCCATCCTCTTGAACTCGCTATCTCCTACTCTGGCTGAATTAAGGCAATCCCTGAAAACTCATCTCTTCAGGGTAGCATAGCACGCCTCCAACAAATCTTTTATCACTTCCATCAGCTCATTCCCTACAGTTTTTGTACCACTTGCCCCACCCTATTAGTTTGAAAGCTCTTGGAACGCGGGCCCCGTGTAGAACGTTGCACGCTTCTCTCAGGCGTCTGCCACAGATATACTCTCCCGCCAGCATTTCCAGAGGGAAAATCCTCCTCTGATTGGTTTCTGGGAGAAAGTGGGTCTGTCAGAACCCCTTCCAGCGCCAACTGTCACCCAGGGGTAAAAACACCTCCACTAGCATGCAGAATGGTCTAGAAAGCAGTTCTAAACTGACAGCAGCCTAAACTTAACCAATTTGTGATTGGGAGCAACTTAACTCTCCCATTCCCAACTAACTTTAACGTAACGCCCCGCCAAATAGGGGGGGGGGGGGGGGCGCTACCAGTGGCGTTTCTAGGGTATGGCAGCCATGGCAAGTGCCATGGGCGCCATGAGGAGGGGGGTGGCAAAAATCTACCCCCACACAAAAAAAAAAACACCCTCCTGTGGCTGCCTCCTGCACTAATGTAGCTCCCGTCATTGCGGCCAGCCTACTGAAGCGTAGCGCTGGCACAGCAATTGCTAATATTGCTACTTGGCCTGGGGAGGGGAGTGACAGGTGCCCCTATGACGGCCGATGACTGGCCATTGATGGCACAGTGGCTGCTTTTGATGGGCACAGTGGCTGCAATTGATTATTTTTTTCAGTTTGTTTGCGCCCCCCCAAATTTTCAGCACCTGCCGCCAGTGGCCCCCAGTGTCCTTCTCTGTCCTCGTCGCACTGTGTTCCTCCCTGTCCCTGGTTATCTGAAAGGTTTCAAATGTTTTGACAGGGGGCGCAGTTTCAGTGTTTGCCACAGGCGCCGTTTTCACTAGATACACCTCTGGGCGCTACATACATAATTGCATTAATTGGTGTTTTAAATGTGTGTTCACGAAAAATGTACTATACTTTTACCTTTAAATCAGACTGAATTTGGGGCAATCTGAGTCTGCATGACAGTTATCGCCGATTTAAATATCTCACTTCTAGAAAAAAGCAATCGCTAAATACAAAAGCTTCCTGTTTGTTTGTGGAAGTGATTTAGAGTGCCAGGGATTATTACAACGAAGCAGGAAGATAGGATCTAAGCAAGTAAAAAAAAGGAAGTCGCACAAAGGATACATTTAAAAAAACACCAGCTGTTTTCAAAAGGTCAAAATAAAATCAACTTTTTTTAATATAAGGCAAAATTAGGGTCCTGTGATGATTTTTTTTTTAAAGACTACTAGAGCTGAAACGATTAATCGATATTATCGATAATATTCGATAATGAAAATCGTCAACGATTTTCATTATCGAATAAGCGGCCCATTCAAAGCCGCGGCCTCAATTACCGTTTGCCGCGGGCCCGCCGCGATCGAGCAGCGGGGGAGGTGGGGGAGCATGGAGGCACATGATCCTGTGTCTCCGTGCGCCCCCACCACCTCCGCCGCGCGATCGCCGCGGGCCCGCGGCAAACTGTAATTGAGGCCGCGGCTTTGCGGCCTTGTGAAGTCCCAAGCTCTTCCTTCTGTGAGCTTGCGCCATCTGGTGGTGGCCGTTTGACATTACAAGTTAAATTACATTACAATTGCTGTTTTTCACTGCCATCTCATAATTAGAACCCCCAAACATTATATATATTTTTTATTCTAACACCCTAGAGAATAAAATGGCGATCGTTGCAATACTTTGTGTCACGCCGTATCTGCGCAGCGGTCTTACAAGCGCACTTTTTTTTGATTTTTTTTTTTTATTAAAAAATAAAACCGTAAAGTTATCCCAATTTTTTTTTAGATTGTAAAAGATAATGTTACGCTGAGTAAATTGATACCCAACATGTCAAGCTTCAAAATTGCGCCCCCGCTCGTGGAATGGCGTCAAACTTTTACCCTTTAAAATCTCCATAGGACGAGGTTTAAAAAAAAATACAAGTTGCATGTTTTGAGTTACAGAGGAGGTCTAGAGCTAGAATTATTGCTCTCGCTCCAACAATCGCGGTGATACTTCACTTGTGGTTTGAATACCGTTTACATATGCGGGAGCTACTCGCGTATGTGTTCGCTTATGCGCGCAAGCTCATCGGGACGGTGCACGTTTTCGGGCTCCTAACTTTTTTAGCTGGCTCCTAGATTCCAAGCAAATTTGTCAAGCCCTGCCGTGAGGATTAGTGCCCCAGCATTGGTGTTCCTGGGAGGAATAGTACTGCTGCAAAGTTGTGTAATGTTAAACGTTTTTTAATCTGCTGTTTGAGTGTAACATGTTTTTTCATTATTACTGTTAAATAAACGAAAAAATTCCACATTACGTTTTTTTAATGATTTTATCCGATTAATCGATTAATCGAAAAAATAATCGGCCGATTAATCGATTATGAAAATAATCGTTAGTTGCAGCTCTAAAGACTACAGCTTTTACTGAATATGCACGTACACCTAACTGTTACAGAAAAGTATGATCTGCAAACTATATCTGTGCAATGGACACAAGAGCTCAGCTGAGCTTCTGAGATCGTGTGACCAGAGTGTTATCACAGGTTAAAGATAATAATAAATTATATGTAAGAGGCAGCAAGTGAAACCAATCGGAACCATAGCTATGGCAAAACCAAAACATTCACCTACTTTTGACTTCATTAATCCTAGATTTTCTATGTTTTGTAGGGAATGTTTATAAATGTTAAAGTGGAGTTCCACCCAAAAGTGGAAGCTCTGCTTATCTGCCTCCCCCCTTTCCGATTCCACATTTGGTACCTTTCGGCAGGGGAGGGGGGGGAGCAGATACCTGTCCCCACTTCCACGAGATCTCGCCACAACGAGATCACTCAGAAGTTTGGCCCCCCTCATTCCTCCTCCGCCGGGCCATTCAGAAAGTGCATCATGCTTCGTGCATGCGCAGTAGGGAACCCGCTGTAAAGCCGAAGAACTGTGCTTTACTTGTGCTTTCACTGAGAGGGATGCTGTTTTAAGGATAGTCACAAGTAGCCCTTTGTGTTCTGTGCTGTTTTACTGAAGTAATGATTCTCAGCTTGACTCTCTGTTGTTAGAAATTCTTAAAGGGTGAGTTCACTTTTTATAACATGTTACACCCATGTTCGGGGTGTAACATATAACATGATGTTATGAAAGCACAGACCCCGCACCTTCCCCTATCCCCGCTGTGCCAGCTAGTGGGGGTTCTTCTCCACTGGCTAGCTGTCCAAATTTTTGTGCTCGTGCGGGACTCTGCCCACCTGGCCGCGTGACTTATTCACAGTGCTCTGTGAATGGAAACTACAAGGTTCGGCAGCCTTTGCGGTTGTTGGCTTGTCTTTTTATAATGCACTACCATGACACTGTGAGTGCTGTGATAGGCCATTCATTCTTCCTATCAGCATGTATCATCTGAAACGAGGGAGACCTGTATGTCATCAGTTATCTGTTGCAATGCTTTACAGGCTCCTGCAACAAAAATTATTTTTTTGTACCTGTAAAAAAATGTTTTATTTATTATTTTTTCTGAAAAGGTAAACTTATCCTTTAAGCCAGCCAGAGATGATTTGAAACTGGGCCAGTTCAGCAGGAATCTCTTGCAGGCTGGTTGATCTATCAATTAACTTCAGTACAACCAGCTTGTTCCTGTTTTTTTTTTTTTTTTGTACGATCGCACGATCATTTGTATTCTGATGGTGTGGAAACCTCCCGCTGTCAGAATACTATAGCGTAGCTGGAGGTATTCCCCCCCCCCCTCCCCCATCAACACTGACTGACTGGGGGTGAATCAAGCGATCGCATTATAGAGATTATAGAAAAAGCAAGTCTTATCGAGACTATGCTAGTAGCCACAAGTTAACCTGATTAAGCCACAGACATGCTTGTGCAACTTTCAGAATCTTTATTTTATTCTGTGATGTATGGCTTCTCTTGACATTCTGAACCTGTTTTGCATTATTCCTTCTAACTTTGCACTTTTATTAAACTGCAAGATAGTTACTCCCTGTCTGATCAATCAGCCGATTCAAAAAGGTGGCAACCACCCCAATCTATTACTAGCCTTTATAGTAAGGTGCACATGGAGGGGGCTTTGCACATTACAAAAATAAAATTACCCAGCACACATACCAGCTAGCCTGCAACAATACCAAATTAGCTGTAATGGTTCACGTTAAAACAGAGGCCTTAATTGCACATATTTGCAAATGTATACTGTGACCCTAACTCTATAGTTTTGTCTCCAAATTGGTGCAGGTTTGCCTGGAGGTAGCCCAATCCTCCATAACCCATAGCTGACCAGCCGCTGCAGTTGTACTGCGGTAGGTAGGTGTGGCTGAGCAAATCGCCGTAGCTGTACTTCACTCCTTTTAAGATGTCGCAGCAGGCGCATTCACACACCTGCTGCGTGTCCCCGGAGACGATGCGCGTGACTGGTGGCCACGATGACCACCGGGCACCCGTGATCGCTCGTGACAGAGCGAGAACAGGGTTCTGTGTATGTAAACACACAAATCCGGTTCTCTCAGGCGAGAGGAGACCGATCATGTGTTCATACTAAGTATCAACAAATCGGTCTCCTCCCCTAGTCAGTCCCACCCCCCTACAGTTAGAACACACCTAGGAAACACGAATAACCCCTTGATCGCCCCCTAGTGTTAACCCTTTCCCTGCCAGTGACATTTATACAGTAATCAGTGACTATTTTTAGCTCTGATCGCTGTCCATGGTCCCAAACTAGTGTCAAATGTGTCTGCTCTATCCGCCGCAATGTTGCAGTCCTAATAAAATTCGCAGCTCGCCGCCATTACTAGTGAAAAAAATAATAAATTACAAATCTATCCCCTATTTTGTAGACGCTATAACTTTTGCGCAAAACCAATCAATATATGCTTATTTCAATAATAATGAACTGAACTGATGAATTATTTTTTGGGGATATTTATTGTAGCAAAAAGTACAAAATATATATATATATATTTTTTAAATTGTCAGTGTTTTTTTTTTTTGTTTATAGCGCAAAAAATAAAAACCGATGGCGCCCCGCGAATGGTCCGCATGTCATGTCTCCCCAGGGGTGTATCAAGGGATTGCAGGCCAAGAGGGGACTTCCAGTTTACCCGCCACCAACACAGTGCCAGATAGAGATGAGCTGGGCAAGATAGAGAAAGTTGAACTTGAGATCAGCTCTGACATTTTACCCCTCCCCTTGCTGCCTGCACAACCAGTGAGAGGAGAGGAGCTGCTTCTACTCCTCTCCCTCCTCTCGTCCTGTGTCTGCCCACCCACTCTCCCTGACACACTGTTCTGCTGCCTAAGGGATGTGGGTGGGAATATTCAAACTAAAGCCAAACAGAAAGGAAAGATGGAGTCTGATATCCATCCATCCATCCATCCAGTCAGTACCTCCTGCCTCCGAGTGAGTACACTGTACACTGATGTAGGGGTGCTCTTCATAACCTTCTCTCTCTCACTCTCTTCACCTTTCTTTCTTTCTTTCTTTCTCCCTATTATCTGTCTATCTTTCTTTCTATCCACCTTTCTTTCTTTCTTTCTATCCACCTCTCCTTCTTTCCACCTTCTCTTTCTTTCTATCCATCTTTCCATCTCTCTCTCTCTCTCTCTCTCTCTCTCTCTCTCTCTCTCTCTCTCTCTCTCTCTCTCTCTCTCTCTCTCTCTCTCTCTCTCTCCTTCCTTCCTTCCTTCCTTCCTTCCTTCCTTCCTTCCTTCCTTCCTTCCTTCCTTCCTTCCTTCCTTCCGTCTATCTATATTTCTTTATATCACCCCATCATTAATTAGAGAAAAACCTTGGTCCGTTTCGCCCCCTTGCTGTGAGTGACATGTTATTTACATATCTCATGCACTAGCCTGGAGACAGTCATTATTTTTTAATTCCCACCCCCACTCCTTTTCTGAAGTCATGTGGTTACTTTTCTGGATTTTGACTGGATGTTGGTGATCATAGCAGAATTTAGTGTAAGGAATACATAGGAGAAAATGCATGCTGACAAGGGGATTGTAGAGGTGGGCGGGGAGTCTACTAACATCACAACTCCACCCACCGAGCTCCAGACAACAGATCCACCCACAGAATCTGCAGTTTTTCTGTTCTTATAACAGACAGAGGGGAAACATTTGACAGGTAAGGATACATGCAGGAGACATCTATATCTTTATAGATCAGCACTATGGCAGTAGTTTAGAAAGGATGAGAGTGGGTTTACATCCACTTTAACTGCTTGCCGACCAGCAGTTATATGGCGGCAGGTTGGCTTGGCTGCGCGAGATCACGTAACTATACATCATCTCGCGGATCAGCTAATAGGGGCGCTCGCCCCCGTTCCCAACGCGCGCGATCACCGCCGGGCATCCACGATCGCTCGTTACGCACAGCTCCCGGTCCTGTCAGGGGGAGAAATGCCTGATCTCTGTTCATACAATGTATGAACAGCGATCTGTCATATCCCCAAGTCAGTCCCACCCCCCTTAAGTTAGGACATACACAGGGAACATAATTAACCCCTTCCTCACCCCCTAGTGTTAACCCCTTCCCTGCCAGTGGCATTTTTATAGTAATCAATGTATTTTTATAGCACTGATCGCTATAAAAATGTCAATGGTCCCAAAAATGTATCAAAAGTGTCTGCCATAAGGTCGCAGTACCGATGAAAATCGCCGCCATTACTCGTAAAAAAAAAAATATTAATAAAAATGCCATAAACTATGCCCTTTTTTGTAGACGCTATAACTTTTGCGCAAACCAATCAATAAACGCTTATTGCGTTTTTTTTTTTTTTTTTTTACCAAAAATATGTAGAAGAATATGTATCGGCCTAAGCTGAGGGAAAACATATATTTTTATATATATATATATATATATATATTTGGGGATATTTATTACAGCAAAAAGTAAAAAATATTGCCTTTTTTTCAAAATTGTTGCTCTATTTTTGTTTATAGCACAAAATATAAATACTGCAGAGGTGATCAAATACCACCAAAAGAAAGCTCTATTTGTGGGAAAAAAAGTACGCCAATTTTGTTTGGTAGCCACGTTGCAGGACCGCGCAATTGTCAGTTAAAGTAATGTAGTGCCGAATCGCAAAAAGTGGCCCGGTCATTGACCAGCAATATGGTCCGGGGCTGAAGTGGTTAAGCAAAAGACTAAACGAAAAAAAAAGTAAATGGTGTGCTGTGCTACAATATTGTATAACACTGCCTTATAGCCCAACACAACTGATACCAGCCCTCATGCTAAAACTGCTGAACGAATATTCTTATTGTACTAGGGTCTCAATGTGTCTTTTTTTTTATTTTTATATTTATGCATATATGTGGTTACACTAGATGTTAAAAGAGATGTATGTTAACTGTTATATATACCCTTTAGCTACAAGGAGTGGTTGCACCACACCTCTGGAGGGTCAAACAGAAGTGTTTGGTTAGTTGGTGTGTCTCACAGCTTTGATAAAGAATGCTTGATCAACAACTTGAGAATCTTTGTACTTGCATTCCATAAAGTTATAGTTAAGAGATGTTTCACATAGTGACGGCAAGACTTTTCATTTATGTATAATATCTAGTTTGATATGTGGTTAAGCTGCATTTGAGGCGTTCCTGCATCAAAATCTTAAAATGTATTGTAATAATATATCCTAAAAAAAAAAAAAGCATATTATGATGGCCATTATTGACATGAGCGCTTTATAATGAAACAAGCATTCCATGGTCTTGCGCATAATAATTTTCAATGTCAATACCAGTACTAAACCCAGGACCCTGCATTCTCTATATCTGGTCTCCCACAGTACACAAAACATGGAAATGCAATTATTTTAGTAAATATAAACTGCTAAACACCCTTTCTCATCAGCAGTTAGAGCACACTTGTGACTTATATCAGTGTCTAGTCAAGCATTGGTTAAAGCTTGAAGGAGGAGTTTCTGACTTTGCTATGAGACTACAAGACCCCTGACCCTCTGTTTGGACAGTGCTGATTGGCTCTGTGCTAATCACATGCACACTGCCAAGAAAAAAAAACCTCTCCTAGCAATACTGACCAAACCAAGCATGTGCAGCCTGACTCCATAGACTCGTGTTATCAGGAAATTATCAGGGACAGTGGAAGGAGGGGAGGAGCAGATAAGACAGGATCAAACAGCCCCTTTACACAATGCGGAGGATTAACCCCTTAGGTTCCTCAGTGAGTATAACAATGTGTGTTTAGTAACACTTTAATTCTGGCCATTGAAATTATTGCTCAAGCACTAGCTTTTAGGCAGAGCATCGTTTCTCGCTGCAGATCTTTGCTCCTTCCCTGCCAGTGATTGACATAGAGCAGGGAGAAGAGCAAACGAGCATACTAATTGGTTGCAGTTGCAGCCTGAGACTAAAGCCTATTACACAAGAGATTATCGTCCGTTTTTTGTTTTGTTTGCATGCAAGTCTCCATATCGAAAATGAATAGTTTACTAAAGTATAAAAATTCTCGTATGACAAAATAAAGGTTTGGAAGGGATGTAATGTATTTGTATTGTATTTTTGGAAGGAAACTGTACTGAATAAACGAAAATCGTTCGAGAAAATATTTTGTGTTTGTCCTTTTGGAAAAATTTTGATAAAGCTGATCAGTTTATCATCATACAAAATATACTGCTTTCAAAGTGATTGTATGATATTCTGATCTTGTGTATGTGGCTTAAGTCGGCTCCTAGCAATTGGGGGGGGGGGGGGGGTTCTATTGGCCACCACCTTGGCCAGATAGTAGCACCTCTGCTCAGACCTAAAGGGGAGCAAGAGGAGAAACTGTGCTGTAGGGTGAGAGGGCAATGAGGCGGTTTCGGAACAGGCCCTGGCAGTATATGTGCCAGATTTTTGTAAGGGCAGAGTGGGCTGAATTGACAGGGAGCCTGCACTTCTGAGTAGGAGCATTAGGGGTGCTAATTGGTAAAAGGAGGCTGCTGTGACTGCCCAGAGACTGAGCTGTGCAGAGTAGCTTTATTGAGCACTGCTGAGCTGGGACCCAGAGAGAGCAGGCCTTTACCCCTGCCTGTAACAGAGACTGAGCTACTGCTCGTACTGACCAGAGGTTGGTCTTACCAGAAATGGCGGTGCTGATCAGAGGTTAATTCTGTGTGTACTGTACTGTTCTGCGCTGCATAGAGAAAAGAATCACAGGGCTGTAAGCTGTACTGTGCTAGGTGGAAAGCCTTAGGCAATGTAGAGCTGTGCAGTGATACAGAGCTGCTTGTGAACTGAAAGATCCTGAGTGAGAGACTGACTGCAGAGAGCTACAGTGGCAAAGCAATATAGGGCAGAGCTACTACAGACAGGGCCAGATTAAGAACATCATGGGCCTGGTGCTGAGGATTTTGGTGGGGCCTTTTATAAATAATAAATAAATGCGTGGGAATCACAGCACAGCAATGGAGGGCCCAGTCTGAAAATCTAAGTGTACCCTAATGTGCTAATATGCTGTGCATACTTGTACATTGTGGCATAACCTACCCCAGGGCCTCTAAAAGGTAGTAATGTCAGGAAAATGTACTACTGACCCAGTGGCCCTTGGGCAGTGCATAGTTGCCAACATTTAAAAAATATTTTCAGGGACACTTTTTTTCACAAGTGCTATATTTAGAGTAGCTGAGATCCCCAATGTTCCTCTGTACATCACAGTAGTAATCACAAAATTAAATAAGTTCTAATAATGGAACAGAACAAATATGAGAACTGAGATTTACTTTAGTTGAACTAACAAAAGTTAGTCCATTCTAGAGCTGGTAACATTGAGGGTATTCAGTATAATTTTAAAGAACTGTTTTTGCGGGTAAGCGATATGGCGGAGGAGTACGGATGGTATATAAGTGGGAAGTATGTGCAGGTGAGTGAGAGGAATGTGGAGGGTCTAACATTGGGCACTGTGTACAGGAGAAGAGTGGAAAGGGTACGGCAAAAGGCACAATGTACAGGTAGAGGAGTGTGGAGGGTATGACAGTGGGCAGTATGTACAGGAGAGGAGTGTGGAGGGTATGACAGTGGGCAGTATGTACAGGAGAGAAGCATGGAGGGTACGACAGTGGGCTGTATGTACAGGAGAGAAACCTGTGCCTGCTATCACAAAATTCCTGTCGGAAAATCCGATTGTGTGTACGAAATAATATAAAGTAAGACAAATTAATACTCTGTATTTCCTAACTCCTTCCTGCTTGCCCTCACATCGCAATAACTGGGGTATTATGACTGGGGCATGAGGTCGGCCTAGTCATGTGACCACTGTTATTGGCTGTCATGATCATGATTCAGTCTTTGACAGCTCAGTCTCTGCTGGGGGCATGCATTGGACACATTCTGAGCACGGAAACCTCTGCCACCCACTGATATCTATGTGTTCCCTCCCTCTTCACCACTGCATGTATGCATTATGTGGGCAACAAGAGGTTAAAGGCAGATTCTTAAATTGTACATGTGTGAACTGTATTGGCTGTCAAAGGATTTGTAATTCTTTTCAGTCAATTACAAAATACATCTCTGCAAGGCAGCACAGACGGGGAGCCTTTTTTGTTACAAAAAGGAGTACAATGCTGTAATATCCCCTCCTGCAGCCTACTTAAAGGGGTTGTAAAGGTAAAAAAAAAAATCCCTAAATGGCTTCCTTTACCTCAGTGCAGTTTTCCTTCACTTACCTCATCCTTCCATTTTGCTTTTAAATGTCCTTATTTCTTCTGAGAAATCCTCACTTCCTGTTCTTCTGTCTGTAACTACACACAGTAATGCAAGGCTTACTCCCTGGTGTAAAGAAAGCCTCTTGAGGGGGAAGGGGGCGAGCAGGCGTGTCAGGATGCCCACTAACACACAGCTCCTTTCTCTATTTGCAAAGTAGATGGCGTCCTGACCCTCCTGCTTGCCCCCTCCTCCCTCAAGAGGCTTTCTCCACACCAGGGAGAAAGCCTTGCATTACGGTGGTGAGTTACAGACAGAAGAACAGGAAGTGAGCATTTCTCAGAAGAAATAAGGACATTTAAAAGCAAAATCGAAGTATGAGGTAAGTGAGGGAGGACTGCACTGAGGTAAAGGAAGCTATTTGGTGGAAACAATTACGTTTACAACCCCTTTAATTTAAAGTAAAGCAATAGCAACGCCATCAACAGTCATTTTAAAACTTTAGTAAATAACTCACCAGTACAAAATTCTTCTCATTGCTTGGCACTGCTGTGTTTGCTGTTTTTAGTTATACGCTGTTAATTGGCCAGTTCTGTAATTGTTCAAACATTTTTTCCCTGCCGATTGATCAGTTCCAGATGTAACATGGTTCATTACCAATTGTTTAGGAGACTTCAAAAAACAAAAGAACGGTGCTATATATCAAAGGGAACGTATTGTGACATATATTGGCAACAATCATGCTAAGATTTATCTGAGAAGCAACAAAGAATTCTATTGTGCTAGAAACCTGGTACAACACAATAATGAAAAGGAGCACTCTAACCTTTAATATTTCCATACATAATGGCGTTCTGTTGTAGTGTTACATTTTATTTTGTCGTGGTAAAATAAAACCTTCATTCTCTTGTCACTAAGAGCAGAAAGAAAAGTTAATTGTTAGCCATGACTCAGGGCACTAATGCTTTGTGATGAATTGTTTGAGCCTTCTAATTCCTGTTATGCTTCATTCTACTGCCGAGGAATGTGGATCTTGTTAACTCTATCTGTAGTTGGGTACAGTAGCTGCTTTTTGGAGATAACAATATTTTTCCGCTCCTCCTAACCAGCACTAAAATGAAGTTTCTTATATGACACAACAATATTGTTACTTTTTTTTTTTCCAAGCCACAGTCAAAATTACAGATATGTAACAACAAACTAGCAAAGTCCTATGTAACATGTTTGGAAAGTAACATTAACATTTAGGCCTCATGCACACAGGGCGTTTATACATCTGCTTTTAGCAGCGTCAGATGTTATTCTATGTGTCCATACACACAGGTTTTTAGGAGCTGTAAGTGGCATAGACGTTTTCAAGCTGTAAAAAAAAAAAAAAAACCCAGGGCCAGAGCGTTCTGAGGACTGGTGTTGGAGCTGTAAAAACGTCTGATGCTGGTAAATGCTGCTAAATGTGCCCCAAAGCACCCCCCCTTATGTTGAGGGCATGTAGTATTGTATGGTCCAGGAGGATGACAGCCATGCCAGGCTGCATGCTTGGATAAAGGTCTGGTATAGATTTTGGGGGGAACCCAACGCCATTTATTTTATTTTTTTTAGGCGTGGGGGGTTCCCCTTAAAATCTATACCAGACCGAAGGGTCTGGTGTGCTCTTGGGGCGGAACCCCATGCCATTTTTTTTTGTTTTGTTTCTATTTTGGCGAGGGTTCCCCTTCAAGATCCTCGGCGCACAAGCTGCCTTCTCGTCAGGTCATCGTGTTCTGACTTAATCAAAATCATTGGTCTCTCATAGGGAACCATTGATTTTGAATAGAGGCAGGGAAACGCCGCTAAAAGCTAGCGCAGCTAAATGTGCATTAACATCAATGCAAAAAGCTTTGTAAAGTACGTTTTTACAGCCGTTAAAACGCCCTGTGTGCATGATACCTTAAAGCGGAGTTCCACCCAAAAATGGAACTTCCGCTTAATCCACTCCCCTCCCCCTTACATGCCACATTTGGCATGTAATTTTTTTGGGGGGGAGTGGGGGCTTCAGGAGGAGTGGGACTTCCTGTCCCACTTCCTGCTTCCGCTGAGGGGCTGGTAAGGCGATTAGGCTTAATCGCCTTACTGCAGCCCCTCCCGTAGGCGATCATCTAGGACACTGACAGGTCCTAGACGATCGCCTGTCCAATCAGCGGCGAGCCGGGTTCCCACATTAGAAATGAAGACGCCGGACGGGGAGGGGGGGGAGGAGCGGAGCCCCCTGGCGCATCGCTGGAACGCTGGAGCAGGTAAGTGATTGTTTATTAAAAGCCAGCAGCTACACTTTTTGTAGCTGCTGACTTTTAATAAACAAAACTTTTGGCTGGAACACCCCTTTAAAGTGGTTGTAAAACCTGTTACACCACCTATAGGAAAGCCTATAATAATGCTTACCTGTAGGTACTGTGAATATCTCCTAAACTTTCACTGTATTCGCATGTGCCAATACCAAAGGCACATGCTAATACAGTGAAAGTTTAGGAGATATTCACATGTGCCAATACTAATGGCCACATGCGCACTGAAGAAACGGCCCACTCGTGCTGTTTCTGCAGGAGCCGTGCCATGACCGAGCCCGCGAACACGGAAGTGACTCCGGGAGACAGACATGTCGCCGGACACACCGGTGTGCAGGGACCGCTGCAACAGCTTTGATCTATGGTAAGTATTTCCTAATGAGCTAGTATATGAACCATACTAGCTCATTATGCTTTTTGTTTTGCAGGTTTTCATTTATTTTATTATAATTTTTTTTGGAGTTTACAACCACTTTAAAATTTAAGCTGAACACTAAGCAAATAAAACACCCTTTAATTTTGTTATGAATTAATAAAAATGTGATTGTCTTCCATTCTCTAGACTAGGGGTGCCCAACCTTTTGAAGCACAAGGGCCACTTAAGTGACTTGTGCTGCGGTTTACCCGCATCGTGGGTGCAACGCAGTGTAGTTTTGGCTTTCCTGCACTTTGCAATAGACTTCCATTGTATTCTGCAGGTGTGGCGCATTTTAAGAAAACTCACAAACTTGCAGGTAATAACAGAAGTCTATGGCTCAGTGCAGATAACCCGCAGGCAAACTGCTCTGCACCTGTGGGTCAAGTTGAAAGCAGCCCAGTAACCACTGCAGAACAGATATGCCCATATATACACTGTGATTTTAGTAATAAACTGACATTTAATAACAGTATTCTATTCCATCCCAGAGCAGGAGGTCGCGGGCCACATCAGAGGGCTCCATGGGCCACATGTGGCCCCCGGGCCACTGGTTGGGCACCCCTGCTCTAGACCTATCACCAGTGGTGTATTTAGGAATTGTGCTGCCCTAGGCCTGTCTAAACTTGTGTAACCCCTAATTTAAATATGATCCACCCCTTTATGTTAAGGTCACACCCCTTCCTGGTTAAGACCTGAATTGAAATTGTCCAGTGGGGACACTAGTTCTGAGGGCCTTGGGGGGGGGGGGGGGATTCCCTTAATCTGCAGAAATTTCCCCTCACTTCCTGTTTGGCTATGGGGCAGGAAATAAAGATAAATGAACTGACGGCCCAAAAAAAAAAAAAATGTAACATGGACTATAACCATCCATTACTCTATCCAAAATGGAAAAAAAGTGTTGTCTATAGTTCTACTTTAAGCACAAATTTCTGCTAAATTCATGGAGGACTAAGGATATAACCATGCCAGTGGTGCAGCAGAAAATATATAGCACAGCGATGGAGGCAGGGCCGGCGCTAGGCATAGGCAAATCAGGCGGCTGCCTAGAGCGCCAGGGTAGGGGGAGCGGCAAAATCTGGTACCCCAGCCATTCGCTGGGGATTCGGATCATCAAAATACCTCCTGGACCGGAATTTTAGAAAAAAACTTCACCTTCACAACGCTATTCCCAGCCTGCAGCGCTGTAGAAGCGGCAGTGAGATGAGGGGAGAGAGCTGGGACAGCAGCTGGCCGGAAGTGCTGCTTGAAGATTGATGGTGGAAGTTGCTGTTGAACTGGCCAGGGCGGGTGAGATGGAAGCCCTACATGCAAGCCGCATGCTTGCTATGATGTCCGATCGCCCCCACCTCCTTCTGGTCGCTCGGGGTCGGGATCTGTAGTGAGATAAGGAGAGACTGGCAGCAGGGCCGTTCTCCTTCAGTAAAGACTTAACCCCCGCTGGCTCAGGTACACAATACAAGCACAAGCAGGACACTCAGTGCTGCAGCATGCACCCTGTCACAAGAATTTAAAAAATGTACTCTAGTCTCTGCTGTCAAGTTTACATTGCACTGTATACAGAGGGGGAACTGGTTTGTGTGTGTGGAAGGGCAGATATGTATGTATGTGTGTGTGTGTGTGGGGGGGGGGGGGGCAGAGTGGGAACATGTGGGGGGGGGCAGATTGTGTGTGTGGGGGGTACAGAGTGGGAACGTGTGGGGGGGCAGATTGTGTGTGTGTGTGGGGGGGGGTACAGAGTGGGAACGTGTGTGGGGGGGTACAGAGTGGGAACGTGTGGGGGGGGGGGGGGGGGGGCAGATTGTGTGTGTGGGGGGAATATTGTGTGTGTGGGGGGTACAGAGTGGGGACTGGGGGGTACAGAGTGGGAACGTGTGGGGGGGTAGATTGTGTGTGGCGGGGTACAGAGTGGGAACGTGTGGGGGGGACAGATTGTGTGTGTGGGGGGGGGAATATTGTGTGTGTGGGGGGTACAGAGTGGGAACGTGTGGGGGGGGGGGGGCAGATTGTGTGTGTGGGGGGTACAGAGTGGGAACGTGTGGGGGGGCAGATTGTGTGTGTGTGTGGGGGGGGGGGGGGGGGGAAACAGAGTGGGAACTGGTGTTGTCGGAGAGAGATGTGTGTGGGGGGGGTACAGAGTGGGACCTGGTGTGTGTGGGGGGAAAGGTGTGTATGTGTGGGGGTACAGAGTGGGACCTGGTGTGTGTGGGGGGGGTACAGAGTGGGGACTGGGGGGGTACAGAGTGGGAACAGTGTGGGGGTGTGGGGGGGGGGGGGGGGGGCAGATGTGTGTGTGTGTGGGTACAGAGTGGGAACGTGTGGGGGGGCAGATTGTGTGTGTGTGGGGGGGGGGGGGGGCAGATTGTGTGTGTGGGGGGTACAGAGTGGGGAACGTGTGTGGGGGTGTGTGGGGGGGTACAGAGTGGGAACGTGTGTGGGTGGTGTTGGGGGGGCAGATGTGTGTGTGTGGGGGGTACAGAGTGGGGACTGGGGGGTACAGAGTGGGAACGTGTGGGGGGGTAGATTGTGTGTGGGGGGCGGGTACAGAGTGGGAACGTGTGGGGGGGACAGATTGTGTGTGTGTGGGGGGAATATTGTGTGTGTGGGGGGTACAGAGTGGGAACGTGTGGGGGGGGGGGGGGGGGGCAGATTGTGTGTGTGGGGGGTACAGAGTGGGAACGTGTGGGGGGGGCAGATTGTGTGTGTGTGTGTGGGGGGGGGGGGGAAACAGAGTGGGAACTGGTGTTGTCGGAGAGAGATGTGTGTGGGGGGGGTACAGAGTGGGACCTGGTGTGTGTGGGGGGAAAGGTGTGTATGTGTGGGGGTACAGAGTGGGACTGGTGGTGTGTGGGGGGGTACAGAGTGGGGGACTGGGGGGTACAGAGTGGGAACGTGGTGGGGGGGGGCAGATTGTGTGTGTGTGGGTACAGAGTGGGAACGTGTGTGGGGGGGGGGGGCAGATTGTGTGTGTGGGGGGTACAGAGTGGGAACGTGTGGGGGGGCAGATTGTGTGTGTGTGTGTGTGGGGGGGGGGGTGTACAGAGTGGGAACTGGTGTTGTCGGAGAGAGGTGTGTGGGGGGTACAGAGTGGGGCTGGTGTGTGTGGGGGGGAAAGGTGTGTATGGGTGGGGGTACAGAGTGGGACCTGGTGTGTGTGGGGGGGTACAGAGTGGGGACTGGGGGGTACAGAGTGGGAACATGTGGGGGGGGCAGATTGTGTGTGTGTGTGGGGGGGGTACAGAGTGGGAACGTGTGGGGGGGTTAGATTGTGTGTGGCGGGGGTACAGAGTGGGAACGTGTGGGGGGGACAGATTGTGTGTGTGGGGGGGGGAATATTGAGTGTGGGGGGGGTACAGAGTGGGAACGTGTGTGGGGGGGCAGATTGTGTGTGTGTGGGGGGGGTACAGAGTGGGAACTGGTGTTGTCGGAGAGAGATGTGTGTGTGGGGGGGTACAGAGTGGGGCCTGGTGTGTGTGGGGGGGGACAGGTGTGTATGTGTGGGGGTACAGAGTGGGAACGTGTGGGGGGGACAGATTGTGTGTGTGGGGGGGGAATATTGTGTGTGGGGGTGGTACAGAGTGGGAACGTGTGTGTGGGGGGGCAGATGTGTGTGTGTGGGGGGGGGGGGGGTACAGAGTGGGAACTGGTGTTGTCGGAGAGAGATGTGTGTGTGGGGGGGTACAGAGTGGGGCCTGGTGTGTGTGGGGGGGACAGGTGTGTATGTGTGGGGGTACAGAGTGGGACCTGGTGTGTGCGTGGGGGGTACAGAGTGGGGACTGGGGGGGACAGAGTGGGAACTGCTGTGGGGGGGGGGGCAGATGTGCAGGGGGATACAGAGTGGGAACTGGTGGTGTGGGGGGGTACCGGTTGTGCAGAGGGGTACAGAGTGGGAACTGGTGTGGGGGGACAGGTGTGTGTGTGTAGGGAGGTACAGAGTGGGAACTGGTGTTTGTGGGGGGCAGATGTGCAGCAGGGTATGGAGGGGGAACAGATGTGTGTGTGTGTGTTGGGGGGGGGGGTTACAAAGAGGAACTGATTGTGTGGGGGAAGGAACAGATGTGCAGGGGGTACATATAGGAACTGATGTGTGTGGGGGGGGGGGGGGGGGGGTTAAGGGGAACATGTGTTCAGGATGATACAGTGATGAGGTGATCTGAGGTGTAAAGGTGGTAGAATTTGGTTAATCTTAGACCTAAAAATACAGGAATTGGGGTGATTTGAGGTGTGGAGGTTTAAATACCAGTTTTGTATAAAAATAAATGCAGATCTTTTTGCAGGTCAAAAAATGTGCATTTTTTTTTTTACTAGAAACCTAGCATTGTTAGTGTATTTGTTGCTCGTACAGGCAGTCAGTTACACAGTTGGGCTCCCTGTATACTGCTCTAGCCTGTGGACCACGGCTGGCGTGAGGAAGCGAGCCGTTGCCATCCTTCTAGTTGTCTTTTGGCTGGGTCCAGAGGCACATGTGCAAGCATGTGGACCACGGCCGAAGAAATAAGTGAAGAGGCACCACAAAAATTTCAGTGAGGGGCGGAGCGAATGGTGGGGGGGCGTCAAAATGAGGCTTCGCCTAGGGTGTCAAAAATCCTTGCACCAGCCCTGGATGGAGGTATGTGGTCAGGGCCGGAGTGGGACTCATTTTCAGCCCTGGAGTTTCATGCCTTAGACCAGCCCACTTTTGTTCACGACATTATGTTTAGGAGTGCGTTTTGTACAGAGTGCGTGGTTCAGGAGTGTGTTATGTACAGAGTGCGTGGTTCAGGAGTGTGTTATGTACAGAGTGCGTGGTTCAGGAGTGTGTTATGTACAGAGTGCGTGGTTCAGGAGTGTGTTATGTACAGAGTGCGTGGTTCAGGAGTGTGTTATGTACAGAGTGCGTGGTTCAGGAGTGTGTTATGTACAGAGTGCGTGGTTCAGGAGTGTGTTATGTACAGAGTGCGTGGTTCAGGAGTGTGTTATGTACAGAGTGCGTGGTTCAGGAGTGTGTTATGTACAGAGTGCGTGGTTCAGGAGTGTGTTATGTACAGAGTGCGTGGTTCAGGAGTGTGTTATGTACAGAGTGCGTGGTTCAGGAGTGTGTTATGTACAGAGTGCGTGGTTCAGGAGTGTGTTATGTACAGAGTGCGTGGTTCTCTCTCTTCTACATTACACAGCACCCTGCACCTCTGGGCCCCTTTACATTACACAGCATCCTGCATCCCTGGACCCCGTATGAGAGAGAGAGAGAGAGGGTGAGAGAGAGAGGGTGAGAGAGAGAGGGTGAGAGAGAGAGGGTGAGAGAGAGAGGGTGAGAGAGAGAGGGTGAGAGAGAGAGGGTGAGAGAGAGAGGGTGAGAGAGAGAGGGTGAGAGAGAGAGGGTGAGAGAGAGAGGGTGAGAGAGAGGGAGAGGGTGAGAGAGAGAGAGAGGGTGAGAGAGAGAGGGGCGAGAGAGGGGCGAGAGAGGGGCGAGAGAGAGAGAGAGAGAGGTGAGAGAGGTGAGAGAGAGGGTGAGAGAGAGAGAGGTGAGAGAGGTGAGAGAGGAGTGAGAGAGAGGGTGAGAGAGAGAGGCGAGAGGTGAGAGAGGGGCGAGAGAGAGAGAGAGGGGCGAGAGAGAGAGAGAGGGGCGAGAGAGAGAGAGGGGTGAGTTAGAGAGAGGGGTGAGTTAGAGAGAGGGGTGAGTTAGAGAGAGGGGTGAGTTAGAGAGAGGGGTGAGTTAGAGAGAGGGGTGAGTTAGAGAGAGGGGTGAGTTAGAGAGAGGGGTGAGTTAGAGAGAGGGGTGAGTAGAGTAGAGAGAGGGGGGTAGAGAGAGGGGTGAGTTAGAGAGAGGGGTGAGTTAGAGAGAGGGGTGAGTTAGAGAGAGGGGTGAGTTAGAGAGAGGGGTGAGAGGGGTGAGTTAGAGAGAGGGGTGAGTTGGTGAGAGGGGTGAGTTAGAGAGAGGGGTGAGAGGGGTGAGTTAGAGAGAGGGGTGAGTTAGAGAGAGGGGTGAGTTGGTGAGAGGGGTGAGTTAGAGAGAGGGGTGAGTTAGAGAGAGGGGTGAGTTAGAGAGAGGGTGGGGTGAGTTAGAGAGAGGGGTGTGAGTTAGAGAGAGGGGTGAGTTGGTGAGAGGGGTGAGTTAGAGAGAGGGGTGAGTTAGAGAGAGGGGTGAGTTGGTGAGAGGGGTGAGTTAGAGAGAGGGGTGAGTTAGAGAGAGGGGTGAGTTAGAGAGAGGGGTGAGAGAGAGAGGCGAGAGAGAGAGGCGAGAGAGAGAGAGAGAGAGGCGAGAGAGAGAGAGAGAGAGGCGAGAGAGAGAGAGGCGAGAGAGAGAGAGGCGAGAGAGAGAGAAAGGGGGGATGAGAGAGAGAGAGAGAGAGGGGGGGTGAGGGGGGTGAGAGGTGAGAGGTGAGGGGGTGTGAGAGGTGAGGGGGGTGAGAGAGAGGGGGTGAGAGAGGGGGTGAGAGAGAGAGGGGGAGAGGGGGGGTGAGAGAGAGAGAGGGGGTGAGAGAGAGAGAGGGGGTGAGAGAGAGAGAGAGAGAGAGATATTATGAGAGGAGAGGTCAAAGAGAGCTCAGGGGGAGAGGGGGGGTCAGTGAGTGAGAGAGAGGGGGTCAAAGAGGGCTCAGGGGGAGAGGGGGGGTCAGAGTGAGAGAGGGGGGGTCAAAGAGAGCTCAGGGGGAGAGGGGGGTCAGAGTGAAAGAGGGGGGGTCAAAGAGGGCTCAGGGGGAGAGGGGGGGTCAGAGTGAGAGGGGGGGTCAAAGAGAGCTCAGGGGGAGTCAGAGTGAGAGAGGGGGGATCACTGGTTCATTCAGCAGCAGATGAGCACACTTGGACAGTCCCCACTCGTGCAGCTCTCTGCTCTTAAGCGGCCGGTGATTGGCCAGAACGGGTGCATGTCATACCAGAGGCGGAGCCTCGGCCTCTGGTATGACATGCACCCGGCCTGGCCAATCACTGGCCGTTTAATGCGGACGCTACAGGCCGCCGCGCCGGGGGCTAAATTTTTAAAGGAGCCGGAAGGCGGCCGCGGGACCGGCCCGCAAGCGGCCCGAACCAGACCAGCCCACCGGGAATTGTCCCGGTTCTCCCGATTAGCCACTCCGGGCCTGTATGTGGTCCAGGCAGTGAGCAAAGGAAGGATTGGGGGCAGGAACAAATAAATCCATCTGTTTATTTTTCTCATCGGCAATCAACAGAAATAAAATTAAAATTCCTTAATATGTACAACTGACACAAGCAAAGGATTGTCCTACTACCTACCTGATGGGTATAGGAGACCATGTCAGTGTCCCTTGTGTCTGCACCATCCCTATCATACCGGCAGCAGTGTGGTTGGTTTATAGGGGCACCAGACCGGATTTGTCTTGTGGGCCAGTCCACCTCATAAGACTTGCGCTGCACTAAAAGTGTAGCGCAAGCCAGCGGGGACTTTTTTCATGCTGCCCCCCTACAAAGTGCTGCCCTAGGCCTGGGCCTTGTTGGCCTAGGCCAAGATACAGCGTTGCTTATCACAGGATGTTGGTTGCTCTGTACCTCCAATTAATAGAACATCTTGCATTTTTCCAATGAATACAAGGTTTTCTCTGATTAGGCAAGGTGAAGAGAAGGGATCGTGATGTCACAAGCTCCACCTTGTCTATTTAATGAATGTGTTGTATTATTAAAATAAATACAATATCTTCTATAAATACTGGCGCTTCTGAGTGAGCAACGCCCTGTGGTCAGTGTGCAAAGGGATAGATGCTCGCATGGAACCCCTGCAGGACAAAGAAGAGTTTCAGCTATGGGGGTACCCGAGCCACAGCTCCCTATGTCCATTTAGACATGGCACCACGGCCTGCCCCCACCTCACAACTTTCTCTTCTCATTGGCTGAGTTCCTTTAAATGACAGCAGCATGAGCCAATGGTGCCACACTGCTGTCTCAGCCAATGAGGGGGAGTTCTGGGCAGCCGAGACACTCCAGCCACATTGCTTGATCTAGATAGACCTCAGGTAAGTGTTGGGGGCCTGCTGCTCACAGAATGCATTAAGATAAAAAAACATTCTGCCTTTAAAACTACTTTAAGGCCAGGTAAGGCAGATTTCTCCAAAAGAAAAACACAAATTATTGCATTAAGTAGCTTGAATAAAGCTAAATATATAAGGGACACAGATATTTGACAGTCTAAGCCTCAGCCTGAGAGTCTGTTATATAGCCTAAAGGAAACCCCAGAAATACAATATGTTTAGCTGCACTTTTTATAGATAGAGATATAGATAGATAGATAGATAGATTATATATTATCTATCTATCTATCTATCTATCTATCTATCTATCTATCTATCTATCTATCTCTTTCAACGTTTTTATTGAAATTAAGAAAAGGTGATGCTTAGAAAAACTTCCTAATAACTCATCAGATACTGAAATCTTAATACCAGGGGAGGCACTCTTAAGTTTAGTAGCAATCAACAGTCGTCAAGATAAAGGCTAGAAAGTACAAATTTGGACCACATTGAACCAGAGTAGCATCAAAATGTATTGCAACATTTGCTTTGGGTAATGCATTGTAAATGGCAATTTCACGGTAGGGGAATGTAGGAAGGGAAGGTGAAGAGGGGCTATGGGGTGGAAGATAAAAGGGAACTCTCAATAGACAAATACCTGAGCGTATAACCGTAATAATGGCGAAGCAATTACTTTGAGTCACCAAAAAGTGAAGAAGAAATCGGAAGCAGAGGAAAAAAAGAAAAGAAACGATATATACAGTATGTATATATAGAATGTGGGGAAAAAACTGCGCTAAACCAAATAAGAAATGTATAAAGCTGCCAGCACACAAACAAACAAAGCCAATAGAAAATAAAAATGTGGCGCTTACAAGAGTGTCAATACAATAATAATGTACAGTGCATATATCGCTGATATGGACTGATGATTAACTGATTGTATGCAGAGATCATGAAAGCATCAAACATGTAAGGTAGAATACTCTTACCATGTATGGTGGACTCCAACTCCTTTACAGCAGTGAGTCAAAAGCGCTTAGTGGTCTCTTAGGACCTAGGTCGCTGCAACCAGGATGGACTGACTGTTGGTGCGTTTCTCAATCCTCGTGGTGGAACCAGGGAGAATGAACACGACAGAACCAGAACGACTCGACCTTCAGGTGCAGGGATAAGGGGAACAAATGGTTCCGATAGACTGCCCAGGGTGCCCGCAATGTCGGCACCCAAAACCGATCTGTTCACCTTGCTAGAAAGGAAATTGTTCCTGAAGAGCTGCAGTCCACGGAACTCCCTGCTTCTGTGGATCTGTGCTTCCTCTGCAAATTTGGAGAGATACTTGGTGATGCCACTCATGTGCTGCTTACTGTTCTCCTTGCTGGAGAGGAATCTGTTCCTGAAGGATCTCCCTGATTCTGTGTATCTGTGTGTCAGGGTTGAGTTCACCTGCTGGTGCCACTGGGGTTTACTTTGCAGATGGCCGCAGTTCCAGTTAATCATCAGTCTATATCAGCGATTGGAGAGCTACACATTTATTTGTTTGTCTATGGACTATTTGTGTTTCAGTGTGTAATTTTTCCCAGCATCACATTGTAGTGATATCTGGTCTTTTCACATGAACTTTATTTCATCATTTGTTATGCACTGTACATTATTATTGTATTGATACACTCTTGTAAGCACTGCATTTTTATTTTAATGAAATATATATATATATATATATATATATATATATATATATATATAAAAAATTTTTAAAGGGTTAAAAAATGCTGAATGCTGTAGTTTAGGAATATTGATCGTAGAGTTACGTGAAAAGGTCCTCCAAAACCAGCAGTGTATGAAGTTTTATATAAATATAAGCTTGAAATTTGGATCTCAGCAGTTTACAATAGAATACAATAACTTCAATGTAAAACATTAACATATGTTTGTGTAATCGTAATTCTAGACCAGTGGTGGGCAAACTACGGCCCGCGGGCCGTATACGGCCCGGCGGACCTTTTAATCCGGCCCCCGGGCGGGCACTGGGTATGGCATTGTAGTGGCTGGCCGCTGGGCGAATTACATTGCAACGTCTCGTCCTGGATGGTCAGTGGTTAGCAGCTAGCTGGAGAGAGGAGACGTTGCGCAATGTAATTCGCTAGCAGCTAGTGGGCGTGGCCGTGGGCAGAGTACGGCTTGAGCCGTACGTGCTGGCGCAGGCAGGGAGTTGACATCACGTCAGATGACGTCAACTCCTTTCCGCGCGCCTGTGAGGAGCAATCCATGCGCCGTGAGCCTGTGAACAGTGACTGGCGGCTGGCCCAGAAATGTCAGTCATCCATCACATCGGGACTTTCATCTGTACTGATGGTGAGTGATCGTTGCTATGTGATACAGACTGATATTATTCTATACTTCTATCTATTTTCTGTGGTGTCTGTCGCTTGTCATGCTTTGTGCCCAATTTATCTTCTCTTTTTTTAGTTTCTGACATCAGCTGGTTTATGTAATTTTAGCAGAAAATGCACCAATATATTGCAAACCAAATGGGCACAAAGCATTACAAGCAACAGACACCACAGACAATAGATATGGTAAGAGAAGCCACCGTGTTCATCAATTGTCACCACTGTGCCATGCCATGAAAAGCAATTACTGTGCCATCAATTGTCACCACTGTGCCATGCCATCAAACACAGCCACTGTGCCATCAATTGTCACCACTGTGCCATGCCATCAAACACAGCCACTGTGCCATCAATTGTCACCACTGTGCCATGCCATGAAAAGCAATCACTGTGCCATAAATTGTCACCACTGTGCCATGTCAAATGTAGCCACTGTGCCATGCCATGAAAAGAAATCACTGTGCCATCAATTGTCACCACTGTGCCATGTCAAATGCAGCCACTGTGCCATGCCATGAAAAGCAATCACTGTGCCATCAATTGTCACCACTGTGCCATGCCATCAAAAACAATCACTGTGCCATAAATTGTCACCACTGTGCCATGCCAAATGCAGCCACTGTGCCATGCCATCAAAAGCAATCACTGTCTGTACCATCAATTGTAACCACTGTGCCATGCCATCAAAAGCAATCACTGTGCCATCAATTGTCATCACTGTGCCATGCCAAATGCAGCCACTGTGCTATGCCATCAAACGCAGCCACTGTGCCATTAATTGTCACCACTGTGCCATGCCAAATGCAGCCACTGTGCCATGCCATCAAACGCAGCCACTGTGCCATCAATTGTCATCACTGTGCCATCAAATGCAGCCACTGTGCCATCAATTGTTACCACTGTGCCATCAAATGCAGCCACTGTGCAATCAAATGTAGTTTTGCAAAATAACTATTTTTATGCTTTTCTACCTTAAATTAATCTAAACATTTAATGTTACAAATTTAAATTTCACTTATATTAATTCACACATACACACCGTCCATCTACTCTTGGTCCGGCCCCCGGGTCCAATATATGAACCCATTGCGGCCCTCAAGTCAAAAAGTTTGCCCACCCCTGTTCTAGACCATGTTTTATTATCACACTCCAAATGTTTTTTATAGAAAGACAGCAAAATAGTATAATAAAAAACACTTTATGCTGATACTACTCTACCCTCTAAATATCAACTAAACTAAAATGTTTTAGAAAAATAATATATTAATGCCCAGACTGGAACTCTTACAAGTATAATTTATAAAATAAAAATCTAAATTAAAAAAAAAGTGGAGTGGGTTTATTAGATATGTTATTGTAGTAATAGAACAATACCTACAGTACACGTTAATTTAGTATTTAGCAGAAAAGACCAAAAGTTTGGACACACCTTCTCATTCAAAGAGTTTTCTTTATTTTCAGGACTATGAAAATTGTAGATTCACACTGAAGGCATCAAAACTATGAATTAACACACGTGGAATTATATACATAACAAAAAAGTGTGAAACAACTGAAAATATGTCATGTTCTAAGTTCTTCAAATTGTGTCCAAACTTTTGGTCTGTACTGTACTTTCTCAATGAATTGATTGCTCTTATAGCTACACATGCTTATCTTATGCTGTTTATCACACATTGTACATGTAAAAGCTATGTAGAATGTACTGTATGAAATAAGGAAGTTGTACATCATAAGTTGACACACACCATTTCACATTCCTCTTACATCACACATCATATGTATGTCACGTGCATGCATTTTAAATTTTGTATATTCATTTTGCAGAGTATAGTACTGTACATTTCCATGGTTCATACCAAAATAAGTCATTGTACAGACATACAGTACATATCCATGTTGCTGGATTTTACCACTATATTGTTTTTATTTTGTTTTTTCTTTTAATTTTCTTTCATTGCATTAAAGTGCTGTTTTCACATAAATTGGCCACATAAAATGTCCACTGCACTTTCAAATATACATGTGGGCCAAATGTATCAACATGTTGTAAATAAGAACCAAACTTAACTCATCATAGCCATTGTTCGGCAATGGACATGTTATGAAAGTTTTGAATCTTGCTGATGACGATGGGGAAAGAGCGCTAATTCTTAGTAAGAACATGTTTATACCTGATGATGGGACCCAGAATCCTCCTAACAATTATACAAATGTAAGGTCACCTCTTCTCAGCATATTGTTATTACCAGGGCTGTATTTATACGTTGTGCTCCTCCTTTCTATGCCAGTTGCCTTGCTACCTTAGTATCAAACATCATAGCCTTACAAGACCTGCTGAGACTGAGAGTCAAAAGAGCTAGCCCACCCACTCTTTTTCAGTTCAACTACTGAAGGACCATGAAATAAAATATTAGGGTAATTGGTTTTACTAGGGTGAACTGTAAACAAAATCTGCATAGAAACCAATCTGCTTCCAGTTTTCTTTTTTGTCAAAGCTTAATTGAACAAGCTGAAGTTAGAGGCTGATTGGCTTCCACACAGAGCTAGATTTGACATGCCCCAGTTTTAGTAAATCAACCGCCTAATTTTCAACACAAAATACACACATACACTGTGCAAAGACAGCAAAATTGGGATTTTACTGGCAGAAAGGGTAGCCTTCTATAAAATTTAGTTATATACTCAAATATGTGTATAGACAATCAACAACTTGATGTGTTGGTGGCTGTGTGTCACAGCTTGTGTTGTTTATATGGAAATCTGTCACTGACTATATTAGTGTTAGGAGCCACAGCATGGGAGTCATGCTGTGCCTGTTCTTGCCACCAACACCAATTTAGCAACTGCCACCCAGCATGGGTACACAAACTGGCCAACATTCGGTCAGTGTGTACAGCTGTCTGTCCAACAGAAGTCAGTCTAATGAGCGGCTTTTGTCTTAAACCTCGTACACACGATCGGACTTCCCTTGGACAAATCCGTGGATTTTTGTCCAAAGGGCATTGTCTAGGAACTTAGTATGCATACAGACAGCAGAACATTTTTAGCCAACATACATGAAACTGTGATTTTTTTTCAGCTCTTTACCACCACCCTTTGGGCAACTTCTGCTATCTTTTTTAGAACCGCACACACATAAGCATTTCACAAGACATTATTAACTCTAATCTTCCAGCAAAATGTAATGGTACACAGCACCTCTTCATACCTAGCATCATCGGTGCTTTTCAAGCTGGAATGTAGAGTAGTTCATGATGTATAGAACTATAATTATACTATAACATGATGTAAGCATAATGTTTATCCCCTTAGAATGACTGTTACGCAGTAAACATAACATGAATGTGACATAACACACACACAAACACTTGGGAATGTTACGTAAGCTGGAGTAAAACAATTACATTATCCTCAAAGAGGCTTAATTGCATATCAATTTGATAAAACTATTACAGGCACTTAAACTTTAAAGCGTTATAAATGTACTTTATCATGTGCATCCTGTAGCATTGATCCATGTGAACGGTGCAGGGAATCTTACATAATTCACATGGCTAAACATTTTGTCTCTTTTTTTTTTTTAAGATCAAATATGTTATTTAGCTTGAAATAGTGAATGTCAGCTAATTTAAATATATTTGTACATAAACAACTATTACCGGTATGTTATTTACAGTATATTATGTTTTATTCTAAAGGTAATATTTTTAGACGCTTTGTGTGAAAGAGTGGGGCATATCGTGATTTCTTAAAAAAGTGTTAATGCTATTTTTACACATTTTTTTTTTATAATTTATTACTTGAATAATACAAAATAAGAAGACTTGCATTTTATCCAAATATTAATTTGATTCTGTTAAGTTGGCACTAATAAAATGTAATTGTTATACAGTTTGTGTAATTTACCAAAATTGCTGAAAGAAAAAAAATAGGCGTGTACTTAAAGTGTAAATAAAGCCTCCTATCGTTTTCAGCTGCCATTTTTGCCTCTCTTTAATCTACAACTGCAATGATGCTGCACATGTGATCATTTATGACACCAGCCATTGGATGGTTTGACGGTTTGGTTGAGAGCACAGCCATCGGACATGCAAGAAATGAAACCGTTTTATGAATGGGTTTACTTCTGCATGTTTACTTCTGCATTAAAAATGTTGTTAAAGTGGTTCTAAAGGCTCAAGGTTTTTTACCTTCATGTATTCTGTGCATGATGGTAAAAAACCTGTGTGCAGCAGCCCCCTTAATACTCACCTGAGCTCCCTCTCGATCCAGCGATGTGCACGAGAGCTGAGCTTCTCTCGGGTCTCTCATTCCTCATTTGCTGAAACAGCAGAAGTCATTGGCTACTTTCAATCACAGCTAGTGAATAATTGAGGAGAGAGCGGGGGCAGGGCGGAGCCGCGGGTCTGTTGCTCTGGCAAGCGTCTTAAAGAGGAGAAGGCAGGAATGTTGACAGGAGACCCAAAAAGAGGACGATCGGTGCTGTAATGTGCAAAACTACAAAAGTACAACAAGTTTGTAAAAAGAACAAAACTTTTAGCCTAGGTTCAGACTAGTGCAATCTAAGAACTTGCACGTGATTTGCACCCACACCGCAGCTGCCGATCACATGCGATATCTGAGCAATGCGAGCTCAGCCATACAGTTGTATGGCTGAACTCGCATTGTATTCGCAATGAAAAAAGTGCATAACTTGTTTTTCTCCGCACTGGAATCAGATTGCACAGATGTTCTCACCCATGCAATCCGATTCCTGTACGAATCCACAGTTCGCACTGTGATCTATTAACTGTTCTGAGGGTGTCATTAACATTGTCTTGACACTCGCAGAGGGCAGTGTGAACTGCCTACAGGAAAAAAGCAAAGCGGGAACTGGTGCAGGTTCCTGCATTGCACTAGTCTGAACCTAGGCTTGGTGTCGCTTTAAAGGTCTATTTTAAAAAAAAAATCATTTGTGATTCACACAATTTTTCCCCATGATTCATACTTTATTAAATTGAATATATTTAAAATATTTATTTTTTGATGAAGGTTTTGTAAATCGTATGTGACATTTATAACTAGGCCCCTTAGTATACCTTTTAAAGCAAACCATTTACAGCAGCGCAAATCTGAATTTTAAGCATACACAATATTACAACAAAATAAATTATGTAATTACATGCCACTGATCGCCATATACTGCTTTGGTATAATGATAGTATATTGACATTGAAAACAAACCACTCAATAATAATCCCAACAATAAATAAATCAGCGGGAATAACAATATATTGTGCCAAGAAGTATGCTCAGTGATATCTAAAATAAATATATTTCATTTACCTTCCTATTAGTTAGGTGGAGTTGTTTTTCAGCCTACCTGTCCACTATCGGTGGCATACTGATATATACAGGTAACTTCATAGCTCTAGGACACACGTAGCTTCCTGCACTGAGCAAGACTACAATGATGGAGGGGCACTCATGGGGGTGTATTTTAATTAGATAGTTTTTCTGGCTTCCAATATTTTGATAAATTTGGTCAATTAATTCAATTCTTTAAAGGTGTTGTAAAGGTAATTTTTTTCCCCCCCTAAATAGCTTCCTTTACATTAGTGCAGTCCTGTTCTTCTGTGTGTAACTACACACTGTAATGGGAGGCTTTCTCCCTGGTGTGGAGAAAGCCTCTTATGGGGGGAGGGGACACTCTCTACTTTGCAGATAGTGAAGAGAGCTGTGTGTTAGTGGGTGTCCTGACACTCCTGCTCGCTACTGGCCACTGATTACATCCGGCTGCCCATAGAGGAGAGCGGTTTGTGTCTCTGCTTATGTAGAGCAGCTTACGTAGAGCAGACACGGACCTGTCATCCGCCTCCTCAGCGGAGATTAGTGGACAGATCCCCTGCTGAGCAAGCGGGTCACAGTCGCGGTCCACCCTGTATGAAAAGGGCCTAAGGCGTAAAGTTTTCAGGTAGAAAGTCATGCGGTTTTTGTACAGGTCAAAAGCTCACCAATGTAAAAAGCAGAAGAACTTGTTTGAGCTTCAGGCATTATGGAGTTTCTGGCTTCAAGCGTTTTGGAGTAGAGATGTGAACCATCTCCAGCGCTTTGTAGCTTCAAGCTACAAAACACTCAGGTGTGAATGGGGCCTTAATGTGCCGATCACCATGTCAAGGGGAATGATAGGGAGGAGTCATCACCAAAACCGGAATAAAGAAGAAATCTTCCAATAGGAACATCATCTGTTTCTGGAAAAAAAAATATGAAAATAAATTTTCCTCATATTAGGACCACAGATTATGGGGTGCCTTGGCGCAGCTCTGTGGCTCACGGATGCGTTTGCAAATGCGTGCAGACAAAACCGCTGTCTTTAAAGCATACTGTTAGACAGGTTAATTGGTTGTTCTGCTAGATGGTCGGTAAGTAGGCTTGGTTTTTCCCGGGGAATTCCCCAGGTTTTTGTTATCTGCTTTAGCCTTCCATTGCTACTTAGTGCGATTCCCAGCCATAGATGGGGGCGGTGGACACGTTTTGCTTCACCTGTGGTGTTTATATTGGTCCAGCAGTGCACCAACACCTTTGCAGCCATTGTGCTATATGCTGGGTGTTTGGTGTGCTCCTGTACCTTTAAGGAGGGGTGGCTCCCCTTCAGTTCACCTGCCCCTATCTATCCATTAAAATGCATGTGCCTCCACTGTGAGGACACTCACTGTTTAGTGTTTAGGACTACAGATTATGGGGTGCCTTGGCGCGGCTCTGTGGCTCACGCATGCGTTTGCATATGCGTGCGGACAAAACCCCTGTTTTTAACGCATACTGTTAGACAGGTTAATTGGTTGTTCTGCTAGCTGGTCGGTAAGTAGGCTTGGTTATTCCCTGGGAATTCCCCAGGTTTTTGTTGTTATCGGAATTGATATCCTCTCACTTCCCTGAAGAGAACAAAATTGACTGCAGGGGCCGATCACTCGCATTTGATCACTGCATGATCAATTACATGTGTGTGGTCGCAATTACCTGCGGTAAGAGATATTCCTAATTTGCAGAGATCTCCTCTCACTTTCTGTTTTGTCCTGTAGGACAGGAAGAGTCAGAGAAGGTAAATATTCACAATTGAGCACAGATGGAAGAAAAAAAAAACTGGCAGCTGATAGATCAGACACTTTTTTGGGACCATTAACATTTATACAGCAGATTAGAGCTAAAAATAGCCACTGATTACTGTATAAATTTCACTGGCTGGAAAGGGGTTAACACTAGGGGGCGATCAAGGGGTGTAATGTGTTCCCTGGGAGGTGTTTCTAACTGGTGGGATGGGACTGAATGGAGGAGGAGACCTATCACTGTTCTTAATTACTAGGAACAGCAGATCTGTCTCTCCACCCCTGTTAGAACGGGGATTTGTGTGTTAACATGCACAGATCCCCGTTCTGGCATTGGTGCCTGCGATTGGGTCCCCTGCCCTGCAGCGGGCGTGCACGCGTGCGTCTGCTATGGCTCTTAAAGGAGCCAACGTACAGGAATAGCGATTCGCGTGTACGAGAAAACTTGCTGCCGTAAATGTGCGTGAGCTGGTCGGCAAGCGGTTAAAGTAGATGTTAACCTGATTCATTAAAATTTGAGCTAGGCACATGTAGCTGCAGTGTTTTTTTTTAACTCTCTCCAAAGCACTATGTCCCATGGCTTTCTTTTGCTCCGTTCTTCTGTTATCAGCATGATAACTTCTGACAAGTTCTCTAACACATGTGATAAAACCATCCTGGAGATTTTTTGTCAGGGTGGGTGCTATAAATAGATTAGCAGACAGCTGGTCAATTTACTCAAGACAGTATATATACATGTAAAACTTACGTATGAAGATTTGTTAATCTCTGTGTATCATCTGAGGCTGTTCACTTCACTGGGTATATATGAGGGTTTACATCCACTTCATGGGTTCACATATGTGCGGCCACAGGTTTGTGCCGCTAGGTGTCTGTTTACCGGTTTCAGGTCCAAATATTTGCCAGAATTCTCCAATAGAAATGTATCAGTAGTGTGCAAACTGTGGCAATTATGATCTTTAGCTCAAAGTTTCCTTGCTGGTGTTATGCAACAAAATATTCCCTTTCCCTTTTAAGCCTGCAAGGAGTGTCAATGCTGGCTGGAGATACATTTTCTGACCTTTCTAAACTAACAGACTCATTTGTATTGCAACATCACATGAATACATGTTTATATAAACATGGTACACCAATAATATGTTCATATTTTCTTTTGTTATTATGGTATAATTTCAAACATAAGTGTATAACTTTGTAATATAAATCTAGGTGTGTGTATGTATGTGTGTATATATATATATAATATATAATATATATATTTTTAGCTGTATAATATAGTCCAGATGTATTACTGTTGTCACAGTTGAGGCTGTACACATTAATGCTGTATACATTTATGGAAAGGTGGATTCTTCTATGATGATGAACATATTACGGCATTTGTGAAACCTTAGTGGCCTCTGAAGAATTTTAGCTATTGATGATTGATGGCTTCCTGATTAGTGCTTAGTGACTAAGCTGGATAGTTTGTATTGTGTTGTGACATTTTTATATTTTGATAACTATACTCTCTCGTTCAAAATCCCACCAGTTTCAATAAAAATTAAAAAAAAGCACTGCAAATTCTCAGTTGTCCTTGGTAATTCTTGAATTGTCTATTTAACAGAGGCCTCATTGGCTAGGATGAACATAAATACTACAGTGACTATTTACTTATAGTGTTAAAAAATTAACAGCCGCACTCGCTCCGAAAGTAGAAAAAATCTTGGTGTTATAAAGATGTAGTAAGAACATTTTTTCCAAGTAAAATGTCACTATATTTAAATCCCAATTGAAGATATTGCTGTCTGTAGCCCCATTGGGGAGATTCACCCCTCTAGTTGTACCGATGACCGGTCACTGAAACCGAAAGCGAGGACAAATTTTAGAGTTGTGGTCAAAGCAAAAGCTAAGAGGACATCTTTCTATAGAGACGCCAGTTCTGGGGAATTCTATGAGGGGAATTCTCCTAACTCCAAAAATCTGCTTAGCAGCACTAGAATCGTTGGTTCGAATCCCAACCCTGTCACTACCTGCATATGGTTTGCATGTTCTTCCTGTGCCAGTGTTTTTTTTCCTCTGGGTACTCTGGTTTCCTCCCACACTATGTGTATATTTGAATGTGATTTAGGGATCTTAGATTGTAAGCTCTTTAAAGCGGAGGTTCCGCGGGAAACATTTTTTTTTTTTAAGATTAATCTAGTGCTGTTCCCATAGCAATTTGTTTACTCACCAGTCCCATTCTTGCAGCCGCCAGGATCTTCATTTCCCAGGGACTGGTGTAAATGTACAATATAAAATGTAAAGCACTGCATAAATCGATGGTGCTTTATATGCACCTGTAGTAAAGAACTAAAAAACAAACAGGTGTGAAGGACTATAATGAGATTTTGTGTGAAATTTGCAGTTTTAACCACTTCCATACCAGGCACTTACGCACCTTCCCGCCCAAGCCAATTTTCAGCTTTCAGCGCTGTCGCACTTTGAATGACAATTGCGCGGTCATGCTGCACTGTACCCAAACAAAATTGGCGTCCTTTTTTTTCCCACAAATAGAGCTTTCTTTTGGTGGTATTTGATCACCTCTGCAGTTTTTATTTTTTGTGCAACAACTAATTAAAGACAGAAAAAAATTAGAATTTTTTTTTTATTTTTATTTTTTTCTGTTAACTTTTTGTAAATAAGTACGTTTTCTCTTTCAATTGCGGGCACTGATATGGAAGCACTGATGGGCACTGATGAGGTGGCACTGATGGACACCAATGAGGTAGTACTGATGAGCACCGATGAGGTGGCACTAATGGGCACTGATAGGCGGCGCTGCCTGTTTACATCGTGATCAGCCGTGATTGGACATGGCTGATCACGTGGTAGCGAGCCTCCGCCGGAGACTCGTTACCGAGATCGGAGGTGCAGGGTGTCAGACTGACACCCCGCATCACCGATCGCCGCGCTGCACGCCCCCAGGGGCGCGCGCGGCATGAAATCGTGTAGGACGTTGGACAACGTCCAGTCACGATTTCATAATCACTTCCCGGCCGTCAATCTCCTATTGACCGGGCGGGAAGTGGTTAAAGTGGTTGTAAACCCGGTTAAAAAAAAAAAACCTGCAAGGCAAAGGCATAATGAGCTAGTATGCATAGCATACTAGCTCATTATGAAATGCTTACCTTAGAACGTTGCTGTGGTCCCGGCACACCACTGTGACCCCGGGGTTATTTTCGGGTTCGCAGGCTCCGGAGCCAGGATGACGTCACTGGTAATGACTCAGCAGCTGAAGAAACTGCACTAAGTGAGATGTTTTTTCAGTGTTGGTGTGCCAATGACATTGGCACATGCGAATACAGTGAATATATATCCTAAACTGTGCAAGTTTTTTAGGAGATATTCATGGTACCTACAGGTAAGGCTTATTATAGGCTTACCTGTAGCTAAAAGTGGTTATACAGGGTTTACACCCACTTTAAACTGACTACCGTATATTCCCTGTGTACCCATGCTCATGTCTTTACACTGAACTTGCCATAATTGTAGCTTGTGAATATTTACATTTAATTTCCTTTGTCCTATATCCTAGTACTACCTCCCTAGTATATTTTTGAAAATGTCTTTAATGATTATCATTGAGAGAACACTAGCCACATAAGTATTGGACTACCAGTATTTGGTCTGACGAATAGCTATACCCCCTACCCACGTAAGCCCATATACTTGGGTTTATTTGCTGACCTTAATTTTTAATATGCAGTGTTGAATGTGACTCCTCGCCTTTCTGTTATGTCAACTTTTACCCAGCGTACCTGATATCCTATATTTGTTATTTTTATACTTTATTCTTAAGACCGGCAAAGAGCCGGGTCAGGTAAGGGCATTGTTGGATCCTGGGACAGGTGTCAGCAGCTACAAATACTGACTTCTACATTTTACACACTTACAGGATGAAGCTCTTCTTTAAACTGTTAAAAACAAAACTTTTGTAAAAGAAGATGTATTTATTCAGCTTAACCTGCCTAAATGTAACCAAACCTCACAGAGAATTTAATTTATTAATTGCCAAGTGCAAGGTGGGTTTAGGGTAAAATCAAGCAATTACTTGAGGTCTGAGGGCATAAACTAAAGAAAATCTTTTCAGTCTGGCATAGCATGGTAGATTATTGAGATTAGATTAGATCAGGTTTTGTTATTTGTAATCTACTGGGATATAGGATCAACAGTGCAAATTTTTTCTTAAGCTCCAGATTGCGTAGTTAGTTTTGTATGTGAGTAACACAATTTATTTATATTCAAAGATATTTGTCATGCCTTCTGCATTATCTGACCAGCTTTCAAAACCATATGGCTTGTTCATGCCAGCAGTGTTGGACAGCGTTGCCCAGTCCTAGTGCAAGAATGTCCTATGGCTTCAGTTCACACCACCATGCTGAAAAAAAGTAGGACATGCTGCATTTTTTGCAAAACATGTTCCAACATAATGTAATGCATCATGACACAAACTAAGAACTACATACAGCTGGGTAAAAAAAAAAAAAGCAGTGTGATGCATTTTAACAATGCAATGCAGCACGTGTTCATAGCACACATCAGCATGTACGTGCTTTTCGAACATTAATGTGCATGCGCTGGTATAATTAAGCCCTTAAGAATATAGAAATATGCTTAATAAAATTATAATATTACAATGAGTAACATAAAAATGCAATTGGCTCATTGTAATCAATCGGCTATCATTTTCTCTATCACAGCTACGTCAAATTCTTAAATGGTAAAATCTGACTGATTGGTTAAAATACAAGCTTGAGCTACAGTCCCCATTGGCCACACCCCACTGATGTGTTTCACCAGAATCGGGCGTAATTGTAGCGGGTTATGGCCAACAGGAAGTGAATGTACCTGAAGCTTATACTTTTACTTTTACTTTGAAAAGTAATTGATACATATAGAGTGTGGACCAGGGCTTTGTATTACTTAGGATGAACGAAACTGGACATTCTCCTTAGAGCAGTGGTTCTCAACCTGGGGGTCGGGACCCCCTTGGGGGTCAAATGATGATTTGCCAGGGGTCACCAAATTCTGGGCTGTTCCTGAAGCCCGTCCTGTTCTCCCAGGAAGGGAGATAATAAGAGGTGAAGGAACAAAAAAAAAAGGGAAAGAAAGGAAAAAAAGACAGCGCAAGAAAAACAGAGGGAGGGATGGGGAAAAACACAAGAAATTAGGATAGAGAGCGATGAAAGGGAAAGAAAAGAGGAGCAAAGAGAGTGGTACATCCTAAAATGTACTATAAGGGGTTTTAATACTGTACTAGTGGAAGACAATCAGGGAGCGCTAAATGTCCGCGGGTTAGGGGCACAAATTACTTGTCTTGCCTTGGGTGCTTCAACCCATGCTATGAAAATGTTACTGTTAGGGGTCCCCTCAATTTTATCAAGGGGTCACGGCACTAGAATGGTTGAGAACCACTGCCTTAGAGGGACCAGCACCTGCAGTGGAGAGAGAGCGGGGGGGATGATACACAGGAGTCTTTGGGTGGCTCCATATCTGTCAAGTATTGTAACTCTGTTTGATAATTGCCTCAGGTTACCGCAATGGCTGTCTTGTTGAATAGGTCCATATTAAATGAAAAACGAAAAGTGTAACTTCCTAAACATAACCTGAGGATAACCATTGTAGTGCTGCAGTACCCCTTTGTAGTGTTGAAAAATACCAATGTATTCACCAAAATGGGATACATTATTTTTCAAGGTTTGGTAAATGAAAAGCCTGTGAATCTCACTTGTCAATGCCAAAGGAAATTCTACATTTTGCATTTTAGAGTTAGTCTTTTTGATATTTTCTGAACTATCGGACCTAAATTTTTGTTTTTAACAATGGCAGTCTTCTAAATGTTTGTGTTGTATAATTTAACTTCAAGCTGTTTCATGACTGTATTAATGTTTTCTCATTTTCCATCTCTCTTCTTGCATGGCTACCTAAAGTGTGACGATGCGTTTGTTAGAGTTTTGTTTAACGGTGATGGGTGTAGAAATTTACAGTTTACGGAAAATAATTTTTTAATGGGAAGCGGTCTACCTAATAAACTAGAAGGTCAACTGTGCCCTTTTGTTTTTTTTCTCTTCATAAACAAAGATTTTTTTCATGGTCTGCATTAATTACCTTTGTTGCTAAAATCAACCAAAATGGTGGCCACCCACATTATCACTAAGGGACATGTTTAAAAAAAATGCACACAAAAAACACATGAACAAGTGTGAAGGGACATTAATATTTATAGCATATCAATAAAATGTGGCAATACCGGTACTTTTTTTTAACCCAGTAGTGTTATAGTTTATCTACAGTGTGCCACAGAAGTTTTTTTGCTGGACAGCTTAGTTTACCTATAAATGTGGAGAAAAATATAAATAAAAGGAATTTGGAGTATAAAAAGGGATTTTTCACATTTTCAAGCAATAAACTGTATTGCAGTTATCAGAATACCGTATTTATACACCGGTAGTGCTCTAAACATCAGTTCTAAACATATGTGAGCTACAATTGTGTCAACGCCATGGTGGCGCTTATACTTTTTTCAGAACGATGAGCACATTTTTTAATTTTCCCCATTATAATTGGAATGTCAATTTTAGAATTTTCCAGCTATGACCAGTATTTATCTTATATTGATATAAAGTATGATTACATTAAATTATGCTGGGGATTACGTAACAAAGCTCTGCTATCTAAATCCTTACCCGGTCAAATTTGTACAGCACTTGTGTTGGAGTGTACCTTGGCAAATTAGTAAGCCAGATCTAGACCTTTCCGTTCAAAAAAAAGAAATTGAAAAGATAGTTGTCCAAAAAGTGGTTGTGAAAAAAATGTGTGTGCTTTGTTTTGTGCAATCCTTGAATTTTATCTTGAAAAATTAATTGTTTTTTCCAGGGTCGCACAAATCAGTAAACTGGAAATTTGGAGCAGATGAAGAAGTGTGGGTCTGGGTCATGGGTGAACATTCATTGGACAAACCATATGATGATCTCTGTGATGAGATAATTTCAGAACGCGCACGCAAGCAAGCAGAAAAAGAAGCAGAGGAGCGAAGGTAGGGTTTTTTACAGCCTTTTTGGAAATACAATTATTGCCATATTAAAAAATATATATATATAATAAAGCTAAATATATGCAATTTTATTTTTTTACATTTAGATTAGGGAAACATTAGACTCTGCGTCAGGTTTTTACTAATATCTTTGCCCCATTGCAGAATTTTTCCACCATTTCTTGTTCAATTGACACACAAAGAAAATCTCAGTGGGGCACCAAAAGACAACTTGGATAGGTTCTAACCCTTTCCTATTCTACTATAAAATACTGTCTGTGTCTCCCGATGATTATCCCCACAATGTCATGTACACCAACCATCCTACTGTTTTTCAGTCACTTGTTTCCAGTAACCTGTTTTTCAGAACTATGTTAATGTATAGTCTAGTATTTCTACTCTCACCCACTCTATGTACCTTGCTATCTGATGTTTGTGGAAGATATTGCAAAGCTTTTGCTTGTTGAAGATTTTAGGCATAGGCACTCGGGAGCAGGAGTAAATTATTATATGCAAGACTTCTTTCTGCACCAAGTGTCTGTCAACCCATCCAGTCAGGATAAAGACAGTTTAACAAACCTAAAATAATTGTGAACCCAATGTGGGTATTGGGAATAAACAGAGTCGAGTTAAATTGTGTAAAGCCTAGTACAAATGGGTGGAATGTTGGGCGGCATCAGCTGGTGCAGTAGAAACCAGCTGACAATTCCACCCGTGTGTACTGCAGACTGTCCGACAGAAGGCAGCCATTCAGCTGCCTTCTGTCGGAGGGGGAATGACCAAAAAAGATCTGCCCATCAGCTGCCGCTCTGCGCTCTCAGTCAATGGCTAAGAACACTGACCATAGTATTTTGGTGGGGGGGCGTCCCCTTGTCAGAACACAATTAGAACCAGGCCTGTCGGAACCCGACAGGCAAACCAAGAAATTGCCTGGGGCCCCAAGCTGGCCAGGGGCCCCTTGCCCCACCGCTGATTCCTCCTGCAGTCCGGTCGGCCGTGTACCATAACCGCGTGGTACAGGAGAATCGGGTTCCTGTTCCCGGCCGGACTGACAGGAAGTGCACACACTGAGTGTTCACTTCCTTTCAGTCCGGCCCCGGGAACAGCAAACTGAATCTCCTGTACCGCGCGGTTATGGTACACCGCCGACCGGACTGCAGGAGGAAGCAGCAGTGCCGCAAGGGCCCTCCCTGCCCTCCCTGCTGGGGCCCCTGTGCGGACACCAAGATATGCCGGCATGCTCTGCGGAGAATAGAGGTAAGCAGTCCTCATAGAATTTATTTTTTTGCATTTAAAGAGGAAAAAAGAGTTAAACATTATCCAAGTTTGATCAGTTTTATTTTGAACACGAGTACCATTTAATGTGAGGAAAACCTATACATTTTATTTTACTGCTTGTTCTATTTACTGCAACATTAAAATTTACATTTTTTTGTACAAAGCATGTTAACATTTTTTACAAAGGTAATCATTTTTTTTTATATACATTTCATTTTTCCTATAATGCATCAGTAATTTATAGTTCTTACTGATTTAAAATAAAACGGATATGCCCTAAACCACATATTTTAAAAAGTAAAGATAACAATGTGTATATGTGCTTTTTAAAAAAAGTTTCCACAAAATAGTTTAATATAGAAACATGGAACATGAACATGGAACATGAGATGAAACTGTTAAATAGTTATGATACTGGTTGAAATGAAGGGGTTAAGTAGTAAAAAAAAAAGCATGCCCTGGTTAATTAAGAGTTAACTCCCTGTGCACACAATAAAAACTTTCCTCCATCAGCTGCAGCTCACAAATCTGCCTGACAGGGAATACATAATATAGCTACTATGTTACTTGTTTTGGCTTAAAATGTTACATTGAATTCTCACTGAGATTGTCTGTCAGAATGATCATTCTGTAAGGTCCCAGTCAGGCCCAGACTGGCCATAGAGCAGATCGGGCAAATGCCAGTGGACCCGCGGCCATCTGCTCTGTGACATGTTGCTGATCAGGCCGTACAGTGGGAGTTAAGCGACAACCGCGGCCTGGATAGGGTTAACACAGGCTGCGGCTGCCGCTCGCCTACTGCTGTGCAGCCATACCTGTCACCTCTGGCAGAACTAGCGGCTGCATGGGCTGAGCTGTGTGTCTCTCTCACACACAGCTCAGCCTTAGAGCCGCACTGACAGTTTCGCTCTCCACTCCTCATCCAGCCATGAGCGTCCGCACAGGTGGGGAGAGCTGCAGGCTGCAGTCCGGATGTTTCCCCCACTCGCCCCCCTCTCCTTCTCATGTCGGCAGCATGGAGATTGGAAAGAGAAGTCTTTCCTGCCCGTTGTTCTTCCCTCCCCATTGGCCACAGCGGAGACCAATCACAAAAAAATAGAGGGCATCATGGGAAATGTAGCCCCAGAGATAGATGGCCCAGTTGTTGTCTGCGGGGAGAAGACTACAGTCCCCAGCATGCACTCTGTTGGGGGGAGAAGAGAAAACCCGGAAACAGGCTGAGCAGCTACTACAGGAGACATGGAAAAAGAAAGGGGTATGTGCTGGGGGAACTAATAGCCCCAGCATCACCAGAGAACGCCACGCTTTACCCACACACCAGAGAGAGCGCCACGCGGTGCCCGCACCACCAGAGAGAGCGCCCACGCGGTGCCCCGCACCACCAGAGAGCGCCACGCGGTGCCCGCACCACCAGAGAGCGCCACGCGGTGCCCGCACCACCAGAGAGCGCCACGCGGTGCCCGCACCACCAGAGAGCGCCACGCGGTGCCCGCACCACCAGAGAGCGCCACGCGGTGCCCGCACCACCAGGGAGCCACGTGGTACCCACACCACCAGAGAGAGAGCAGCTCAGTGTCCCTGGGCAGTATGGGCACAATAGGAGACAATACTAGCATTGTATGGCCAAAATAGGACTGGGACACTGTGATAAAAAGGGGACTGCACGGTAAAGGGGCAGTGTAATCATTGCAGTGCCCCTTTGCAGTGCAGTCCCCTTATATCAGTGTCCCTGCCCATTACAGTGTAGAGCAGTGTTTCCAACTCCAGTCCTCAAGGCACACCAACAGGTCATGTTTTCAGGATTTCCATTAGTTTGCACAGGTGATTCGATCAGTTTCACTGCCTTAGTAATTACCACAGCTGTTTCAATTGAGGGAAATCCTGAAAACATGACCTGTTGGTGTGCCTTGAGGACTGGAGTTGGGAAACACTGGTGTAGAGGACCGACACCAGCCCCCCCCCCCCCCCCCAGTGACCGGGCTGCTCAGTTTAAAAATGGCCGGGCCCATTTTTTGTCCCAATCCTCCTCCCAGTCATAGGATCTCAAGGGCTGTGCACAGTAGCTGAGCAGGAGATAAGATAAGATAGCGCAGGCTGTACAAGGCACGTCCAATTTACAGAGGAGGGGGTTTTATGGACGTTTGTAAGACGCCCAAGGTAGGCAACTGGTTAATGTAATTTCCAGAGTTGTTTTATGTGGGTTTTTTTTCCTTTTTTCGGCCTTTTTACAGAGCAAACATTCTGTTTTTTCTTTTTTTCTTTTTTTTAACTAAAGTATCTTATTTTTGCTTAGTAAGCGGTATTCTTCGAAGCATAAAAAAAAAAAAAACATTTATTGTATCAGAACTCATACTAACAAATGTGCTTGAAAATTACAGTATTTTAACTGTAATCATTTTAAATACATTTAATGATGGAAAAAAAACTGCTGCCCCTATAACCAAATAACAATATTTAGCTTGTGAGGTGCTAGTTTTTTACTTCAAGCTATGTTTTTTCCAATTATGTAAACAGATTGGGCTTGGCAGCCTGCAGGTGCGCCAGTCTATGCAACCATCAGATGATTGTTTACTTTGAATAGGTTAAATGAGGCAATAATCTGTTATCTCGGCTTGCTTTCTCATTTATTGCATGAACCCTGAATTAAATTATCATTGTCATATGTGACTCAGTAATACAGCGACTGGCATTTTTATCATTTCCTGTACAAAGGTTGAGTGGCCTTTTTAAATGTGATGAATGTGAACATGTTATTACCTCTGAACCAATATGTAGAGAATACACGTTAAGAAAATTGTGGATCAGACTGTCATGGAATTTATTTTACAAATTATTGACAAA
The DNA here is from genome assembly GCA_029574335.1 of Rana kukunoris. Classification (NCBI taxonomy): domain Eukaryota; kingdom Metazoa; phylum Chordata; class Amphibia; order Anura; family Ranidae; genus Rana; species Rana kukunoris. The sequence continues at coordinate 459,432,681 of CM056049.1, forward strand.
AAATCACATAATTTGTAATAAAAAATATCTTCCATCCAACCACTTTGCATATTATTTGTCCTCCTGGGTCTCTTGCAGACAGACTAGGAAAGGTAGGGGAGGAAGGCAAGAAAAGCGACCTGGGGTGTTCCATGGTTAGCCTCTTTCTCTTTTTCTCTACCCCATTTGTTTGATGCACCTGGAGTGGTTACCTTGCTGTATACTGTATATAGCCCTGGAGGAAGCTTTCACCCCCTAGGCACCACACATACTGGAAGAAAGAATAGGAGATCTCCCCTCTGTCCCAGAGTGATCTTATAATTTTCATTGAAATGCTGCTTGCCTTGCCTTGTAAGATAAAGTAATTTCACACCAAAGTCACCTTGCCACTTGTTGCTGTCATTTAGCACCTTTACTCATCTGCACTTTGGAAGATTGCATTACTTCCGGACTGAGCATCAGTTGCACCAGTTTGCACTTATATGTACTTTAGGGTGACCAGACATCCCCGGTTTCAGGGGACAGTCCCCGGATTGAGGACACTGTCCCCAGACCAAGTCTGTCCCTGGTTTTGTCCCCCAGATTGGATTTGAACAGGGGCTGGGGCAATTTTAAAGACAGTCAGTGCAGAATAAGAAAAAACAAATCTGAATTAACACCCTCCCCTCCCCGCTCCGCCGCTTCTACTAGCTTGGGGGGGTATTTTTTTTCATTACCTGTGTCCCTTTCTGATGATCGTGTGCTGATCAGAGCGGAGGGAATATTTATTCAGTTTCGGGTGCATGCCCATTTAGCTCCACTCACATGTTCTTCTGCCTTGGCTCAAGTCCCGGCCAGCCGCCTACCTGCTTATCTCCTTGCCTTCTGGCGGAGCGATCTTCCTCCGCACCCCACCCAGTAGTAGCCAGGGCCGGAGAGTAAGACTTGACAGGCTGTGAGGCGGGCGGCTGCGGTGATGGGCGGTGAGTCGCTGATTGCCGCCACAAGTAAAAATAAATAAATATATGTCCCTGGATTTAATTTTAAAAATCTGGTCAACTTAATGTACTTGAACAATTTTTACAGCTCATTTAAATGTTGTGACACCACAGTCACCTGTTTTTGCATTGTTTGCACCTTTATTTTTTAAGTTTACTGTTGGATTCATTGTGACTTGTTTTTAGTATTCATACACTGCAGTCACTTTATTTTGCAAGTTTGCACATCACTGTTTGTTTTATATATTTACTGTACCCCCCTCAGTTTGATGCATACTGTCTTTTTACTTTAGTAGTGCACTTATACACTTTATTGGAGCGCAATACCAACTCTTGATTTTTTTTTCCACAAGAGCTATAGTTTTGGAGTGTGAATGTGAATAGATTGCAGCTAATAGACTTAACCGCTTAAAGAGCGCCCATCACATACTGTATATACTGCAGCAGGATGGTTCTATTGCACGAAACAACGTACCTGTCCTTCATTTCCTGCAATAGATACTGTTGGCATAGGTGCACCGCCAGAAGCACTCGCGCCCGCTGCACAGAGTGGGAGCCAATCAGCAGGTCTGGCAGACCTGATGTCCACCCGGCACACCACGATCGCTCTACAGAGATGTAAACAAGGCAGATCCCTGTTCTGACAGGGAAGTACAGAGAGATCTTCTGTTCCTGTAGGAAGGAACACAGGTCTGTCTTCTTCTTGTCAGCCCATCCCCCACACAGTTGGAAAACACTCCCAGGGAACACACTTAACTCTTTGATGATCACACCCGATGTAATCCCTTCCCTGCCAGTATAATTTATGCAGTAACGGTGCATTTTTTTAGTACTGATCACTGAATTGATGTCACTGGTTTCCAAAAAGTGTCACTTAGTGTCAGATTTGTCTACCGCAATGTCACAGTCCTGCTAAAAGTTGCTGATTGCCTCCATTACCAGTACAAACCAATAAAAAAATGTCCATGAATCTATCCCATAATTTTTAGATGCTATAACTTTTGCGCAAACCAATCAATATACGCTTATTGGGATTTTTTTTTTTACCCAAATCATGTAGAAAAATACATATTGGCCTAAACTAATGGGGGGAAAAAATCAGAGTGTCTTCATCTTTGTGTGTGTGTATGTGGGGGGGGGGGGGGGATTATGTATATCATTTTTCTTTCTCCAAAATTGTCAGTCTTTTTTTTTGTTTATCGCGCAAAAAAATTTAAACCGCAGAGGTGATCAAATACCACCAAAAGAAAGCTCTGTCTATGGGAAAAAGTAACATCAATATTATTTTTTATTTTTTTCAAATATAAATTTTATTTATTTTATAGAAACCTAATACAATAAAAAAACATTACCACACGAAGGGAAGCATAACATACACAAAGTTTGCATATATGCATCTCAGACACAGCAGGACGTTTAAAACTGAGAAAGATAACCCAA